>CM065801.1:69094714-69694714 GCA_033398695.1 Orobanche coerulescens
TCGACTCGCTCGTGTTCGTTGATACTTTCTGAACTTGTTCTGTATTTCGGTTTCATCGTTCGAACGAGCTGTGATCTTGTTTTGGGTCAATCTGGTTATCGCTGTGACTTTTTCGAGTTCGGTTCGATTCTTGTGAACCTTGTTCGGAAGTGACATCATCTGGTTTTATTAGTTCTCTTATTCGAAGTGGATCGGATTTGGAACTCTTGTGTTTTCGACTCTGTCGACTCGTTTATGTTCGTTGACATTTCTGAGCTTGTCCTGCCCCTTGCTTTTGTTGATCGAACGAGTGTGGTATTATTTCGGAATAACTCGTTTGTCGTTGTGACTTTTCTATTGCTATTCCCTTTCCTGTGGATCTTATATGAATGCACATCCTGTTGTTTTCACCGGATCATATATTGTCTCGAGTCGAGATGTGAACCTTGGAGTTGTTGTTTGAATTTTATTATCCTTCGTATTTCGGACATGATTGTTCAATTTTTGTTGTCTCGATCATTTGTTTGTTCGGTTTTTGTTCTCGTTTCGTGATTGTTGAGCGTTCAGGCTCCTTCCTAATTCCCTTAAGTTCGGGAAATTAGTCTCGTTTTCGATCTTCCAACCCTTGAGCGGTGGAATTCCGTATTTGTTCAGCGATTGGCTCGCGTTTTGATTGATGTACCGTTGGGTTGGTCAATCGTATTGATTTTCGTTCGTTGTGTTTTGTGATTGTTCGGATAATTGACTTGATTGTATTATCCATTTGATGACGCTTGTCACTTGTTGGTTCTATTATATCCCTAACGGCGACGTTGTGTTGGTCGTCGTGGAGCGTGTTTTCACACCGTATATTCCGTTGCGTTGTTTGTAACGTTTCGCCGTTGGGCATTAGTTACGCGTTTCTTGCGTATCTCATTGAGTTTTTCTGACGGGATATTGCTTCTCCCTACTTGTTTTAAGTTTCGGGACGAAACTTCTTTTAAGGAGGGTAGAATGTAATATCCACAATTTTCGATTTTCGGTAAATTTCTTTTTCGGCGGAAGTCCGTTTTGACGACTCGCTCATGACCTTTTCGTCATTCCGAGAATGATTAATTCTGCACTTTTTGTCATCCGAGCTCGTTTCGGTGTCGTTTTGTTGAGTTCCGTGCTTTTTAGCAGTTTTTCCGCACTTGAGTTCGATTCTTGCGAATCTCGTCCGAAACTGTTGTTTCGACTTTCTCATAAGTTCATTTAATGTTATTATTCATGTTGCGAGCTTTGGATTGGTGTTTCGATCACGTATCGTGATTTTCGGGCGTTTTGGGCCATTTTCGTAATTTCCCAAAGTTTGGGGTAATTACTTTCCGTTGTCGAATTTCGAGCCTTCGGGTGGTCGGAATCGTGTGTTCTCTTAGTGCTCGGATTCGTCTTTGCGAGTACTTCGTAACCGTATCTTCTATTCGTACTCAGGTTCGGGTTTCGGGGTCGTTCGGGCCGTCGGAGTTGGTCCCGGCCGAGTCATGGCCGGGCATGCTGGGGCCAGGCCACCGCCGAGTAACGCACGGTAGTGATCGGCGCTACGCACGTAAGGCCGGTTACGCACGTAAGGCCCTGGCCGGTTACGCACGTAACGCCCGCATTTCCAGTGATGAGTTTGGCCATGGCCGATTCGTCGTAAGCCATGGCCGGTTACGTACGTAACCCGGCCGGCAGTCGGCCTATTTAAGGCCTGGCAGCGTTTTTCTTCAGCCATTTTTCACTCGTTTTCTTCCCTTCCGCGGCTGGAGCTTGGTTAATCATCTAGAGATGTTGTTGGACAATGAATCCATGAAGTTTTGAGGTTCATATCATCAATCATCCGTCCTATAACATCCTCCGATCTACCGAATCAGGTCAGATTTCCTAGAAATCTAGTTTTGGGGAATTTGGGTGTTTTGGTTGTTTTCGTCCGATTAATCCGATTTAACTTAGGATTATGATGTATTGATGAATATTTAGATGTATTATATCTTTTCCATTGTTATTCCATGCTTGGATCGTATCGATTTGTTATTTGGGTCGAGTTCTTGACCGACGCCTTGAAGGTGTCCGGTAAAATGTCTTAGAGGGGTTTTCGGGCGTTCTACATTTATTCTTCCTCGTATTATCGATGATTTATTGATTATATATTGTTAGGGTCGAGTTTCTTGCGAAGAAACCGAGTTGAACCCTTCCGTTCGTTGTCGTCTTTCTTTTCGATTGCATCGGGCGTTTCGAAGCTTTCCGGTTGAGCCGTGTTCATCGGGATACTTGCGTGCCGATTTTGAGGCAAGTACCTTGTCCATATAATTCTTGTTTTGTGGATATGATAATTGGTGATCGTCTAAATGTGTTTGTGTGGTCGTTTGAATTCAACTTTCAAAAGATTTGATTAGCCTTGTTAAAGGCCCTCTTTCAAAACGCGTGTGTTTTGTGAATGGTGTGGTTTGTGAACTATGTGAATTCTATGGATATGTTCGGTGTTGATGTTGCACTTGGTATTGCGTGTGGACGTATAAGGTTTCTTTTCGGTGCGTTATGGTTTGACGTGGTATTTTGCTAAGTGTTGTTGGCATTAACTCATGATTTGACATATTTGTGATTGTGGCAAATGTGAAACCCTTGTCGTTGTGAACTCTTTGCATTGATGATTTGACCACAAGGTTATCAATTCGGGTAGGTCTGGAGAGGGCTCCGAGAATCGTCACTTGCGAGTGCGATGTCACGATAACTTGTGGGTATATTCGATTGATGTTTACCGGGTAGGGACCCGTGAGGCCTCCGGCGGCGCGTTACTTGCAAGTACAGCCATTTGATATGATTTGACCATATGGTTATCTAATCGGGTAGGTCTGGAGAGGGCTCCGAGAATCGGTACTTGCGAGTACGATGTCAAGATAACTTATGGGTGGTTTGAGTTTATTTAGCTAGCCAGCTCGGGAGGGTCCTTAGAGGCCTCGAGTGGGATTTGTGGCTTCGTCCCGGTCCTAGGCGATGCGCGTGCGCGATTATGTTTTGTTGATTTTTATGTCCGTCGAGGACACGTGATGTTGGGCTCTGGCCCTGTGAATTGTTGTCGGTTTTCTATGTGTGAAAACAAAAACCTTTGGGCTGTGACCCAGTTGATTTTGGAAAGAGAAGGATTTGATAATCCTAAATTGTTTTCTATTAAAACTCCTGAGGGTATTTTAAACCATTTTGCAAGCCGTTCTCGTTATTTGTGATCTTTCGGATTTGGAAAGTTTTACTCAAACTCTTGCCTCGGGAGGTATTCGTTTCATTGTATTTGAATCTTTGAGGATTCCCGGTTATTGTTATTCTTGGAACGTGAATTATATGGCTCGTATTTGCACTTTGTATTTGCACTAGCAAAACAGTGGAGTTTTGCTAACCCCCGAGTATTCGGGGGGTGGATGTCTATTTTTGCATTCAGGTTTTGGAGCATAGCACAGGGTCGGCACGAAGGATGATGAAAGATGAACGATACTAATCACAAGAGGATCCGTTGATGTCGTATGGGTCTAGTTGTATTTTCTTTTCCGCTGCAGTATCTTTTCCCCGTTGTACGGGAGTTTATTGTATTTTGACCCCTGCGTGGGTAAGTGTTTGGAATTGAGTTGTATGTTATTATTGAAGGACCAAATCGGTCTACTGAGTCATTTTAGCCTTAAAGGCGATGTTTAGATGTTTGATTTTAGTTATCAGCCTGGTAGATCCTCGAGGAGGGGGTCTACGGCGTGTAATATCCCTGAGTGGATTGGGGGTGTTACAATGGGGACCCGAGAGTTTGGCGCGAGTATTTATTGCAGAGATAGTCAGATTGCATGGGACGCCGAAGACCATTATTTCGGATCGAGATGGTCGTTTCGTGTCGCACTTCTGGAAAGCAGTTCACAGGGCTCTGGGGACTGAGCTCAACTTTAGCACGGCTTATCATCCCCAAACGGAGGGTCAGTCCGAAAGGACTATACAGACAGTAGAGGACATGCTTAGAGCCTGTGCTTTTGATTGGTCAAGTGATTGGGAAGTTCATTTGCCATTGATTGAATTCACTTACAATAATAGTTGGCATGCTTCTATTAATATGGCACCATTTGAAGCTTTGTACGGGAGAAGATGCCGATCACCCCTGTGTTGGGATGATTCTTCGAATTTGATCGGGTCGGAACCGGAATTGATAATTCAGACTCAAGAGAAGATAACTTTGATTCGAGAAAGACTGTTGACTGCCCAGAGTCGACAGAAGTCTTATGCAGACGTACGTCATTGCCCTCTAGAGTTCGACGCTGGAGACCATGTACTATTGAAGGTGTCTCCTACACGAGGGATTTTCCGTTTTGGGGGGAGAGGCAAGCTTAGTCCTAGATATATCGGACCATTCGAGATCCTCGAGAGAGTTGGAGATTTAGCATACAGGTTGGCCTTACCGCCATCGCTGAGTCACGTTCACAATGTGTTTCACGTATCCCAACTGCGGAAGTATGTACCGGACCCCAGTCACGTTATTGATTTCGACGAGATCGAGATAGCTAATGATGGCACCTTCGAATAGAGACCAATCAAGATACTTGATAGTCGGATCAAACAATTGAGGAATAAACCAATACACTTGGTTAAAGTACAATGGTCACGACACGGAGTCGAAGAGGCCACTTGGGAAATGGAGGACAGTATGAAGGCTAGATATCCAAAGTTGTTTTCATCTTAAGTTTCGGGACGAAACTTCTTTTTAGGGAGGAAGGATGTAATACCCGAGATTTCTGATATGTATTTGGAACTTGTAACATTGTAATTGTGCACTTTGATCTGAGTATTTTCTCCGTATTTCATAATCCGATGTTGTTGAGCATATGATTTCGTGTATGTGATTTAAAATTCGTAATTCTGCGCATGTAGCGCACGCTATCGTCTATGTGTAGCGTATGCTAACATGGATCCATAGCGCACGCTACAGAGGAACATTAGCGCACGCTATGCGTGGTCAATTTGATTGAGACGTGTGGTAGGTGATATCAGGCCGGGGATCTTGGTCGAATTGTGTCGGGATGAACCTGGACGGCTTTCGGGAAAAGCCAAGTCAACGCCTTAGCGCACGCTACAGGCATGTGCATAGCGCGCGCTAAGTGCTGAGTACAGTGAAGTCAGTAGCCGTTAGCGCACGCTACGAGTAGGGACTAGCGCGCGCTAATAACCATTTCCTATAAATAGGACAACATCATTTTCGTATTTTCAGTCCTTTCTTTTCCCACATCCGAATTCTTATACTTAGAGTATAACTTCCTACATCCTAAACACCTCATATCAACATCCTAGCTCGTGATTGAAGATTGTAGATCATTGAGGATTGGTGTTCGAGCCTTCAACGTTGGATTGCTTCAATTTTCTCCTTGTTCTTCACTACTTTGAGGTAGGTGATTCTTCACCAATATTAGTAGTGTTCTAAAGGACGATTTGATCATGTTTTTATAGTCAGACATTTCGTTCTAAATCGATCATCATGTGTTAGAAGGATATTTTTGACGTTTCGGCACTTATTCATTGTATGAACCCTTGAACCTTTTTAGTTTATGGACTCTTAAGCAGCTTCAAACCAATTTGTGATCAGTAGACGGATATTACCTAGTTGTTACGTTTTACACATTGGAATCATGCGTTTTGGAACGTAGGACGAACGGAACTTAGAATATTTCCTTGAAGATCAAGATGAATGATAATGTAGTAATGATTATACGTATCTTTGTATCTCATAGTCATTTAGTACGTAAAGAACTTTCACAAACCTTATTAGCATGATATGCTCGGGGATGACTTGTTTTATCACCATAGAATTCATGTGTTCATCACCATTAGATCCAGTTTTCTACCAGTAGTAATCTACCATGCATGGTTAGCGCACGCTAACATACGTTAGTTAACGTGCGCTATCGGGGATAAGTTAACACACGCTACGTGTGGTACGTAACGTACGTTATGATATCAGCCGAGTCAGTCGGCTGATCAGAGAGAACTGTCAGCCTATGGCTAGCGTACGCTAGGCTTAGACGATAGCGTACGCTAACAGGCAGGCTTAGCGCACGCTACGTAGAGTACGTAGCGTACGCTAAGTGGTTCAGGCAGACTGCATATGTTGAGCTTTTGGGCCGTAGACCAAATTGTTAGGCGATCGTTCGACTTGAGATGATTTGTATGTCATTTCTTTTGTTAAGGTTCGAGTTTGCTACGTTGATCGAAGGAGGCGGCCTTCGAGTGTGTTGAGATCATTGAAGTATTTCGTTCTTGCCATCTTCGAGGCAAGTATCGTAATGTGTTAAAAATTGGTATTTTGAACATGTTTGTGGTTTATTCATGTTGTTGAACATGGAAATTATTTTTGTTGAATTGTCATGATATTCGTTATCTAGTGTTTGTATGTTCATGTTGATGAACATAATGATTTGGCATATGTGTATGCATGAGTCGTGTTTATGTACGTTGTACGATCTATGCTGAGGGCGCTGGATCGGATGTCCACCTCGTGTTGGTCCGACGGGATCATCTTGGGATCTAGGCTGAGGGCGCTGGATCATTGGACGGGTTATTTCCACCTCGTGTTGGTCCGACGGGATCATCTTGGGATCTATGCTGAGGGCGCTGGATCATTGGAATACCCTTGCTTTGTTAATGGAATCTTGTGGATTCGCATTGTCGGATTTCGGTAGCGGAAGTCCGTGTGGTGTATCTTGTTATGTATTGTTGATGCATATTCGAATTGTTTAATATGATACTTGTACTAGCATCGTTTTGCTAACCCCTTCGGGGGTGGACATTTGTTTTGATGTTCAGGTAGCCGAGGAGCAGGGAAACAGCCACAGTACCGACGTGACGACGAAGGGGTTCAGTGATGTTTGTTGTTGTTGGTGATTTGTTTTCTTGTTTTGATTTCAGTACTCGAGTACGCGTGTCGTATTAATATCATTTCGATATGGTTGTATTAATTACTTGTTGAACCAGTTGAATGGTTTTGTAAACTTGAATTTCCGCAGTATTGATGTCTTATATTTACATTTCTTTTAAATCAGCCTTGTAAATCCTTACTTAAAGGGTTTACGGCGCTGTAATTATTCCGAATATCTCTGGGTGTTACACTATATTGCCCATCATACCAAAGGGTAGCGAGCAGGATATAGTCCATGCATCCCTTTGCTCATCTAAGACAATTTGGAGTTTCTGTCGTGTCCTGAAGCTTACGAAGAACATGCGTCTGCAGGTGCTTTGCTAAAATTTTTATTAATTATTATTTTTAATAAAATTAACTTATTTTAAATGTATATAAATTATTTTAAATATAAAGTATGTTGACTTCATGCTATTAAATTACAGTCTGGCGGCTCATATGATGAGACCGAGAGTATCAGGGAGTTTGCTGAGTGGCTGATGAAGGTTGGATATGGTGAAATTGGTGTTGATAATGATGGTGAGGTAGAATTCAGACTGCCTGATGATATTCTGATTCGGTCTACTGATGAACCAGTTGCTGCAATAGTTAAGAGCACATATCCGAGCATATTAGACCATGTCGGTGATGGTTGGCACTTTCAAGATATGGATATTCTTGCTCCGACCAATGAGATAGTCCGGGAAGTTAATGATTATATAAAGTCTTTTTTACCTGGAGATGCCACCGAATTCATGAGGTCAGATATGCCCTAACGAAGATGATACCGTCAATAGAGAAGATGTCTATTCTGTCGAGTTCCTAAACATTATAAGGACTTCTGGGATACCAAATCATATAATTCGACTTAAGATTAGTTGTCTTATAATACTTCTTAGAAATATTGACCAGTCTGCCGAGCTTTGTAATGGGACTAGATTGATTGTTACTGCGATTGACAAGCACGTTATTGAGGCTAAGACGATACATGGAAAGAACGCTGGAGTGAAGGTTTTCATACCTATGATGGTACTTTCACCTTCTGATATTACCAAGTTTCCTATTAGATTTTAGCGAAGACAATTTCCTATATCAATCTGTTATGCGATGACTATCAATAAGAGTCAGGGACAATCTTTATCTCATGCTGGACTCTACCTCCCAAAGTCTGTTTTTAGCCATGGCCAGCTCTATGTTCAGTTTCCAGAGTAACAAGCAGGAAGGCGCTCAAGATTTTAGCATTGGATGAAGAAGGCAATCCACCGACACGATCACCAACATTGTATACGAGGGGGTGTTTTCAAAGTTTTGAGGTATTATTTTATCATATTAATACACTTTATGTCTAAAGTAGCAATATACATTTATTTGATTTTGTTATTGCCTATTGATTTAGACAAATATCGTTTTGCAGTTGGTGATTATTCTGATGTCTACGGTGATTTTACACGTTGACTTTGCATTCTCTTTCATATTTTTCGATGAACTGAACCTTTAATTCCTTTTAATATCATTTATTGTTTGGATGATATTTTATTTAACGTATTACTGATACCGTGGCAACGCCACGGGTTAGTACTAGTTTTCTAAGATTCACACACTGAAATAAGTCTGCAAATGACCTCAGCTCAAATAATTGAGATTTAATTGTGTTTGTAGGGTTTTTTAAAAGTAACTACTGTTTGACTGTGCATTGTACGGATATAACAGAAAATAAAGAAAATATAGAATAGTAAAAATTGATTTTAATTTAAAAAATAAATTATTAAACATGAAAATTTATGTATATGTATTATTAGCTACTTCTTTATAAGTAATTTTTTCGTTTGATTTTTTTTTATTTATCATTGTTGCAAAAAAATATTCTTAATTATTTTCAATAAGATCATGTTATTTTAGACTTATTTTTCAGTTTTTCAATTCAGTTCAGTTCAGATCTATTCAGTTCAATTCAGTTCAAGTCCGTTCAGTTCAGTTCAGTTCTTCTTCTTATTATTATTGTTCTTCTTCTTCTTATTAATTATTATTATTATTATTATTATTATTAATCTTGATTATTATTATTATTACTAATAATATTTACTATTATTAGTAATATTTATTATTATTATTGTGGTCTGTTGATTAATATTATTTTTATTTATCATCATTATCATTATTACTATTATTATTATAGTTATTATCTTTATTGTTTTTAATATCATTAATATTATTATAATACAATAATGTGGTATTAGTAATAATAGGTATTTTAAAAAAAGACATTTACAAGAATCATCAGTGGTTCTAAGAATAATCAGTTGACACTATTCCTGCTAGTGAGAATCAAAAGTCATCAGTAGTCATGAGAATTCTCAAGATCATATCATTACATCAAAGATTACATTATAAAATGTTAAAAAATAAAAAACCCTTAAAAGAATACTTATCCTAGTCACTATTAAAAACCCTCATTATTTTTTCCCACGTCATTTGCTCGCCAAATTTGTCTTGCTAAAGCATTTCGGACCTTGGACATGGCTTCCTTACGATCGTCTTCAAACATAAGTGAATCTGCTCTTCCTTGACCATTTGTATCATGTTGTATAATTGGTATCCCAAGCGTGTGCATTCTTATGAATTTATGTAGTGTGAATGTGAAAACAATAATTGATATTTTGATACTTTTATGACATTTGGGGCATATTTTTTAGCACCTTCCACCTTTTCTTTAACTGACCAAATGCACATTTTACTTTCATCCTCAATAATGAATGTCGATGATTAAAATATTCTACCATTTCTCTAGGCGGGCCAATTCCCGCATGTGGCATCTAAATCCCGGGCCGCTAAACGGAGACAAATATCCAAGAGTATTCGGATATCCCGAGTCCACCAAATAATATTTTCCTACAAAGTATGACGAGTACATGCAACATTAAAATTAATGATTAGTTAAATTTGGAAGTCAAATGTATGACTACACTCTACCTTGCGGTGGATGCGGAAAAACGTATTTTGCAGTAGTTAAAAAATCTTTCCACACAATAATATTGTGGGCACTTCCTTCCCATCCCACATTAACAAATGATAAAATCCTGTCAAATGAGCAACAAGCCAAGACATTCCAACTTTTAGTTCCATTGCGATTTCGAAATGGCACTCCATTCTCATCACATACATTTGCTTCTATAAGAGTTCCATCTAAAGCCCCAACAACATCCTGGTCAGTAAATTAAAGAACATAGAATATTACGTAACCTTAAACTATTTAGATGTAAATAATATAGATACAATGTATAATATTACCTTGAAATAAGCCAATAGGTTGAGTTGTCATGAACTTCAGGAGGCACCCCTAATAAATCACGATGCGGTCGAATGATATCGAACGATAATATAACCAAGGCATCCAACACTTTCTTACAATACTTGCTTATTGTAGATTTGGAATGCTTGAAAGTATCGGTAGCATCACAATAAGAATTCCCCTTAGCTAATAGGTATAAACAAATACCTACTTGCGGGGCCACAACTACAAATTTACCATCTACTAACAAATTTCTTTCAACAATTAGGTTGACCAGTTGTACCTCTATCAAGTCGTAGTTGCTCTTTACATGATTTAGGACTTTCATTTAATAACCTATATATGTATTCAACACCACTTTCCCCTCTTTCTCTTCTATGTTTCCATACTGATGGTTTAGGTAGTTGTTGAAGTGATCTCCTCGTTTCTTCTAACGCAATGATCATAGATGCACGTCTAATGTTATCTTCCATACTACATTAGAGTGAACAATCAAATGTGAGAACAAAAAAAAAAAAAAAACACAGACTAATTCGAATTACACTGGATAATTAGCATGAAAAATAAGATCAACATCAAATGAAACATTAATCCAATAATCATACTAAAATTCATAATTAACATCCAACACCAAAGTTCATAAAAACAAAGTTCTATTCAAAGTAAACTAATAATTTCAACATTACAGTTCATAAAAACAAAGTACGTTCAAAATAAACTAATAATTCCATCATCAAAGTTCATAAAAATAAAGTTCCATTCAACATAAACAAATAACATCCAACATCAAACTAATCGTCCAATGGATCCACGTCCAGTCCTTCAAATAAATCTACATCTGGTTGTCATTTTGAAGTGCTAAGAAGCTATTTGCATGTTTTTCCTCACTCAAATACTTAATAGCAAATACAAAATACTCATCACCATTTCTCAGAGACTTCCATTCTTGTAAACATCACTGACCATTTGAGCCTTTGAACAAGCACTCGATGAACCAGTAGCAGACCTCGACAATAACTGGACGATACTGTCAAAGCTAGTTTGCCTTTTGTTAAGTTCAACAAAATCAATAGTCTCTTCACTTTTTCGTTTGCAGGAGGTAGTACGAGAATATTTTCGCACGATAGACCTAGGAGGGGACCTACTTTCATTATTTGATAAGTTAGGAAAGTTGTCATTATCTCCACTATTATCCTCTTCATTATCTCCAGATCTTTCGGTCTCTTTGATAGTCAGGTTCTTCACACTCTTACTCAAGTATGATACCCCATTGCCATTCTCGATGAAAAGTAATCACCAACACCATGAGCAGTTTGACCAGCAAATAGATTGGTCAACGAATCAACATTCGCCAACTCTTTCTTAGCCAATGCTAAACCATATCTACCATTTCTCTATAATAAACATATATACACTTATATTACAATTCATAGCAATCATCTAACAAAAGCAAATACCTAATTAATTATCAAGTAATTGTACCTCCAAGAAAAAGGTTCCCATCTCTCCAAATACTTTTTGCCGATTTCCACATCTTTAATTGTAGGGTTGTAAGCTATGCCACTCAAACTTTGCAATTCCTCCCAAGATTTAAACATCTCCTTCATGTCACCATGATGGTTCTACACTTGCTTTCCATGAACATTCAGTCCTGTTTGTGCATTAAAAATCTTGGCAATATTTGCCCAATTGTGCTTGGAACATCCTCTGTCTTTCTCTTAATAACGAGTAACTTTCTTGTTCTTTCATCCGTCCAAGTTATCCTTCCCATTATCTTAAATGTCAAACCAAAATTAACAATCTTTTTTATTTATTTTTTCAGTTAAAGCGGACATCATCATGCTGTCACTTTGGGTCGGCAACAATGTTATTATTTAAAAAAGAAAAAAACTTTGAATCCGGCAAAATCAAATAAGTTCCACGACAAACTAAAAGCAATTTAGAAATTTAAATATAATTCAGAAATTAGAAATTACAATCTAATTCCCAGTCCACATAATACAGGGAGAGATACTAAAAATACAGAAATCAGAAATAACGAACATAAATTTAATTTACCTGTTCAACTACGACGATATTTGTATTGAATCTGGTGCCGCGGCTGCGTAAAGAAAAGTGGCGGTTGATCTGTTCAAGGGACGCTTCGTTGAATAACGGCGTTTGAGGAGGCGAAATTGGAATAGATTAGCATAATCTGTCCAATTAATCAAATCTTTTGGAACAGATTTTATATACACAAGAATGGATTCGCTGTGGGCACTTGGGCCAGCCCATTCGTCTGAGTGGGGTTCATGAGAAAGTGATATAAATCAGTTAAATAATCATTCCCATGAATGAGGTCATTAAATTGACGTTCTTGTTTAAGGAACTAAAGCTGCACCCATCGGATGCACTAACTAGAATATTTTATTATTTAATAATTAATTTTTTGTTCATAAATTTGTTCTCGAAAAATTTCGACAAGAATTGTAATAAAAAAATTATTAAGTGTATTGTGGAGTGTAATTTAATTGGAAAACGAGTCTCATATTAACATGATGTCAAGTTAATTAGTATTCATTATATGAATAAATTTGGGGGACATATCAAAAATAAAAGGAGGAAGAAATTTGGAGAACATAAGTAGTATGTGATTAGGTCATAATATATATGTGTGTAATGTATGTTTTACTATTTTAGTATTATAATTAAATAAATATCACAATTTATATTTATGTGAACAATATGAGTCTTAAATCTAATTTCTTAAAAGTGAGTTAATTTAGTTTTTTTTCATCTATTAATTTTACAGAAAATTAATATCCATATTTTTTAATATAAACTTCTTTTGTGCAATCGGCCGTTAATGTAAAAATCCATCAAATTGACTATATTTAATATGATGTCTAACTGAAGATCGTGAAATAAGAATTGATTTGATATATTTTTAATCAATTTGATACAAAAATATTAAAAATATTTAGAAGTTAAGTTAAATACATGAATAGATGACTTTTTCATTGGTAGATGAGTGTAAGTTGTGGAATAAACCTCCACATTTCAATTTTTTCTGAAAATTTAAGAACACACACACACACATATATATATATATATATATATATATTCAGGTAGGAAAGCTTTTTTTTGTAGGAAATATGAATGATTGTAAGCCATTGATCCTTAGAGATTAATGGCCCAGATTTTGTTCTGGTGTGCTAACACGGAAAACTAGGAGTGCTAACGAATTTAATTATTGGGGGTACCAATGTAATTTGACTAATTTCACTTATGAGAAGTTCCTACAATCATGGGAAGTTCCTATATTCATGAGATTTCATATTTTAGGTTAATATGTATTTTTTATGGGATTTCATATCTTTTGTTCGTTCAAATATTTTATATTTTTGGTGTATTTATTTTTATTTTTTTGAAAACTAACATTATCTTTTTTCTATTTGATCTGTATTTTTAAAAGTGGGAACAATTGTGCTAATCATTTGTTTTGTGTGTGCTGCAAATTGGAAAACAGAGTGCGGTTCTGGTTATGTTCCAATTATGTGATTTTTTTTTGTTATGCTTTATTGTGTACAATGCAGTCAATTTTGATACAATGTGTTGTGCTTTATTTGTTTGTAAGGTAAATAATTTGAATTGGTATATTTTGAATTTAGGTAAATTAATGTTGTACAAGTTTCTGCTTAGGTTGTGACACGTGATAGGTATTATACCTTGTGTGCAACATTGATATGAATAGTGTGCTAGGTAATATATCTTGTGGTGCTTATCGTACTAGTTTATATAACTTGTGGTAAATTACTATTCAACAGATGTGTGCAATATTGATATGAATAACGTGCTAGGTAATATAACTTGTGGCGCTTATCGTGACACGTGATAGATATTATACCATGTATATAGTGCAATAAATCATTCATATAAAAGAGCTACACTTCAAAAGTGTCAAATAACAATATTCTAATACCAATATTAAAATTTACACGGAAATGAATTATCCTGAGTGGATAAAATGAATATCGTATAATAAGAGGTTAAAAGAAAACATTTGCGCAAATGGAATACTTATATGTGCAAGAGTAAAAATCATCGTCGGACAAAGTGATGCAGAACGTCTTCAAATTGCACCTACTAGGAATGCTTGGGAATGGTCGGGCTCCTATTCATCGTTGTCTTCACCGTCCATTTCATCGTCTTCCTCACTAGCCTCATCATTAACTTGCTCACGTCCTCTTCGTTAACTTGCTTTACGGCCTCCTCATTATCTTCATCCTCGTCCTCTTCGTTTTCTTCATCCTCCTCCTCATTTTTATCTTCATTTTCCTCGTCTCTGCTAACTTCACCATTTGCCGTTATGTTGACTTCCTCATTTGTCTCTTCGCTAGCTTCCTCATCCTCATTTCTTGGCCTCTTCAAATGATTAGGTCCATTCGACGCTTTACTCTCCCATCTCCATTTGTTTTATCCTTATCATTATCTGTAAAAAAAAAAATAATAATAACTTAAGCTCTCAAGACATTTACAGATTGCAAAAGATAAAATAAAATTATATTTATTGTGCTTACTAATAAATCACAATACACTACTTAGCACAAACATTACTCCTTAATTTTTTTTTCTAAATGTGCATAAACCATCAGCTAAATTTACTGAAAAATTATTATAAATGTGCAGAAACAATCATCTAAATGTGCTGATAATAAAAATATTTCTGCTGAACAGATTGCAAAATAGTATTAAATGTGCTTACTAATTACTTCGAAAAATGCAATGCTAAAAGAATATAGTAACAATGCTAAAACAACGTATTAACAATGAAAATTAAACATATATAAGTACTAATTAACAAATTACATCACACATATTGGTAAACTAATAATAATAAACGTGCTAAAAAGTTGTTCTAAATGTGCAAAAAGCATCACCTCAAGGTGTTGAAAGAGGCGTCTTCCATGGCGGAACAATGGCGGCAAAACGGCGTCTTCCACGACCCATATATATTCAACTTCATACCTTTACTTGTGCCAGATTGCTTTTTGCTCGAAGTGGCGTCTTCCATGGATGAACAATGGCGGCGAAGCGGCGCTGCAACTACGTTACCTATTTTAGCGGCGACGGTGTGCCCGTGCCCAAGAACAGCGGCCGAGGCAGCTGGGTAAAAATGAAAAGCGTCGACGGTGGCTGGGTGATGGGTGCCCTAGAAGAGTCGTGAGGGTGGTGATGTCGACTTCACTAGATGGGTGCCCTGCAGTCGGAGGATTGGTGCCCTAGTAAAGCGGCGACTGCGCAAGAGGGTGGCGACGACGGCTACCCCTATTACTGCAGTGACGGCAGCAGAATTCTGGAATGGGGGAGCAGAAATGAGAAGAAATAGGGGAGAGAAAAATGAGCGGACGAAATTAGGGATAGATTGAAATGAGGGGAGAGAAAATTAATTTTGAAAATAAATTTAGAATCCCTTAAAAGATGAATAAGACGAATGGAAATGAGCGAGAAAAAAATTTCATTTCACAAATACCCTTGTTGTAAAAATCGAATGAATCAATGATGATGTCCGCATCAAATCTAGTTAAATCTGAGCCATTAATTTTTAATAGATGTAAGGTTAGGATACATTCTTATTTCTTACACTTAAACCATTTCACTCCATAATCCACCCATACATATATATATATATATAGGGGAACTTTATTTTCAGAACTCTCTTAAGTGCTAGAACTGCGAGAACTCCTCTAAACCAATGAGATTTTTTTAAATATTAAAAAATATTATTAAATCAAAAGGGTATTATAGTAAAATACAATTTTTATTACGGGAGATAACCCCTACTGATGATAACCCCTACTATAATAGCCCCTACTGATGACAACCCTACTATATATATAACCCCTACTATATAGTAGGGGTTATGATCAGTAGAGGTTGTATGCATTGACATGATGTACATTATGTATTATTAGTAGTACAAAAGGTGGTTCTCGCAGTTCTCGCACTTAACAGGGTTCTGAAAATAAAGTTAATATATATATATATATATATATATATTATACTTTTAAAAAGAATAAAAAATCCTAAAAAATGACACATGTCGCGACTCTCTTTTAATAGAAGTACGAGGCATGACGAACTCGTGCGATGCGCACGTACTTTATTTAATTGTTCATAGCGTAATGTTTGTGTAAATTTCCGGGTTGTTAGTATGATGGTGAAAAATAAAATCATACAAAAATTGAACATCAACCAATATGACATTAGGATATAGAGAGATTATGACATGTATTGTAAATTAAAACATTTATTTATCTCTTTGGGTAGGTTATAATATTTGGACTAAATAGATAGAATAGTTTTCGTCAAATGATAATCTTCTATACGAATTCGATTATCATGTGTCACATGTTTGTCATAGTATATGCATAATCCATTTGTGCAAAAAGCATTACCATTTAAGTGCATGACTTTGCTATGTGCGTTGATGTGTGGACTAATAATAATCTACAGTGTAATATATATGCCACCACTTCTTATTTGTATAGTGCGACACAGTTGCACTTTTCATTATCTTCAGTTTGACATAGTTTGGGCTGCACGTTTCAACAAACTTGTATTATACTACATATTTCCATCAATCCTCTAACCAAATAATATATGATTTTGTCATTGTTAAAACAGTATAAAGGAGTAAACTAATGTCGATCAAATAATATAAAAAGTTAAGATACCATATCATATACATATCTGATCAGTCTTAATATAATTTACAATATGTTGGTATCTATATGTGACCGAAGCAAAGCCAAACCATATCCCTTTTCTGCTATTCTTAGCTTAAACACAAGAACCAAGCAACATCTTTTAGTTTTCTGCTATGTGACCGCATCACAAAGAGGAAGAATGACGGCTTTCAAAGAAATAATTTTTTGTTTATGACTATTGTTGGTCACACGGCACATCACCGTGTGTATGAATGAGTTTTTATTAGAGATGTTAAACGGGCTAGCCCTAGCGGGCTTCGGCCTAAACGGTCCGGGCCAAAAAAGCCCAGATTTAAACGGGCTAGGAAATATCGGCCCTAACGGGCTAAACGGGCTAAATATTTAAAAAATCTATTTTTTATTTTTTTATAAGTCATAAACATAAAAAAACAGTAACAATATATTTTATATATATAGTAACAACTATACTATAATATATATAACAAAAAAATACACTTTTATGTATATACATATATATATATACACTATATTAACAAATACAGTAATAATATATATTATATATATAATTTTAATATATGTTATATGAATATAGTATTACTGTAAGTTGAAATTAAATATATATATATATATATATCGGGCTTCGGGCTAGCCCTAACGGGCTTCGGGCTAAACGGTCCGGGCCAAAAAAGTCCGGATTTAAACGAGCTAGGAAATATCGGCCCTAACTCGGTTTTTTTGGCGAGTTTTTATAGATGCGATTAGTGGATAGAGATTTAAATGTCAGTTATGAAATGAGATGGAACTCGAAGGGCCAAACTCTTTATATTCTATTTTGTTGTAATTGATGGGTCGAAGCTGGTTAGAATTCTTTTGGTCTGTAACTGCAGATGGTTCAGATTCTTTATAGAAGATGAGTTGAAACTTTAAGACTCCCCAATCTTTTACATATTCTTGAAGCCTCCATATTAATAAGTGGACTCAATCTTTTAGTATAATAGATGATATGTGAGACGGAAATGCCTACAAAATTAGAAGATACCAAAAGTAATAATATAACACATCAAATTGTGAGTGTCAATATGAATCTGTGAATAACAACTTAAAGAAAATATTACCTGTGTGAATAATCTCTCTCTATATTTCCTCCGTTTCATATTGAAGGACTTTGTAAAGATTAATATTTATTACAGATTATTTGATTATTTAGCTATAATTCTATTTTTCGTAATTTACTCTTATCACAATAGATCTCTGTAATATCCGGATTTTTTATTAAGTATTTCATCTGTATTTGAACCCTGTATTATTCGAAATTTGTGATATCGATAATTGAAGTATGATATTTCTCGTATTCGTATCCTTGTACATGAGTGTGGCAACATGTAAATTTTCCCATGCAAATACGTAATAATGTACGTTAACAAGGAATCTTAATGTACGCTATCAGTCGGAGTTAGCGTACGCTACGAATGTAGCGTAGCGTGCGTTAACCAGCCAATAATTGAGCTGGGCGGCCATATGCGCCAGCCAAACATGGGTCCAGATAAGATTCCCGCGGGTGAACCTGGACAGTTTTGGAGTCAACACTCGTTAGCGTACGCTAAGGGCACTAAGGTAGCGTACGCTAAACAGTTAACATACAGAAACATTATAAAAGGGACAGCACCCCATTTTATTTTGTTTACGTTCTCTTCACTTGTCCCTCATTTATTGGAAGTCAGGGAGAGCCTCTCCTGCTTCATAAACACATATAAACCATCTCTACATGATCATTGAAGATTGGAGATTACTTATGCTTGATCATTGAAGTGGAGAATCCTTTTGGATTGACACACAAGCAACCGGAGTTGGATTCTACCTATTATCTCGGTGTTTTCTTCATCTTAAGGTATGTTCATACTATCTTCAATCTTGGATTCATGTTATTAAGGATATAATGATCATGCTATCAAGATATTAATTTCCATTGATGAATTATTCAAACAATCATCATGTTTAGAAGTTGGAATGTTTATGCTTAATATATCGTCGTTGAAAACTTCGTAGTTGGAATCCTATCACGTCAAATGACGAGAGAAATATTCTGAGATTGATATTCCGTATTGAATAACGTTGCCATATTGATCGTAGACTTGGAGTGGATATCACTTATGTTAAATTGACTTAAGAAAAAATCATCGAAGGTTGTATCCTTTCTTATAAGTTGGATTTGTTAGTCATCTTTATAGTGAAATCTGAATGTACTGATGATATTAGAATCTAACGCATCAACCTTAGATCACCGAATTTCGCATGAGAATTTGTAATCATAATTGGAGTATGATCACCATGATGATATACGTATCCTTGAGTTTGAAGGTGTTTGAATCCGTAAGATCATTCATAATTCTATGATCATGATATGTACGGAGATAACGTACATTAATCAGTGAGGATTTCGTAAGCTTCGTCATAGTTAGAACAGTCGTCTGTCCAGTGAGGAACTGTCATACATGTTTAGCGTACGCTAAGCTTTATAGTTAACGTACGCTATCGGGCATAGTTAACATACGCTACGCTTGGTACGTAACGTACGTTATATTATCAGACGAGTCAGTCGACTAATCAGTGAGGGACTGACAGTGCATGGTTAGCGTATGCTAGACTTCGTATTTTGCGTGCGCTAACAAGTAGGCTTAACGTACGTTACATAGGATATGTAACATACGTTAAGCAAGTCAGCCAGGTTATGTTTTATGAACTTATGACCGTAATTTGGATTGTTAAGTGTTCGTACGACTTGAGATGAATTCTATCTTATTTCTTTTGTTAAGGTTCGAGCTTTGCAACGTGATTGATCGAAGGAAGAGCGTTTTGATATTCGTGGGAGTATTATTCTTGTCATCGAATCGAGGCAAGTACTTAAATCATTCTATGTATTAATGTTATACATATTGTTGTGCATATATGTCGTTGTATGTCCACCTCGTGTTGGTCCGACGGGATCATCGGGGGATCTATGCTAGCGTGCGCTGGATCATCAGATGGGTTTTTCCACCACGGGTTGGTCTGATGGGATCATCGTGGGTTCTAGGCAGTGAATGATGGATCGTCGGAATTACCATGTGTATGTTGTGATATCATGTTGTGATTATCATTTGTGTATGTTAAATATGAGTTTCTCGTATGAGAAGGCTCATTGGTATTTTGTCATTCATGTTGTTATTATTCTTCATGAGATGTTGAATAATATGTTGTGGTACTTGTACTAGCATCGTTGTGCTAACCATTCGGGGTGAACATTTGTTTGTGTTCAGGATCCAGGAGAGCAGGGAAACAACCACTGGAGATGCATGACGACGAGGGTGCAGAGTGATGTTCCGGTCGCATTTATTCATCTGTTGATTGTGTTGTTTTAATAAGTACTCGAGTACATCGTTGTTTGTGATGATTTGGATTTGGTGATGTATTAATACTCTTCCTTTGGATATTTGTATTCTCAGTATTGGCCAGAACTGTTGGTATTTTATTTCAGTTGCTTTCATACGTTGGTGTCTGTTATTGTCTTTTTATTTCTTCAGCCTTGTAAATTCTTATGTAAAGGATTTATGACGCTGTAATATTCCTGAATATATTGGGGGTGTTACAGAATATGGTATCGGAGCTAAGATTATGGATATCTTGGCCATTGGGTTAAAATAGGGGTCAGGAATGTCTTTTAAGGTAACCGGCCGTGAATTTTATCATTGTACTGCCTACGTCTTCGTGCGAGCGGTGGTTGTAAGCTCCTAAACTCTATCTCGTCCTTTACATGTTATATTTTTTTTATACTTGAACATTAGAATGATATTGTTTCCTGTATATTGAGTATTTATACTTACAGTATATTGAGAGGTGGACGTGGACGTGGTCGCGGTCGCGGACGCGGACGAAGGAATGCCGAAAGAGAAGCTTCGCCTTCAAATCAGGCCAGCCACAGCTTAAGCGAGCCACAAAGATCTATTAATAATGAACCGGAACCTGTTGTGCCCGAAATCCTTCGTCAGTGGTGAACCAGATGACTCAGTTAGCCCAAGTCGTGGACCGAATGCAGGTGGCATTAGGATTACAACAGGGAGATCGACAGCAAGGTATCCCGGACATGGGAAATCGGGGCGACCGATGGCTACAAGAGGTGGCAAAAATGCAACCACCTAAATTCGATGGTATTTCTGAGACTCCCACCTGGGATCATTGGTTGAAGGAATTAGAGAAAATCTTTGCCGGGATTAATTTCCCTGATGACCGGAGAGCCTCTATTCCTCAGTACTTTCTGATAGGGGAAGTGTCCAAGTGGTGGGAAGCCATCCGGCCTGTAGATCATGATGCGGACTCGACAGAATTTAAATTGATGATGGAAGCTCAGTACTGCCCTCGTCCTGTGAGGGAAGCCAAAGTCTGGGAGTTTTTCTCTGCTCAGCCTTCAGATGTGCCAGTATCTCAGGCAATTAAGACGTTAAACCAGCAACTGGCATTTGTTCGACATCTCGTCAGAACAGATGCAGAAATGATGATCCATTTTTATATAAGAATGAAACCAGAAATCCAGAGGTACATGTCCGGTTTTGAATGTACCACTCTCCGTCAATACCAGGATCAAGCGTTGGCGTATGAAATCAAGGAAGCAGCAATGGAGAAGTTTGCAGAGTCCAAGAAGTAGAAAGTCTCCGGTAGTTTCACGGAGCACAAGAGGAGTGGGCCCCGCAAGGCCCTGTCATCCTTTCATTCTTTCAAGAAACCTCCGCACCCATCTAAGAGCGGAAAGAACTTTGGAGCAGCATCAACCACGACGGATGTAACCAGGAAGTGCTTTAGCTGTGCCCAGATGGGGCACTATCGACGAAATTGCCCCTTACCTGCCGTGACTTGTTTTGATTGTAGTCGAGAGGGACCTCATGCGGTGTTCTGTGAAGAGGCGGCAAAGTATTTTAGAGCCCGTACACCACAGCTAGTTCAGAAGGAAGCCAGTATCCAACAGACACATCAAAGTGTTCAGATGCCTCAGAATTTTGGTCGCGGACGAGGCACAGGACAGTGGGACCGAAAAGGGACATCGAGTGCCGGATCCATTCCCACGCATCTGTACGAGATGAGGAGAACAGACGATCAGGATGCTGCTGTCACATCAGGTACTGTTTAGATCCTTTCACAGCCAGTTAGTGTTTTATTCGATACAGGAGCTACGCATTCATCTATATCCTTGTCTTGTGTAAATTGTTTGAATATTTCTGGTTTTCATAATTGTGAGCCTTATGTTGTGGGTTTACCGAGTGGAGAGAAGATTGTTAGAAACTTAGAAACTAGAGATTTTCCTATATCATTTGGAGGCAGAGAGTGGCCCTCGAATCTGATTGTGATAGAAATGCAAGGAGACGGCCTGATACTCGGAGATGATTAGCTTAATCGATATGGAGCTGTTGTAAAATACCGAAATAGAAATATTTCAGTGATCGCTGATGATGGTTCCGAAATACTGTTTGAAAGATGGAAACCAAGAAGCTCAGGAAAGATGATCAAGGCGATGAAAGCTGTCAAATTGTTGAAACAGGGCTGTACCAGATACTGGTGCTACGCAATGATGAAAG
Organism: Orobanche coerulescens; assembly: GCA_033398695.1. Taxonomy (NCBI): domain Eukaryota; kingdom Viridiplantae; phylum Streptophyta; class Magnoliopsida; order Lamiales; family Orobanchaceae; genus Orobanche; species Orobanche coerulescens. Next base: position 69,117,209 of record CM065801.1, read on the forward strand.
AAGACAGAAAAGTAGAACTCTCATCCATTCCTATGGTGAATAAATTTCCGGATGTATTTCCTGATGAATTACCAGGACTACCTCCACGACGGGATGTGGAATTCACCATCGAGCTGGAACCAGGAGCTACACCAATTTCTAAGGCGCCGTTTCGTATGGAACTTACTGAGATGTACGAATTGAAGAAGCAACTGGAAGAGTTACTGGACAAAGGCTATATCCAGCCAAGTGTTTCGCCCTGGGGAGCACCAGTTCTTTTTGTCCGGAAGAAGGATGGATCTCTTCGATTGTGTATTGACTATCGAGAACTAAACAAGATGACGATTAAGAACAAGTATCCATTGCCACAGATTGATGATTTATTTGACCAGCTATAGGGAGCAATAGTGTTTTCGAAGATCAATCTGAGATCAGGATATCATCAGCTGAGGATTAAGGAATTCGATGTTCCAAAATCAGCATTCAGAACTCACTACGGACACTATGAGTTTGTAGTGATGCCGTTTGGTCTCACTAACGCACCTGCTGTATTCATGCAATTGATGAACCGATTTTTTATCGAGTATTTGGACAAGTTTGTGGTTGTGTTCATTGATGACATTCTGGTATATTCTAAGAGCCCGGAAGAGCATGCACAGCATTTGTGGATTGTTCTAGACCTTCCGAGGAACGAACAATTGTACGCTAAACTTTCTAAGTGCGAATTCTGGCTAATGGAAGTGATGTTCCTCGTACATGTGGTATCAGCTGAAGGAGTCCGAGTAGACCCTCAGAAAATCGAAGCAGTTATGGATTGGAAGCCTCCTAAGAACGTGAAAGAAGTCCGGAGTTTCTTAGGACTTGCTGGATATTATCGTCGGTTCGTGGAAGGATTTTCCAAAATTACCCGCCCACTTACTCGACTACTGCAGAAAACTCAAAAGTTTGAGTAGAATGAGATGTGCCAGAAGAGCTTTGATGAATTGAAGAAGAGACTGACGACGACACCGATTTTAGCACTTCCACAGGGAACTGGAGGATTCATGGTTTACAGTGATGCTTCGAACCAAGGTCTTGGGTGTGTATTGATGCAAAATGAGAAGGTGATCGCCTATGTTTTACGACAGCTAAAACTTTATGAAGTGAATTACCCAACACATGATTTGGAGCTGGCAACGGTAGTTTTTGCTTTGAAAATCTGGAGACATTACTTGTACGTGACTCACTGTCAAATCTTTACGGATCACAAGAGTCTTAAATACATCTTCAGTCAGAAAGAGTTGAACATGCGGCAAAGTAGATGGCTGGAACTGATTAAGGACTATGACTTGGAGATTCTTTATCATCCAGGCAAAGCAAATGTAGTGGCCGATGCACTTAGCCGCAAGCCTATTTCTATTCAGATGCTGGAGACTCTGACTTCCCAGTCCAGCATTCAATGAGAATTGATTCGCGAAGGAATTGAAGTATGGTTGCAAAGAGTTCAAGGACAACTGTGTGTGATGGAAATAACTTCGTCGTTAACTGAAGAAATCAAATCTAAGCAAGTAGATGATCCTATGATGATTCGGTTACGTGATGAAGTGATCAAGGGAAAGGCCTCAGGATTTGTAATTCATGATGATGGAGTATTGAGATTCCATAACCGACTTTGCGTTCCCGATGTCGATGTTCTTAAGCAGACAATTATGAAGGAAGCTCACAGCATGCCCTATTCTATCCACCTGGGCACTAGCAAGATGTATAAGGACTTGAAGCAAAACTTCTGGTGGGCAACATGAAGAAAGATGTAGCGGATTTTGTCTCGAAATGTTTGACTTGTCAGCAAGTTAAGATCGAGCATCAATGACCTGCCGGAATACTGAAGCCGCTCCCGATTCCTGAATGGAAATGGGAGGGCATATCGATTGACTTTATCACTAATATGCCAAGAACCAAGACATGAATGAACATGATTTGGGTGATAGTTGATCGTCTAACCAAATCGGCTCATTTTCTAGGCATTAAGGACACGTGGGGACCAGAGAGGTTGGCACGAGTATTTATTTCAGAGATAGTCTGATTGCATGGTACGCCGAAGTCCATTATTTCTGACCGAGACGGACGTTTTGTGTCTCATTTTTGGAAAGCAGTTCATAAGGCCTTGGGAACTGAATTGAACTTCAGCACAACTTATCACCCGCAGATAGACGGACAATCCGAGAGGACTATTCAAACGGTGGAAGACATGCTAAGGGCTTGTGCCTTAAATTGGTCGGCTGATTGGGAAGTTCATCTGTCGTTGATTGGATTCACTTACAATAATAGTTGACATGATTCCATTAAGATGGAACCGTTTGAGGCATTATACGGGAGGAGATGCAGATCGCCCCTATGTTGGGATGATTCATCAGACTTGATCGGGACGGAACCGGAATTGATCGTACAGACACGAGAGAAGATAGCCTTGATTCGTGAAAGGCTGCTAACCGCTTAGAGTCGACAGAAATTTTATGCAGACGTACGCCGTCGCCCATAGGAGTTCAGTATTGGAGATCACGTACTTTTAAAGGTTTCTCCTACTCGGGGAATCTTTCGTTTCGGAAGAAAGGGGAAGTTGAGTCCGAGATATATCAGACTGTTCGAGATTCTTGAGAGAGTTGGAGAGTTAGCATACAGATTGGCATTACCGCCTTCATTGAGCCATGTTCATAACGTGTTCCACGTATCCCAGCTACGTAAGTATATACCGGATCCTAGTCATGTCACTGATTTCGGCGAGATCGAAGTCGCTCAGGATGGCACGTTTGAAGAGAGACCGATCAGGATACTCGAGAGTCGAGTTAAGCAATTGAGGAACAAACCGATTACTTTGGTTAAGGTTCAGTGGTCGCGCCACGGAGTGGAAGAAGCCACTTGGGAAACGGAAGATAACATAAGGTCCAGATATCTAGAGTTATTTTCGTCTTGAGTTTCGGGACGAAACTCTTTTTTAGTAGGAGAGTAGGTAATATCCGGATTTTTTATTAAGTATTTCATCTGTATTTGGACCCTGTATTATTCGGAATCTGTGATATCGATAATTGAAGTATGATATTTCTCGTATTTGTATCCTTGTACATGAGTGTGGCAACATGTAAATTTTCCCATGAAAATACGTAATAACGTACGTTAACAAGGAAGCTTAACGTACGCTATCAGTCGGAGTTAGCGTACGCTACGAATGTAGCGTAGCGTGCGTTAACCAGCCAATAACTGAGCTGGGCGGCTAGCACATGCACCAGCCAGACATGGGTTCGGATAAGATTCCCGCAGGTGAACCTGGACAGTTTTGGAGTCAACGCTCGTTAGCGTACGCTAAGGGCAGTAAGGTAGCTTACACTAAACAGTTAACGTACAGAAACATTATAAAAGGGACAACACCCCATTTTATTTTGTTTACGTTTTCTTCACTTGTCCCTCATTTATTGGAAGTCAGAGAGAGCCTCCCCTCCTTCATAAACACATATAAACCATCTCTACATGATCATTGAAGATTGGAGATTACTTATGTAACACCCCAATTCACAAATAGGACATTACACGCCGTAGAACCCTCGTGAGGCCTACCAGGCTAACACATGACACATAGACCACAATGTAATCCCAAATGATGCACTCAAAAAGTAAGTAAGGCCGTGGCCTCAGCCAAAACATTTTAACGGAGTACATGAGACATAGGTTAAATACCAATTCATGCCCATGCAGGGGACTTAAACCAAGTTTAAAATAAAATAGTCTAACTCCAGTATTCGACAAATGCAATGAAAAAACATAAAAATACAGACTCGAGCCACATCATCAAGCCAGCCCATCCTTTGCGTGCATGTCCCGTGCCTGCTCCTCAGCTCTCCCGGTACCTGAAATGCATAAGACGCATTTCCCCCATTTAAGGGGTTAGCATTCGAATAGCTAGTGCAAGTACACAATTACACAACATTATATACAATATACGGTTTTACACAATCATCTCAGTCAGAAATCATTTGCCATAAATATTCCGGAATACTACATTGGCATTCAACTCAGTTTCGATCATCCCGATATCACAAAATCACAACTGCTATCCCGTGGCCGTACCACTTCCATGTGTTAAGCACGGAACTATGCTTGTTCTTAGTATCGACCCCCAGACATCCCGTCGAACGCTCTGGGTGGGATACCACTTCCGCGGCCGTACCCCTTAGTATCGACCCCCAGACATCCCGTCGGACACTCCGGGTGGAAGTTCAATCACACACGCACCCAAGTTCACTTCTGCGGCTGTACCCCTTAGTATCGACCCCCAGACATCCAGTCGGACACTCCGGGTGGAAGGAACGCAACTCACGCACCCGAAAATCACAATTCATCATTCATTTAGAAAATCACAACATACATAACGAAATGTAATACATGTACTTGCCTTGAATAAGACGAAACGAAGGAAACGACGAAGGAATAGGTTTTGGTCTGAACAATCCTCCCAAATCTGTTCCTAACACAATAACGGTATACAACAAGTCTCAATAATGCGGAAAGGTAAGAATTAATCCTATTTCTACCCGTTGGGGAAATTCATCGAACATCAAGAGTGCATAGGGAATTGAAATCGGTCAATGGTGTAATAACGGGATTTCATCCCATCCAATAACAAGGGAACCAAGGGTCACGAGTATACTATCGAAATCTAACAACAACATCGGTTAAATCGGATTAAAAGACAAGATCACCACCAAACCCTCCCCAAATTCATACTAGGGTATAGGAGATCTTACCTCTTGAAGATCCAAACAATTTGATCCGAAGAACACGTGTTAGATCCACAATCCGAGCTTCACGATCGAAAGGAGATGAAGAAAATCAAACACCCAAGTGAAAGATAGAAGTCTCCCCCCTCAAGCCCTCTCTCTCGTATGGATGAAGAAAAGGAAGAAAATGAGTGAATCTCACTGAAAAAACGCAGTTATAGCGCTGACTGCAGAGTGTGCCGCGGCCCAGCCGAAGTGTGCCGCACGAGGCCAAATCGCGCCCGATGATCGGCAGTGTGCCGCGGCCCGGACGAATGTGCCGCGGCAGTGACTCGGCAGTGTGCTGTGGCCCCGTCGGCATGTGCCGCGGCACACGGTACAAAAGGTTTGGCCGATAAGTGCAACACGAGTGTGCCGCGGCCCGGGTGAGTGTGCCGCGGCCCTGCCGGCATATGCCGCGGCACACGGTACAGACTGCTCGGCCAGAAACTGGATAATGAGTGTGCCGCGGCGCGCATTCCTTGTGCCGCGGCCCACACCCCCCTTGGGTCCCAAAATGATGAAAAATGATCCGGGAAGAGAATAAAAGCAATAGGAATCGATATCTAGGAAACAATAACACGAAATGGAAGTACGGAAACCCCAAAACGGTCCGAGGTACACAACCAAAATCGAACAAGGAACAAATTCCCTAAACTTATAGGAAATTACAAAAACGGCCCAAACATCCGAAAATCACGATACAACGTCGGATTAACAATCCGAAATTCACAACATGCTCTACTCAGCCATACGAACTCATGGAAATAGGAAAATGACGAAATCGAACGAGTTTAACGAGAATCGAATACACATGCGATAAAATATAACTCAATATGAAATTACGTAAAAACATCATCGAGACTTATCCCAACGGAGAAACTCCAAGAACAAAATAGATTCAGAATTCCAAAACAGTGCCAAGCGAGTTGTCCGAAATGAATATACACCGAAAATAGAAATTACCAAAAATAGAAAACACGGATATTACATTATCTCCCCCTAAAAATAAGTTTCGTCCCAAAACTTACAACACGAATTACTCGGGGTATCTCGATCTCATACTCTCTTCCGTCTCCCACGTGGCTTCCTCGGACCCATGCCTCGACCATTGCACTTTAACCAAAGGAATGGTTTTGTGCCTGAGTTGCTTCACCTGACGCTCTAAGATCTGAATCGGCCTCTCCTCGAAGGTAATGTCGGGCCCCAACTCGATCTCTCCAAAATCAATAATATGGCTAGGGTCCGGTACGTACTTCCTAAGCTGGGAAACATGAAATACGTTATGCACGTGGCTCAGGGACGGCGGCAAGCCTAACCGATACGCAAGCTCTCCAACTCTTTCTAAAATCTCGAATGGCCCAATAAATCTCGGACTAAGTTTACCCTTCCGACCGAAGCGGTAAACTCCCCGTGTCGGCGACACCTTAAGCAACACGTGATCTCCCACCTCAAACTCCAACGATCGGAGACGTGTATCGGCATAAGACTTCTGTCGGCTCTGGGCCGTCACCAATCTATCGCGAATCAGGGCAATTTTTTCTCTCGTCTCAACTACCATATCGGGCTCGGTACCAATCAGCTCGGACGCATCATCCCAACACAACGGCGATCTGCACCTCCTCCCATACAATGCCTCAAATGGTGCCATTTTAATCGAGGCGTGCCAACTATTGTTGTACGTAAACTCGATCAACGGCAAGTGCGACTCCCAATCATCCTTCCAATCTAAGGCACAGGCTCTCAACATATCCTCCAACGTCTGGATCGTTCGCTCTGACTGTACGTCAGTCTGAGGGTGGTAGGATGTACTGAGTCTCAGCTCGGTCCATAAGGCCCTATGAACAGCCTGCCAAAAATGTGATATAAACCGGCCATCACGATCCGAAACAATACTCTTAGGAGTCCCATGCAATCTCACGATCTCTGCAATAAACACTCATGCCAGTCTCTCTGGCCCCCAAGTGTCCTTAATACCCAGGAAATGAGCTGATTTGGTCAGTCGATCGACAATAACCCAAATCATGTTCATTCCAGTCCGAGTCCTAGGCATACTGGTAATGAAATCCATAGAAATATCCTCCCATTTCCACTCCGGGATAGGAAGTGGTCGCAAAAGCCCCACGGGCCGCTGATGCTCGATCTTAACCTGCTGACAGGTCAAACATCTCGACACAAAATCGCTAACGTCTGTCTTCAAATTACTCCACCAGTAGTTACTCCTCACATCCTTGTACATTTTACTCGTACCAGGATGTATAGAGTACGGTGTGGTATGAGCTTCACTTAAGATCTTCTGTCTCAGCTCAATAACATTCGGTACACATAGTCTGCCGCGAAACCTCAAAACTCCGTCATCCTGAACCACAAATCCAGGGGCTTTCCCCTTCCTCACATCCTCCCTCAGCTGGACCAAAAATGGATCATCATACTGTTTCGCCTTGATATCGTCAGTCAAGGACGAAGTGATCTCCAACGCACATAACTGACCCTGAACTCTCTGAACCCAAACCTCGATATTCTGACAAATAAAATCCCGCCGGATCCTACTCTGTGGCGTAAGTACCTCTAACATCTGTAACGCCACCGGCTTTTGGCTCAACGCATCAGCCACTACGTTAGCCTTACCCGGATGATAAAGTATCTCGAGGTCGTAATCTTTAATTAGCTCCAACCACCTACGTTGTGTCATGTTCAACTATTTTTGATTGAAGATATACTTCAAACTCTTGTGATCCGTAAATATATTACACGACGACCCATAGAGATAATGCCTCCAGATCTTTAAGGTGAAAACAACCACAGCTAACTCCAAATCGTGCGTGGGGTAATTCGCCTCATACGGTTTCAACTGGCGGGACGCATAAGCAATAACCCTATCTCTCTGCATCAAAACGCATCCGAGTCCGAGGCCCGAAGCATCACTATATACCACGAAATCTTCATTCCCCTGAGGCAATGCTAGCAGGGGTGAGGTAGTTAGTCGTCTCTCCAACTCGTCAAAACTATTCTATCTGTCTGCGGTCCACTCGAATTTCTGAGTCTTTTGGAGCAACTGAGTGAGTGGTCTAGCGATCTTAGAAAACCCTTCAACAAATCTATGGTAATAACCGGCGAGACCCAGAAAACTCCTCACCTCCTTCACATTCTTAGGCGGATCCCAAGCCATCACTTCTTCTATCTTCTGCGGATCTACCCAAACTCCCTCTGCTGAAATCACATGCCCGAGGAACATCACTTCTTCGAGCCAAAACTCACACTTAGAGAACTTCGCATACAACTGCTCAGCTCTCAAAATGTCTAAGACAATCCGGAGATGTAAGGCATGCTCCCCCGACTCCGTGAATAGATCATAATGTCATCGATAAAGACGACTGTTGTGTCGAGAATTATACTCTCCGACCGGCGATCGCCTCGGAGATCGGGCGACCTAGCCATTGCCGAGCAGCCAAGGCAGAACTGCCGACCAGAGATCGGGCGACCTAGTCTCAGCCCGGCAGCCAGGATAGATCGGCCGACCGAAGGTCCCAGGACAAGTCCCGGTGCCGAGCGATCGACATCTAAGACGATCGTCTCTCGGTACTTGGCGATCGACTCCTGGTGGCCGACTAGCAGACGATCATCTCCCGGCACTTGCCGACCGACCCTTGGTGACCGACCGATGCCGACCCTCCGCAACTGGCCGATGCCGACCTCTGGTGACCAGCTAGAGACGACCGCCTCATGCCGCTCGAAGCCGATAGTCACCCAGTCGGCAAAGGCCGAGCCTCAGGACAGACCCCACGTGCAGTGCCGAGACAAGATCCGCATATCACGGATCGTTGACCACAGCCTGTCAGCATCTTCCCACCAGCCGACAGGCCCGCCGAAAGGTGTCAGTAGGACCGCATGTGACAGTGACTCCGGATGCGTGCTGGCTCCTCATTGGACCGCACAGCTGGCTGCCAGCAGCTGCCTTGGACTTTAGGCCGACAACTCGTGTGACTTAAGGACGATCGCCCCATTATTATATTGGCCAGCAGACGATCGCCCCATTATTATATTGGCCGGAAGGCGATCGCCCGCCAGAAGACAAGGCTCCTCAGCCCCTATAAATAGAGGGCAGCCTGCACTTGTCCAAAGGACCGAAATTCTTCTGATTCTCACGGCTTCCAAACAAGCAATACACACACTTGGCTTTCTCCTACTCTTGGCAACAGCTATCTTTTGGTTCTTTCTTCTCTCGGCCTCTCTCATACAGAAGACGATCGGCAGGGACAAAGAACACCGAGCTTTGCTCAAGAGCTGGATTAACAGAGTCTTTTTACACTCATTGTATTTAGATTCTCACATTAATACTTGTATCCACGAATATTTGTATTAATAACATCTCGCGAGAGCATTCAAGCCCGGGCCTAACAAACCCGGCAAATCTTGTGTTATTCATATTCTCTCGGAAGTGCTCCCGTAACTTTGTTTGTTGTCCGTTCATTCCAGCAGTATTTAATCTTCGGATAAATATTTTGGGAAACAACAATTGGCGCTAGAAGGAGGGCATCTAACCCTCAAATTTTATTCCTACCGTCTCGAAGAACACTCACTGTTCTCCGGGGCATATACCTGAAGGAACACTCACTGTTCTTCAGAGAAAGCCTTCAGAATCATGTCTTCCGCCTCCGCATCGAAGAAAGCCGCTCGCCAGCCCGCCAGACGCCTCTTTCCGTCTCAGTCCGAGCCGCAGCCGATGGCGGAGGGTAGCCGCCGCGGTCCGAGACACTCGATCCCGCCCCTGACGGGTGGCCCAAGCCTCTCGCTCGATCTGCTCCGAACCGCGGAATAGATCGACGAGGTCATGGCCGTCATATAAGAGCGACGGAGTGCTCTCGACGCGCCTCCCGCTATCACCCCCTCGGCCATCCGCCGGAAGACCAAGCGGAAGTTCAAGGCATTACTGGCCGAGCGATCGCCAGGAGGCTCTCATCCGCAAGGAGAGGCGCTCGCCAGCCGGGGCACGTCTGTTTTCGATCGCCTGGGCAGCGACCCGTCTTGGAGACCGGGGCAGTCCGGCCCCAACTACGAGACGACGAAGTTTGAGTCCGTTACCAGGAGCTCGACCTACCTGACTCCCAGAAGGCAGCCCAGCCGTCTGGCTCCCCCTCGCCAAATAGCCGAGGTCGGCAGCAGCGGAGTCAGGAGATCGGTACACGATCGCCTCAGCTCCCACTCCCAAAGCTGATCCGCGGGCGACCGAGCCACGGCGATGGCCGCGATGCAACGTCAGCTCGACGACATGAAGGCCCTCCTGGAATCCGGGGCAGGCGCCAAGAAGACGATCGCCGAGCCGAGCGAGCCGCTCGAGGTCCACATTGAGCTCGCCCCCGTGCAGCACAAGATCGCTCCCCCGTAAACACCTTTGTACGAGGGGAGATCGGACCCCGAAATGCACTTGAGCAAGTTCAACATCTACATGACCAGGTGTGGGGCATCTGACGCGACCAGGTGCCGAATGTTCCCTATGACGCTGGACGACCTCGCCTATAGGTGGTACGCCTCATTGCCGCCTCGGTCCATCGGCTCCTTTAACCAACTGGCGAACGTCTTCACGGAGTACTTCGCCATCAGGGTCGCTCGGCCAGAAGGTCCCCATCGCATGATGCGAATCAAGCAAGGCGAAGGAGAGTCCGACTCGGACTACATCGACCGAGTAGACGAGATCATCCTCAACGGCGAGCCCGTAAGCGATGAGACCGCCCTCTACGTGGTCCTAGGAGGATTCCATGGTCTTTCGCCTATGTTCAAGCATCTTACGAAGGACCAACCCACGACCTACGCGATCTTCCGAGCTAAGGCCGCAGACTTCCTGGCCAGGCAAAAGTTTCTCCTTAGCCTTTGAGCAGCGCGATCGGCGCCCGAATGACGATCGGCAGTTAACACGATCGGCACCCGATCGCCGGTATCAACCTATGAATAACGCGATCGGCAGCCGAACGACGATCACCAGTCTTCCAGCCCGATCGCCATCATCAAGCGACATCACCAAAAAACCGGAGGACTCGTTCGCCATCTACAGTTCAGCATCTAACATGACAGACTAAGGCATGAGATCGCCTCCACCGCACATCATAAAGCCATGGTCCTGGTAGTCGATGGAACCGGCTGCTTCGGCCATGCAAGGTCCTTTGGGGCCAAGATCGCCCGCCCTTTGTTTAAATACGAGGCCGGCGTAGTCTGAGGGCCCTCCAAAACTAATCAGTGGACACGATCGCCCGCCCTCAAAGGATCATCATCTAACATGGTGAACCCGGACAATGCGACGTGCCACTACCCCCGTCTCAATGTAAACCGTCGAGGTTCGCCATCTTGATGGTGGGCCGAGGTGGAAGCAGAGCTAACAAGCCGCGGACGTGGAGTTGAATCATCCGACGTTGCCCCGCGCAAGGACTCCTCTAGACCGAGACCGCACGCCCTTCGTTTAAATATGAGGCGAGGCACAGCCTAACAGAGGACCCTCACAATAAAATGAGTCACGAGACACTCAATGTCTTCGCGCACAAGACACGGTCATGGAGTCGGTCCATCGAACTCCGCGACTGTGCACGATTCCTAAAACGACGAAACCATCAAGTTTCTGAGGGGGATCGGCCAATGTTGTTTTTTGCAGGTACAAGACCGAAAGATAGCTAGCCAATTGACCAGATAACCCAAGTCCGAATCCAAAGTCAGCTCAACGGGTTGCCCGTCCTCATCTTACACAATCGCCAGCAAGAACCACCTCGCCCCATGTCTTCAACATCGGAGCAAGCTGGGGAGCAATTGTTGTGTCGAGAATTATACTCTTCGATCAGCGATCGCCTCGGAGGTCGGGCGACCTAGCCATTGCCGAGCAGCCAAGGCAGAACTACCGACCAGAGATCGGGCGACTAGTCTCAGCCCAACAACCAGGATAGATCGGCCGACCGAAGGTCCCAGGACAAGTCCCGGTGCCGAGCGATCGACATCTAAGACGATCTTCTCTCGGTACTTGGCGATCGACTCCTGGTGGCCGACTAGCAGACGATCATCTCCCAGCACTTGCCGACCGACCCTTGGTCACCGACCGATGCCGACCCTCCGCAACTGGCCGATGCCGACCTCTGGTGACCAGCTAGAGACGACCGCCTCATGCCGCTCGAAGCCGATAGTCACCCAGTCGGTAAAGGCCGAGCCTCAGGACAGACCCCACGTGCAGTGCCGAGACAATCCGCATATCACGGATCGTTGACCACAGCCTGTCAGCATCTTCCCACCAGCCGACAGGCCCGCCGAAAGGTGTCAGTAGGACCGCATGTGACAGTGACTCCGGACGCGTGCTGGCTCCTCATTGGACCGCACAGCTGGCTGCCAGCAGCTGCCTTGGACTTTAGGCCGACAACCCGTGTGACTTAAGAACGATCGCCCCATTATTATATTGGCCGGCAGACGATCGCCCCATTATTATATTGGCCGGAAGGCGATCGCGCGCCAGAAGACAAGGCTCCTCAGCCCCTATAAATAGAGGGCAGCCTGCACTTGTCCAAAGGACCGAAACTCTTCTGATTCTCATGGCTTCAAACAAGCAATACACACACTTGGCTTTCTCCTACTCTTGGCAACAGATATCTTTTGGTTCTTTCTTCTCTCGGCCTCTCTCATACAGAAGATGATCGGCAGGGACGAAGAACACCGAGCTTCGCTCAAGAGCTGGATTAACAGAGTCTTTTTACACTCATTGTATTTAGATTCTCACATTAATACTTGTATCCACGAATATTTGTATTAATAACATCTCGCGAGAGCATTCAAGCCCGGGCCTAACAAACCCGGCAAATCTTGTGTTATTCATATTCTCTCGGAAGTGCTCCCGCAACTTTGTTTGTTGTCCATTCATTCCAGCAGTATTTAATCTTCTGATAAATATTTTGGGCAACAACAACGACTACGAATTTGTCCAAATATTCAATAAAAACTTTGTTCATCAACTGCATGAACACTGCTGGGGCATTGGTTAGCCCGAAAGGCATAACCACAAACTCGTAATGGCCATATCTCGTCCGAAAGGCAACTTTCGGTATATCGATGTCCCGAATCCTCAACTGGTAGTAGCCCGATCGCAAATCAATCTTCGAAAAGACTGTCACCCCCTGAAGCTGATCGAACAAGTCGTCAATCCGGGGCAAAGGGTATTTATTTTTGATGGTCAAATTGTTTAATTCTCAATAATCGATGCATAAACGAAGCGATCCATCCTTCTTCTTAACAAAAAGTACGGGCGCACCCCAAGGCGATGTGCTCGGTCGAATATACCCTTTATCTAACAACTCTCCCAACTGATTCTTCAATTCTAACATCTCCGACGGTGCCATACGGTACGACGCCCGAGAAATAGGGGCCGCATTCGGCTCTAGATCAATAGGAAACTCCACCTCTCGCTGCGGTGGTAATCCCGGCAAGTCATCCGAAAATACGTCGGGGTATTCACTAACAACTGGAATTGACGACAAATCAAGTCCACCATCTTCCGCCTTCAGAGCGTAACACCAGTAGCCGACACAACCCTGGTTCAGAAGTTTCATCGCCTTCAAGGCGCTAATCACACTCCTCGATCTACCCGGCTTACAACCGACGAGGGTATGCTCGGTGTCGTCCTCAGCCACTATCGAGATAGTACGAGTTCGATAGTTCATGATAGCACCGTGATGATCCAACCAATCGTCCCCGAGGATCAAATCCTCACCCTTAAGGTCTATCACAATGAGATTCGAGGGCCAATCACGGCTCCCGATCCTCACTGGGCAATCCCTAACTTCCCGGTCCCCAACCATACATTCCCCGCTGGGCGTACCCACTACAAATGGTTCACACTCAAACAAGCAGTCAAAGCCAATACGACTCACACAATCCGATGCAATAAAGGAATGGGTAGCACCCGAATCAAAAAGCACTGAAACTGGATGAGTAAGGATCTGAGTGGTACCTGACGCCACCGGAACGTCTGCCTCCTCTGTGCGCCTCATCTAATACAATCGAGGGTGAACTGAACCCGAACTCGATGCTGTACAGCGATCCGGCTGACCCCGACCCCTACCATGACCCGAACTCTGCGGAACATGAGTATCTGGAGTGCTGTGATCCCTCTGATCGGCAGTGGTAGTCGGAATTCTAGCGGCCCTGGTGGCTCTCTCACAATGAGCTGCCCGATGCCCGGTTTGTCCGCAAGTAAAGCAAGTAACTGGAGGAGAAGGGCAATCCTTCATCAAATGCTCATATTGGTTGCAGTTGAAACAAACCCTGCCACCAGAAGCAACGGATTGAACTGAATGATTACCCTGAGATCCCCCAGCCTGATGAAATGGCCTCTTCCCCAGTGTAGGGGCAGACTGCGCTCTCTAAAATCGGCCACTCTTGCCGGCTGAAAAGCTGCCAACCATTTTCTGTTTCTTGGCCTCGGTACCCAACTCTGATTCCGGGGCGGCCATCTCGATCGCTAGAGCGCGATCCTGATACTCCTTCAAAGTGACACACATGAGCGGGGCCATACCCTGCCTAATATGCGGTTCCATGCGCATATTGAAGTAATAGATTTTATCAGCCTCCGTCCTCACTTGATCTCTCACGAAACCCAACTGTTGATTGTAAGTAATGATGGCCTGAGAAATGGGCACATCCTGTGGCATAGCGGTGAAGAACTCCACAATTCTGCGCTCCTTAACTGGCGGTGGACAATATTCTGCTTCAATAGCAGCCTTGAATTCCTCCCAAGTAGCTCGACGGTCTCTGGGCGCAACGGACTCCCACCATTCCGCAGCTTCCTTATCCAGGAGGTACTGGGCAATATGTACCCTCCTGTCTTCGGGACAAGCTACAGCATCGAAGGTTCTGGACAACTGAAAGAGCCAATTCTCCCAACCGAGGGAGTCAAAAGATCCGTAGAAACGAGGTGGGTGCATCTTAGTCACCGTCTGAAGCCACTTACTAGCTTCCTCTTCTGGTGTCGGGGGCGGATTCTGGCGTCCACCCTGAGCTATCTGAGCAAGCTGGGCTACTAACTGCTGAAGTACGGCAGTAGCCCCGGCGTTGGCATTATTACCCGACGGCACTGAGTGAGAGGCTGAGTCCGCAGAGGACTGAGAAAGTGAGACCTCCTCATTATCAGCACCCCAACCACGGCCTCGGCTGCGTCCCCTAGCTGGTCTACCACGACCTCTCAACATGCTAAAGGAAGAATGAAAAGAACAAGATCAGAAAAATTCACAATTAACAAAGTTGGTATCACAGTTTCATAATTCCGAACAACGCAAGAAAACGAATTACAGAAAAATAAGAGTTCGAGGAGACTTACAGCCACGGGTTGCACGAAAAGACGGTAGCATGATGATATTAGGCTCAACGACTGACTCTAATGACGCAACTGACAGACCCAAAAATTTACCGACAGCCTAGGTATTCAAAACCTAAGCTCCGATACCATAAATGTAACACCCCAATTCACAAATGGGACATTACACGCCGTAGAACCCTCGTGAGGTCTACTAGGCTAACACATGACACATAGACCACAATGTAATCCCAAATGATGCACTCAAAAAGTAAGTAAGGCTGTGGCCTCGGCCAAAACATTTTAACGGAGTACATGAGATATAGGTTAAATACCAATTCATTGCCCACGCAGGGGACTTAAACCAAGTTTAAAAGAAAACAGTCTAACTCCAGTATTCGACAAATGCAATGACAAAACATAAAAATACAGACTCGAGCCACATCATCAAGCCATACCATCCTTTGCGTGCATGTCCCGTGCCTGCTCCCCAGCTCTCCCGGTACCTGAAATGCATAAGACGCATTTCCCCCATTTAAGGGGTTAGCATTCGAATAACTAGTGCAAGTACACAATTACACAACATTATATACAATATATGGTTTTACACAATCATCTCAATCAAAAATCATTTGCCATAAATATTCCGGAATACTACATTGGCATTCAACTCAGTTTCGATCATCCCGATATCACAAAATCACAACTGGTATCCCGTGGCCGTACCCCTTAGTATCGACCCCCAGACATCCCGTCGAACGCTCCGGGTGGGATACCACTTCCGCGGTCGTACCCCTTAGTATCGACCCCCAGACATCCCGTCGGACACTCCGGGTGGAAGGAACGCAACTCACGCACCCGAAAATCACAATTCATCATTCATTTCGAAAATCACAACATACATAATGAAATATAATACATGTACTTGCCTTGAATAAGACGAAACGAAGGAAA
The DNA here is from genome assembly GCA_033398695.1 of Orobanche coerulescens. Lineage (NCBI taxonomy): Eukaryota > Viridiplantae > Streptophyta > Magnoliopsida > Lamiales > Orobanchaceae > Orobanche > Orobanche coerulescens. Next base: position 69,133,241 of record CM065801.1, read on the forward strand.
CGACGAAGGAATAGGTTTTGGTCCGAACAATCCTCCCAAATCCGTTCCTAACACAATAACGGTATACAACAAGTCTCAATAATGCAGAAAGGTAAGAATTAATCCTATTTCTACCCGTTGGGGAAATTCATCGAACATCAAGAGTGCATAGGGAATTGAAATCGGTCAACGGTGTAATAACGGGATTTCATCCCATCCAATAACAAGGGAACCAAGGGTAACGAGTATACTATCGAAATCTAACAACAACATCGGTTAAATCGGATTAAAATACAAGATCACCACCAAACCCTCCCTAAATTCATACTAGGGTATAGGAGATCTTACCTCTTGAAGATCCAAGCAATTTGATCCAAAGAACACGTGTTAGATCCACAATCCGAGCTTCACGATCGAAAGGAGATGAAGAAAATCAAACACCCAAGTGAAAGATGATGGGAAGTCTCCCCCCTCAAGCCCTCTCTCTCGTATGGATGAAGAAAAGGAAGAAAATGAGTGAATCTCGCTGAAAAAACGCAGTTATAGCGCTGACTGCAGAGTGTGCCGCGGCCCAGCTGAAGTGTGCCGCGGCACAGGGCCAAAACTGCGCCCAGTGATCGGCAGTGTGCCGCGGCCCGGACGAATGTGCCGCGGCAGTGACTCGGCAGTGTGCCGCGGCCCCGTCGGCATGTGCCGCGGCACACGGTACAGAAGGTTTGGCCGATAAGTGCAACACGAGTGTGCCGCGGCAGTGACTCGGTAGTGTGCCGCGGCCCTGCCGGCATGTGCCATGGCACACGGTACAGACTACTCGGCCAGAAACTGGACAATGAGTGTGCCGCGGCGCACATTCCTTGTGCCGCGGCCCACACCCCCCTTGGGTCCCAAAATGATGAAAAATGATCCGGGAAGAGAATAAAAGCAATAGGAATCGATATCTAGGAAACAATAACACGAAATGGAAGTACGGAAACCCAAAAATGGTCCGAGGTACACAACCAAAATCGAACAAGGAACAAATTCCCTAAACTTATAGGAAATTACAAAAACGGCCCAAACATCCGAAAATCACGATACAATGTCGGATTAACAATCCGAAATTCACAACATGCTCTACTCATCCATACAAACTCATGGAAATAGAAAAATGACGAAATCGAACGAGTTTAACGAGAATCGAATACACATGCGATAAAATATAACTCAAGATGAAATTACGTAAAAACATCATCGAGACTTATCCCAACGGAGAAACTCCAAGAACAAAATAGATTCAGAATTCCAAAACAGTGCCGAGCGAGTTGTCCGAAATGAATATACACCGAAAATAGAAATTACCAAAAATAGAAAACACGGATATTACAACTTATACTTGATCATTGAAGTGGATAATCCTTTTGGATTGACACACAAGCAACTGGAGTTGGATTCTACCTAGTGTCTCGGTGTTTTCTTCATCTTAAGGTATGTTCATACTATCTCCAATCTTAGATTCGTGTTATTAAGGATATAATGATCATGCTATCAAAATATTAATTTCTACTGATGAATTACTCAAACAATCATCATGTTTAGAGGTTGGAATGTTTATGCTTAATATATCGTCGTTGAAAACTTCATAGTTGGAATCCTATCACGTCAAATGATGAGAGAAATATTCTGAGATTGATATTCCGTATTGAATAACGTTGCCATATTGATCGTAGACTTGGAGTGGATATCACTTATGTTAAATGGACTTAAGAAAGAATCATCGAAGGTTGTATCCTTTCTTATAAGTTGGATTTGTTAGTCATCTTTATAGTGAAATCTGAATGTACTGATGATATTAGAATCTAACGCATCAACCTTAGATCACCGAATTTCGCATGAGAATTTGTAATCATAATTAGAGTATGATCACCATGATGATATACGTATCCTTGAATTCGAAGGTGTTTGAATCCATAAGATCATTCGTAATTGTATGAGCATGATATGTATGGAGATAACGTACATTAATCACTGAGGATTTCATAAGCTTCATCACAGTTAGAACAGTCGTCTGTCCAGTGAGGAACTGTCATACATGTTTAGCATACGCTAAGCTTTGTAGTTAATGTACGCTATCGGGCATAGTTAACGTATGTTACTCTTGGTACGTACGTACGTTATATTATCAGACGAGTGAGTCGACTGATCAGTGAGGGCTGACAGTGCATGGTTAGCGTATGCTAGACTTCGTATTTTGCATGCACTAACAAGTAGGCTTAACATACGTTACATAGGATACGTAACATACATTAAGCAAGTCAGGCAAGTTACGTTTTATGAACTTACGACCGTAATTTGGATTGTTAGGTGTTCGTACGACTTGAGATGAATTTTATATTATTTCTTTTGTTAAGGTTCGAGCATTGCAACGTGATTGATCGAAGGGAGCGACCTTCGAGCGTTTTGATATTCGTGGGAGTATTATTCTTATCATAGAATCGAGGCAAGTACTTAAATCGTTCTATGTATTAATGTTACACATATTGTTGTGCATATATGTCGTTGTATGTCCACCTCGTGTTGGTCCGACAGGATCATCGGGGGATCTATGCTAGCGTGCGCTGGATCATCGGATGGGTTTTTCCACCACGGGTTGGTCTGACGGGATCATCGTAGGTTCTAGGCAGTGAACACTGGATCGTCGGAATTACCATGTATATATTGTGATATCATGTTGTGATTATCATTTGTGTATGTTATTTATGAGTTTCTCGTAGGAGGAGACTCGTTGGTATTTTGTCATTCATGTTGTTATTATTCTTCGTGAGATGTTGAATAATATGTTGTGGTACTTGTACTAGCATCGTTGTGTTAACCCGTTTGGGGGTGAACATTTGTTTGTGTTCAGGATCCAGGAGAGCAGGGAAACAACCACTGGAGCTGCATGATGACGAGGGTGCAGAGTGATGTTCCGGCCGGGTTTATTCGTCTGTTGATTGTGTTGTTTTAATAACTACTCGAGTACGTCGTTGTTTGTGATGATTTAGATTTGGTGATATATTAATACTCTTCCTTTGGATATTTGTATTCTCAGTATTGGCCAGAACTGTTTGCATTTTATTTCAGTTGCTTTCATACGTTGGTGTCTGTTATTGTCTTTTTATTTCTCCAGCCTTGTAAATTCTTATGTAAAGGATTTATGGCGCTATAATATTCCTGAATATATCGGGGGTGTTACCATATCAACTTATCATTTATATTTTATTATAGTATTAGTTTTATTATCATTTTATTATATTTAGTATTTTTATATTATTATTAGATTATTATTATTATTATTATTATTATTATTTACTCTTAATTATATTTCAGTTCAGTTCAGTTCACTTCAGTTCAGTTCAGATTCATTCAGTTTAATTTAGTTCAATTCAGTTCAAATTCATTCAGTTCAAAAGAACAGAGCCTAAGTCACTCTAAAATAGTCACGTATAGTTGGTCACATTGTAAACTAAACTTTAAAATATATCCGAACTACGAAAAAGTTGCTCTTAATTCTTGCTCTATACTTTCTCCATTCTAAATATATGGTCCGTTATTTATTTTGAGTGTCATATATATATTTTCCGTCTTCTATATTTATTAGCATTTATTGTGTTCACTTATAATTATACACACTTATATTCTTGAAAATATAAAATTTATATGACTTGTACGTATGCACATTATATGAAGGTCTTGTAATTTCATTTCCCATTAGTATTTTTTAGTTCTTCTGAAGATCCAAAGTACACCATATATTTGGGATGGAGGAAGAATTTGCGAAGTGGCGAAAAAGTTCTTTTTATATGAAAAATTACATTCCATACCATTTTTGGAGGGTTACTTTCAATTTAAGTAAGTAAAAACTCAAGTATTTCATTTGATATAATACATTTTTAATGGGATTTGAATTTAGTTAAGGCATTGTTGGTATAATTTCAATTCAGTCACGCTTTCAGTTCGAGTTGACATAGGCTATACTTTTGATATATAGGTTAGACTTACCTGCAATACTTGCAGAAAGCTAAAACCCTAACCTCTTAATCCAGATTCCTAACCTATATAACAAAAACTCTAACATATCCTCCAGAATAATTTATGAAATACTGAATGGGTATTTTCTGATTTTATTCCAGATAATGATATCTAAAACATATGAAAGAAAATAAATAATATTCGAAGCTCGATTTTAGAGTTTATACCTTATTTTAAGATTTTATTATTATTTTAAGAGTTACTTTATAAATTATTTTATATTTTAGGATTTGTATCTCTACGTGTTAACGTTTTAGAGTCGTTGTTCCATTTTTTATTTGTATTTTACAATCTCTATCTCTAATTTACATTTTAGGATTGATATTCCCTTTATTTTATATTCTTAATACATTATATCTTATTTTTTGTAACACCCCAAACCATGTGATTATTACAGTTCCGTGAATTTCCAATTGGGACACATCAGGCGAACCACACCATAATAATCAACGTAACATAATTGAAGTATCAAACCATATTATGGTACAAAAAAAAAGACTCCGATGAGGAATTTATATAATATTCTCGCTAACAGACACCAGTCAATCCAAGATGATCAACAAAATATATTTATATTCCATATGAAGATGGATATACCAAAATACTACAAATATACAAGAGTACAAATGCAGCGGAAATGATTAATACAAACAAGACTCAGGCCCGTCACTAGTATCATTGAGACTCTTCAATGGTCTTCATGTGTCTTAGCCTCCGTCGAATTAAAGTACGATAAAATACATTTCGTCCAAAACCACACGGCCAGTTACACAATATAATAAATCACAATATGTCGAACATCCGCAATCACACATGTTGTATGTATTGGGATTCGGTGCCTAAAATAAAGGCCTAGCGAAAGTGGTAAAATGAAAATTAATTCGATCTAAATCCCTACGAGGATCGATCGAGCTACGTATATACGAATATAGAAACGAAATCACAAGAGATATAAAAACTCACCATTGAAGTCCGTTGATTAAATGGATTCCTTCTCTTGAGCTATTCCCCAAGCTTTGCTTGATCTCTACGTATCCAATCCGCTCCAAGCTCTTAGATGATCCAACGTCGAAAAGACAACGTCTCTACTTGTCACGCGCCGGAGAAACGACCGGAACGACTAAACCTCATTATCCTCCAAGGATACGGCTAGAACACGATTATAGAAGCTTGTTTATCAATGTTATAACACTCTAAGTATATAATCTTTGATCTCTCTATATTGATCTCTTGATATTTCTCCAAGAATAATCAAGAACTAATGAAGAAGAAGAAGAAGACTATTGAGAAAACTATTTTCTCTCTCTTAAACTCTCTCAATAAACCGTGTGGGATGCACACCAAGGGTGAAGTGAGGGATTTCAAGTCTTCCTTTTATTCTTCATTTCACAATATAAAACTCCCAACCTAATCAGTCCATGATACTTGTCCCCTTGACATAAAGATATTCCAAACATCATGATGTAGACAAAAAGACTCACATGGAGGTGAGTTGGGGTGGGGCAGCCATCTAGAAGGTGTCGGACTAATTCGGTTCATTTTGGACTCTCGTGAGTCTAAACAGATAAACTCCGATTCCATTCAGATGTATTTATATCGATTAATTAATCCAATTAATTAATCATATCAAATACATAATAACATAATTGATTTCTTCAAGAAATAATTATATTCATGAATTAAATTAATCACCCAGTAATATATTTAATTTCATTAGGCCGTAAATTAATTTAACCAATAAATCAATTTAGACATCCAATGTCCCAAATTAGATATCCAATATCTAATATTCATAATGAGAGAATAAGCTCGATTCATTCTGCCGTCCATCTTATTGCGCGACTCGGTAGGTCCGTCTCAGTCAGCAATGGGAGGAACCAAAGAGTAGTAGCACCACCTAGTCAGTCTGGCGGCCTACACTGTACCCCAACTGAGAACGAATGATGGGATCATTCAAGAACCATTCTGTCGTGAATACCAGTAAACGTATAAACCCTTCTTTCAAATGTCCCGATCAAGTTATAGGTCACGGTCAGTCAAACCCTATCTGTACTTGACGTTATGCATGCATTAATGCAAATTGAGATCATCGAGCTCTCGTGTATCCAATACAACTAGCTCCAATGCTTTGGCCAAAGACTTATGATCTCATCTGCCAATAACCGCATAGGACATATAACCTGCTCACTAACGGGAGAAAGAATTCTATCTTGGTATTCAGCAGGACCTGCTACTTGTCCGTCAAGATGCACGTAGAGGTTGACTCCCACCTTCCGGTTTACAGGTTCGAGCTACTCTAATGAAAATCTTGACGTCACAAGCACATCCCTACTAAATCCTCAAGTCGAAGGTTCACGAATACCTATCACAACCTTTCGATTCTATCATTGACTGTCCCAGAGTGAAATCCGTGTGACGAATCGAGGGTGAGTCGGTTCGAGTATACTAATCCAATTAGCATACCTACAACGTGTGCTCCCACTAACCATTAGCGTTCGACAGGCACTCTCCATATCAAAGAACACATCATATAAGTCTTCACATAAACTTAACGCCCAGTCAAGTTTCATCGACTTGCGAATGATTAAGTATTTGAGCTATAAACCTTTTGAGTGCCGACCCCCTTATCCAATAAGGAGTGAAATGTTTTGCTCTCAAATACATGGACTAGTTTTCATATAAATATATATATATATATATATATAGATATATATATATAGATATATATATATATATATATATATATATACGAGTTAGGAATGCCAGTAACTACCAGTAAATAAAGAAACATACATTTGCCTTATGATAATTAATTACTTAAAAACAAGTACAACGCCCTCACTCAACATCCTCTGAGTGGCATTCGATGGCATACTCCTAACAATCTCCTACTTGCACTCAATGCCACACACTATAGTATCTTATACCCATGTTCTCCAGATTACGCTCCAAGCTAATCCGAGAATGTGGCTTGGTCAGTGGATCAGCGACGTAGTCGGCTGACTCTACTCTATGCAGCACAATGTATCTCTTTGCGAACAAATTCTCTTACGAGATGATACTCTCTCAATGTGATTGGTACTGTTGTGAAAACTCGGCTCCTAGGCCTGTGTTACCGCTCTGTTGTTATCGTATAAAAACAAAAATAGGCAGTGCAGCACATGGTGTTACATGAAGTTTACCCAATAACTTCTAAATCCTTCCTTTGGAGGCCTCCGAAGCCGCTTTATACTCAGCCTAACAGGTGGAATTAGCAGTCGCGCTATACATGGCACCATGCCAAGATACTGCTACTTCATTAAGAGTAAATATATAGCTAGAAGTAGACATCAAATCGTCTTTCTGTCCTTGGAAGTCCAATTCAGTGAATCCCACCACATTCATTTCTCCACCGCCATATATAAGAACCAGATCTCTAGTTCTTCTAAAGTACTTGAGAACATTCTTTACGGAGGTGTAATGTTCCCGAACTGGGTTAGCCCGAAACCTACTTACCACGCTCCCAGCATGCGCAATGTTAGGGCTCGTACATAATAAAGCATATGTAAGGCTACCCACTGCCGAAGGATATGGTATATAACTCATTTCCTTTCATTGTTCCTCATTATGAGGATACATCTTCAAGGTGAGTTTTATTCCATGTCGCATCGGAAGGAACCTTCTTTAAGATCTGATCTATATAGAGGGCTTGGGAAAAAACCTATTGTTCTCTTCGTTTTATCCCGGTAGAGCAGAATACCATGAATATAGGTAGATTCTCCCAAGTCTTTCATGGAGAAATTACTTGAAAGTCAAACTTTCACAGAACTGAGCATTCCAACATCATTTTCTATTAGTAGAATGTCATCTACATATAGTACTAAGAATGTGATCTTGCTCCCACTAACCCTCTTATATGTAATACCCGAGATTTCTGATATGTATTTGGAACTTGTGATATTGTAATCGTTGTACTTGACCTGAGTATTATTCTCTGTATTTCATAATCCGATGTTGTCGAGCGTATGATTTCATGTATGTGATTTAAAAATTGTAACTCTGCGCATGTAGCGCACGCTATCGGCTATGTGTAGCGCACGCTAACATGGATTCATAGCGCACGCTACAAAGGAATATTAGCGCACGCTATGCGTGGTCAATTTGATTGAGACGTGCGGTAGGTGAGATCTGGCCGGGGACCCCTGTCGGATTGTGTCGGGATGAACCTGGACGGCTTTCGGGAAAAGCCAAGTCAACGCCTTAGCGCACGCTACAGGCATGTGCATAGCGCGCGCTAAGCGTTGAGTACAGTTAAGTCAGTGAGCCATTAGCGCACGCTACGAGCATGGACTAGCGCACGCTAATAGCCATTTCTTATAAATAGGACAGCATCCTATTCGTGATTTCAGTTCTTTCTTCTCCCATACCCGAATTCTTACACTTAGAACATAACTTCCTTCATCCTAAACACTTCATATCAACACCCTAGCTCGTGATTGAAGATCGTATAATCGTTGGAGATTGGTGTTCAAGCCTTCGGTGTTGGATTGCTTCGATTTCCTCCGTGTTCTTCACTACTTTGAGGTAGGTGATTCTTTACCGATATTAGTAATGTTCTTAAGGACGTTTGATCATGTTTTGATAGCCAGTTATTTCGTTTATAATCGGTCATCACATGTTAGAAGGATACTTTTGACGTATCGGCACTATATATCGTATGAACCCTTGAACCTTTTTAGTAATTGGACTCCTAGCATTTTCAAACCGATTTGTGATAAGTAGATGGAGATTTTCAAGTTCTTATGCGTTTATATAGAAGGATCGTACGTTTTGAGACTTATATCGGATTGAACTCAGAATATACCTTGAAGATCTAAGATGAACTATGTGTTAGGATTGTATACTGCAAAGCATACTTTATGCTTGTATTACCTAATTTCCCTATTACTACCTATGAGGATATTAATTATATTTAATCACATGTTTTGCATATTAATTCACGTTATGGTTATGCAAATGAAATGTCTAATTATTTTATATTGTAGATAATGTGGTGTGTTGGTGTCACACGGAAGATCACATTATCGGTGCCTTATAAAATAATATAATAGTTCACAACCTATATAATTATTAGACAAATTATATAAAGGGTTGTAGTGTATGCTTGAGAATAGTTGGTCTTGACTATTAGCATACATTAGCGTATTTGTATACGTTGAACAGGATCGAGGTGAGATAGTGTCTTCTATACTGACTGTAAGAAGAACGTAAATCTCGGATAAATATTATTTCTTAATTCTAAGTATATAATATTTAATTGTGTATTTATAATAATTATTGCTTTGATTTACCATAGGTGAGAGTCAAAATGATCGACTCAATAAGCCTCGTATCTTGGGCAATAATATTGTTTATACGACAATTATTATTATTACTAGAAATCGTGTCCCGACTCGTGCGGGTTGATGATGTCCCCTTGAGGAGCTCGATAATGATTATTATATTAAACCCTGCAGTGGATTTAATTCGATATAATAATAAGGTTCGAGTGGTACTACTCTTGGATAAGATATTAATTAATTAAAGTCACAAGAGCTTATAATTAATTAATGGACATTCGATATCTTAAACACGGGAAATAATATATTTAATAAGGAGCCCAATTTCGTAATTTGGGATTTTGGTAGGAAGTGCAATATCAAACTTTTTAGTGGACTAAGTTGATATTAATTGATTCATCATATATTAGGAAGAGTCCTAATAAGGTAAGATGAATTAATTGGGAGTCCTTCCATAATCCTCCTTTAGATCCCTAGTAGTAGTCCAAGAGCCTATAAATAGGACTTTATGGGGCTTGGCCGATTTCATGCTTCATTATACACAAGAAATTTCGATTTTTCTTCTAAGTGTTTAATTGTGGATCTTGACTTGTGTCTTTGATTCCACAATTGAGATAACACTTTAATTCTTGCTACATATCGGAATTACTTGAAGAAAATAAAATCGAGAGTTGTGAGGCAAGGTAGATTTGGCGATCCATAAGGTGTCCAAGCAAGTTCCGGTAGCTCGTTGCCCACACAACGTCCGGTTCAAGGCGGATCATACTCTAGAAGATCTGAAGGTAGAGATACAAGGCGATCAAGAAGGAAATAACCAACCGCTTCAAAAGGTAATATCCTATGATCTTGGATCTAGATTAGGATATTTTAATTAATCAACATATTTAATTAATAAATAATAAATAATATTTAAATTGCTTGTTAGTCTTAGTAATTAATTAATTAGCATGCCTAAATAGATCTAATGCTCGTAGATGCGTAAAACGCTATAATCATATTTTCCCAAACTTCGCTTCCGCTGCGTTTTACTTTCCAACAATTGGTATCGGAGCCGGATTTTTAGGCTTTTGCTATTTTAATTAATTTTAGTGATTAATTGATAGCAATTTAAATATTCATATATTTTGATGTTGGAATATTTTGCTAGATGTGTTCTTGCAGGTGATATGATCCAATTATCATGGTTTATATGAATGGTGCATTTATTTATTTATTTTATTAATTATGCAATTGTTGGTTTGGCCCGTTTTGAGGCATGTAATGGTTTTTCCCATGAGAAAATCCGCGGGTAGTTCTAGGTGGTTTTATTTTTCGTGTAATCTTGATGTAATTTCGATGTATTTTATTTCGTATAAAATTGTAATCGAATTCGGAAAAGACGGATCACGAAGAAATAGAGCGAACCGATCGCTGCCAAGGAAGCTGCGGCCAAGCAGCGAAAGGCCGCCGGCAATGAGATGTCGCCGCCAGCGCCGAGCGGCCCCAGTGCCGCGGCACTGTCCGGGCAGTTGCCGATTCGGGCCGGCCGCCCGATTTTGGTCCGGTCCGTTTATGCGTTTGCTCATGGCCCATTGAAGTCGGGATTTAAAATTAAATTTTTTTATGTAATTAATTTTGCATAAAAGTAAAATTTTAATTTTGAAAATCCACGGCCCTAGGAGAAGCGACGAGATGCTTGATTCTGGGAGAGATCGAGCCAAAGATTTTCTGATTCAACTCAAGGAAGAAGACCATGATAATTGGATAAATTTAATTATCCATGCTTTATTTTGGTTTTTATTGTTTTGATGTATGGCATGTATGGATGTATGCGTGATATGTTTCCTTGCATGTTAGGACGAAAAATTAAAAACCTTAAGGCTAAAATAACTAAGTGATTAAATTGATTTTTATTTTAATTAAAATCAAATTGGCCTCCATAATTAATTTAAATTGTGAAGTAATTAGCATGCGCGTTGACATTAGAGTCTTCCTCCATATCGGATGTGCTAATTATAGGTTCACTAGTTTTAAATTTCAAAACGATAACATAAGGTAAATATTACTTTTTATGATAGGACCTCTCCATCTGTAGGACTATTATTTAAAAGATAATATTTTAAGGATGTTAAATTATGGTGTTCACTTAGGTGTATTAATTAATAAGCTCCCCATCGGAGTCTATGTTAATTAATACATGGCCAAGAGGAACCAACTATTAATTTTACTTGTCATAACGTAATTTGACTAGATAGTAAAATTAAAGACGTAAAACTCTACTTGAAAAATGTGTGTGTAAACGTCCACACGATCGTGGCTTGCATGTGCGGATTTTTTGAGGTGTTGGTTGCTAGCATATATATTGTGTTTTTGAGGTTTTTCGATATATTTTGCTATGCATTATGTGATGAATGTTTTTAATTTTTATTCTCAGATGTCTTTCAATCCACTAATGTTATTCTCAAAGAAAATAAACTAGATGGCACTAACTTTGCCGATTGGAAAAGAAATCTTGACATTGTCCTGATCACGAGGGCATAAGTTTGTCTTAATCGAGGAGAGCCCTCTAGAACTGTAACCGGATGCCACTCCCGAAGAGTTGGCGGAATTCGGAAATGGAAAAAGTCCGATGAGATGGCTCATTGTTACATTTTGGCTTCAGCGACAAATGTATTGCGGCATCGGATCGAGACGATGGGTTCGGCCGGAAATGATGAAAAGTCTCACCGAGATGTTTGGTCATCGAACCGGGCGACTAGACAAAATGCTATGAGGGTATTAATGACAACCCAAATGTCCAAGGGACTCCGAAGGGATCATGTTCTAAAAATGATGTCTCATTTGAGCGAATCGAGCATATTGGGGGCTACTATCGATGCGGAAACGCAGTCGATATTATCTTAGGCGGCTTACCTAGAAGCTTTGAGCTTTCGCCTCAACTACAATATGAACCGTAGGACATATAGTTTGGCGGAACTTCCGATGAGCTTCATCTGTGAAGGTCTCTTCAAACAAGGTTATCATCAAATTCTTGCGGCAATCGTGCGACTTCTTCCAAACCCAAATGGGGAAAGAAGAAGAAGCAGGTTGGCTGAAGCAAGTGGCAGCCCTCAAGGTGAAAAGCAAGGCTCCTCACCCCGAGGCGAACAAAAGCCAAAGGGAAAGTGCTACAAGTGCGGTCGAAAAGGACATTTTAAAGCGGTCGCCTGCTCTTAAGAAAGGTATGTCTCGTGCACTAGTAGTCAAAACATGTTTGGCGACTTGTTCTTCCACTTCGTGGATAGTTGATTCAGCTCCACCGATCATGTTTGCTTTGACTCGCATGGTTTTCGGTAACCAAGCGGCTTAGTGCGGGCGAGATTACCATCAATCAGGCGATTATTCCGGGCTTATGGTCATTGCGGTGGAGTCGTGCGGTTGAAGATTAATGATAAATTATTAGTTCGAATAATGTATTATTAGTACCAGATTTTAGAATGAATTTAATTTCGGTTTCTAAATTAAAATGCGATGGTTATTCATTTCTTTTGATGATGATGCCATTATTAAGAAAAGAAGCGGTGAATATATTTGCAGAGGTACTTTTAATGATGGACTATATATTGTTAATATCGCACAAACTCCTATGCATAAATCACTTAACTCTTTGTCTAAACCTAAAAGAGAAAAGAACCTTCAAGCATAAACCAAACATATCTGTGGCATTTACGGTTAGGACATGTAAACCTTAGAAGGATTCAAAGATTGGTAGATGATGGCCCATGGATGATCTCCAAGTTGAGTCATTTCCAATTTGTGAATCTGTCTGGAAGGTAAGATGACCAAAAGGGTTTTTAAAACCAAGGGAAACCGTGCTCGGATGTGTTAGAATTGGTTCATACGGATGTATGTGGTCCAATGAATATCCAGCTAGGAGGTTTCGAATATTTCATCACGTTCATAGATGATTATTCGAGATATGGATACATCTTTTGATGCAACGTAAGTCCAAGCTTTTGACAAGTTCGGAGACTTCAAGGCTGAAACGGAGAAGCGTCATGGGAAGAGTATCAAGTCACTACGATCTGATCGTGGTGACGAATACCTTAGTGGAGAGTTTTTGGATTTCTTGGCGAATGAGGGGATTTCATCCCAGCTCACCGCGCCGGGAACTCGACAACAAAATGGTGTGGCTGAAAGAAGGAATAGGACTCTTTTGGAAATGGTTAGATCAATGATGAGTTATTCAGATTTACCTATTTCGTTTTGGGGATACGCCTTAGAAATAGCGGCATACATTCTAAACCTGGTGCCTTCGAAATCAGTTCCAAAAACACCCACAGAACTGTGGAGTGGGCGTAAGCCCAGTCTAGGACATGTTCGGATTTGGGGTACTCCAGCACATGTGCTGAATAAGGAAGCTGATAAGTTGGCATCTCGCACAGAAGTACGAGTGTTTGTGGGATACCCTAAGGGAACGAAGGGTGGCTTGTTCTATAGTCCCCAGGATCAGAAGGTCATTGCTAGCACCAATGCCCGATTTCTGGAAGAGGATTATATGATTAGTCACAAGCCCATGAGCGAAATAATTCTGGAAGAGCTGAGGGGCGAGATTCCGACTATACCAATCGTATAAGAGCCAACTAACACTGCACCACGTATCGATTCTGAAACTTTTACACCAACTCAGGATTTGCCTCGTCGTAGTGGGAGGGTTGTTCGTCAGCCCGAACGATTCATAGGCGTGGGAAAGTCTTCGGACTCAATCCTGCATTTAAGATGAATCGGTTCCCTGGACCTATAAGGAGGCAATCCAAGATAAAGATGCTGACTCCTGGCAAGAAGCAATGGAATCAGAAATGGGATCTATGGATTCCAATCAAGTGTGGGAGCTAGTAGAGCTACCTGATGGTGTACAAGCCATTGGGAGTAAATGGGTCTACAAGCGAAATAAGGGACGTGACGGGAAGGTTGAAACCTTCAAAGCGAGGCTTGTTGCAAAAGGTTACACTCAGAAATAGGGTATCGATTATGATGAAACCTTTTCGCCGGTAGCCATGCTTAAGTCAATCCGGATTCTTTTAGCTATAGCTGCGCATTTGGATCTGGAGATTTGGCAGATGGATGTCAAGACTGCATTCTTGAATGGGAGTCTAGACAAGGAAATCTATATGCGCCAAGCAGAGGGATTCATTGCTAAAGGAGAAGACCACTTGGTGTGCAAACTTAAGAAATCCATTTATGGACTTAAGCAAGCATCTAGATCTTGGAACACTCGTTTTGACGAAGTTGTCCAGTCATATAGATTCGTCCAATGTCCGAGTGAGAGTTGTATGTATAAGAAATGCGATGGAAACGTGTTGGTGTTTCTTGTACTGTATGTAGACGATATCCTTCTGATTGGAAACAACGTGAAGGAATTGTCGGACATACGGGTATGGCTATCTGAGCAGTTCGATATGAAGGATCTAGGAGAAGCAGGACACATCCTTGGAATCAGGATCTTTCGTGATCGGAAGAAGAGGATGTTGTGCTTATCCCAGGCATCCGATATCGATACAGTGCTGAAGCGGTTTAGCATGGAGAATTCCAAGAAAGGTTTTCTACCTTACAGACATGAAATTCAACTATCTAAGAACATGTGTCCTAAGACACAAAAGGAGATAGATGACATGAAGATGGTTCCTTATGCATCCGCTGTGGGAAGTCTCATGTATGCTATGCTTTGCACTAGACCAGATATCTGTCATGCCGTGGGCATGGCTGCTAGATATCAGTCGAACCCAGGACCAGGACACTGGATTTCTGTCAAGCACATACTCAAGTACCTGAGAAGGACTAGGGAGTACATGCTTGTATATCAATCAGACGACCTGTTTCCGGTGGGTTACACTGACTCAGATTTTTCATCGGACAAAGAAAAGTCCAAGTCTACTTCGGGTTATGTGTTTAGCTTTGGGAGGTGGAGCCATTAGTTGGAGGAGTGTGAAGCGAAATGCATCTCGGACTCTACCATGGAAGCCGAGTACGTGGCGGCCTCCGAGGCGCCAAGGAGGCGGTGTGGCTCAAGTACTTCCTCAGACTTAGATGTGATTCCCGATTTGCCGAGGGTATTACACTCTATTGTGATAATACCGTGCGATCGCAAATTCGAGGGAACCACGAGCCCATCAGCAAGTAAACATATCAACCGCAAGTACCACATCATACGACACTTCGTAAAGGAAGGAGACGTAGTTGTAGCTGTGGTTGCATCGGAAGATAATCTTGCCGACCCTTTCACGAAAGGCCTACCTTCAAAAGTTTTTGAAAGGCATGTGGAAGGAATGGGATTACGGTGTATGGCAGCATTGCTTTGAGTATAAGTGGGAGAAATGAGAGACTATGTAATAGAGTAGTATACTTAAAAGCATGCTTTGAGTATAAGTGGGAGATTGTTAGGATTGTATACTGCAAAGCATACTTTATGCTTGTATTACCTAATTTCCCTATTACTACTTATGAGGATATTAATTATATTTAATCACATGTTTTGCATATTAATTCACGTTATGGTTATGCAAATGAAATGTCTAATTATTTTATATTTTAGATAATGTGGTGTGTTGGTGTCACACGGAAGATCACATTATCGGTGCCTTATAAAATAATATAATAGTTCACAACCTATATAATTATTAGACAAATTATATAAAGGGTTGTAATGTATGCTTGAGAATAGTTGGTCTTGACTATTAGCATACATTAGCGTATTTGTATACGTTGAACAGGATCGAGGTGAGATAGTGTCTTCTATACTGACTGTAAGAAGAACGTAAATCTCGGATAAATATTATTTCTTAATTCTAAGTATATAATATTTAATTGTGTATTTATAATAATTATTGCTTTGATTTACCATAGGTGAGAGTCAAAATGATCGACTCAATAAGCCTCGTATCTTGGGCAATAATATTGTTTATACGACAATTATTATTATTACTAGAAATCGTGTCCCGACTCGTGCGGGTTGATAGCGGCCGCGTCCCCTAGCTGGTCTACCACGACCTCTCAACATGCTAAAGGAAGAATGAAAAGAACAAGATCAGAAAAATTCACAATTAACAAAGTTGGTATCACAGTTTCATAATTCCGAACAACGCAAGAAAACGAATTACAGAAATATAAGAGTTCGAGGAGACTTACAGCCACGGGTTGCACGAAAAGACGGTAGCATGATGATATTAGGCTCAACGACTGACTCTAATGACGCAACTGACAGACCCAAAAATTTACCGACAGCCTAGGTATTCAAAACCTAAGCTCCGATACCATAAATGTAACACCCCAATTCACAAATGGGACATTACACGCCGTAGAACCCTCGTGAGGTCTACTAGGCTAACACATGACACATAGACCACAATGTAATCCCAAATGATGCACTCAAAAAGTAAGTAAGGCTGTGGCCTCGGCCAAAACATTTTAACGGAGTACATGAGACATAGGTTAAATACCAATTCGTTGCCCACGCAGGGGACTTAAACCAAGTTTAAAAGAAAACAGTCTAACTCCAGTATTCGACAAATGCAATGACAAAACATAAAAATACAGACTCGAGCCACATCATCAAGCCATCCCATCCTTTGCGTGCATGTCCCGTGCCTGCTCCCCAGCTCTCCCGGTACCTGAAATGCATAAGACGCATTTCCCCCATTTAAGGGGTTAGCATTCGAATAACTAGTGCAAGTACACAATTACACAACATTATATACAATATATGGTTTTACACAATCATCTCAATCAAAAATCATTTGCCATAAATATTCCGGAATACTACATTGGCATTCAACTCAGTTTCGATCATCCCGATATCACAAAATCACAACTGGTATCCCGTGGCCGTACCCCTTAGTATCGACCCCCAGACATCCCGTCGAACGCTCCGGGTGGGATACCACTTCCGCGGTCGTACCCCTTAGTATCGACCCCCAGACATCCCGTCGGACACTCCGGGTGGAAGTTCAATCACACACGTACCCAAGTTCACTTCCGCGGCCGTACCCCTTAGTATCGACCCCCAGACACCCCGTCGGACACTCCGGGTGGAAGGAACGCAACTCACGCACCCGAAAATCACAATTCATCATTCATTTCGAAAATCACAACATACATAATGAAATATAATACATGTACTTGCCTTGAATAAGACGAAACGAAGGAAACGACGAAGGAATAGGTTTTGGTCCGAACAATCCTCCCAAATCCGTTCCTAACACAATAACGATATACAACAAGTCTCAATAATACAGAAAGGTAAGAATTAATCCTATTTCTACCCGTTGGGGAAATTCATCGAACATCAAGAGTGCATAGGGAATTGAAATCGGTCAACGGTGTAATAACGGGATTTCATCCCATCCAATAACAAGGGAACCAAGGGTAACGAGTATACTATCGAAATCTAACAACAACATCGGTTAAATCGGATTAAAAGACAAGATCACCACCAAACCCTCCCTAAATTCATACTAGGGTATAGGAGATCTTACCTCTTGAAGATCCAAGCAATTTGATCCAAAGAACACGTGTTAGATCCACAATCCGAGCTTCACGATCGAAAGGAGATGAAGAAAATCAAACACCCAAGTGAAAGATGATGGGAAGTCTCCCCCCTCAAGCCCTCTCTCTCGTATGGATGAAGAAAAGGAAGAAAATGAGTGAATCTCGCTGAAAAAACGCAGTTATAGCGCTGACTGCAGAGTGTGCCGCGGCCCAGCTGAAGTGTCGCGCAAGACAGGCCAAAATCGCGCCTGATCGAAAGTGTGCCGCGGCCGGACGAATGTGCCGCGGCAATGACTGGCAGCGGTGCCGCGGCCGTCGGCATGTGCCGCGGCACACGCATGAAGGTTTGGCCGATAAGTGCAACACGAGTGTGCCGCGGCGATGACTCGGTAGTGTGCCGCGGCCTCGCGGCATGTGCCATGGCACACGGCAGACTACTCGGCCGAAATGGACAATGAGTGTGCCGCGCGCACATTCCTTGTGCCGCGCCCACCCCCCTTGGGTCCCAAAATGATGAAAAATGATCCGGGAAGAGAATAAAAGCAATAGGAATCGATATCTAGGAAACAATAACACGAAATGGAAGTACGGAAACCCCAAAATGGTCCGAGGTACACAACCAAAATCGAACAAGGAACAAATTCCCTAAATTTATAGGAAATTACAAAAACGGCCCAAACATCCGAAAATCACGATACAACGTCGGATTAACAATCCGAAATTCACAACATGCTCTACTCAGCCATACAAACTCATGGAAATAGAAAAATGACGAAATCGAACGAGTTTAACGAGAATCGAATACACATGCGATAAAATATAACTCAAGATGAAATTGCGTAAAAACATCATCGAGACTTATCCCAACGGAGAAACTCCAAGAACAAAATAGATTCAGAATTCCAAAACAGTGCCGAGCGAGTTGTCCGAAACGAATATACACCGAAAATAGAAATTACCAAAAATAGAAAACACGGATATTACAACTTATACTTGATCATTGAAGTGGATAATCCTTTTGGATTGACACACAAGCAACTGGAGTTGGATTCTACCTAGTGTCTCGGTGTTTTCTTCATCTTAAGGTATGTTCATACTATCTCGATCTTAGATTCGTGTTATTAAGGATATAATGATCATGCTATCAAAATATTAATTTCATCGATGAATTACTCAAACAATCATCATGTTTAGAGGTTGGAATGTTTATGCTTAATATATAAATCGTTGAAAACTTCATAGTTGGAATCCTATCACGTCAAATGATGAGAGAAATATTCTGAGATTGATATTCCGTATTGAATAACGTTGCCATATTGATCGTAGACTTGGAGTGGATATCACTTATGTTAAATGGACTTAAGAAAGAATCATCGAAGGTTGTATCCTTTCTTATAAGTTGGATTTGTTAGTCATCTTTATAGTGAAATCTGAATGTACTGATGATATTAGAATCTAATGCATCAACCTTAGATCACCGAATTTCGCATGAGAATTTGTAATCATAATTAGAGTATGATCACCATGATGATATACGTATCCTTGAATTCGAAGGTGTTTGAATCCGTAAGATCATTCGTAATTGTATGAGCATGATATGTATGGAGATAACGTACATTAATCACTGAGGATTTCATAAGCTTCATCACAGTTAGAACAGTCGTCTGTCCAGTGAGGAACTGTCATACATGTTTAGCATACGCTAAGCTTTGTAGTTAATGTACGCTATCGGGCATAGTTAACGTATGTTACTCTTGGTACGTAACGTACATTATATTATCAGACGAGTGAGTCGACTGATCAGTGAGGGCTGACAGTGCATGGTTAGCGTATGCTAGACTTCGTATTTTGCATGCACTAATAAGTAGGCTTAACATACGTTACATAGGATACGTAACATACATTAAGCAAGTCAGGCAAGTTACGTTTTATGAACTTACGACCGTAATTTGGATTGTTAGGTGTTCGTACGACTTGAGATGAATTTTATATTATTTCTTTTGTTAAGGTTCGAGCATTGCAACGTGATTGATCGAAGGGAGCGACCTTCGAGCGTTTTGATATTCGTGGGAGTATTATTCTTATCATAGAATCGAGGCAAGTACTTAAATCGTTCTATGTATTAATGTTACACATATTGTTGTGCATATATGTCGTTGTATGTCCACCTCGTGTTGGTCCGACAGGATCATCGGGGGATCTATGCTAGCGTGCGCTGGATCATCGGATGGGTTTTTCCACCACGGGTTGGTCTGACGGGATCATCGTAGGTTCTAGGCAGTGAACACTGGATCGTCGGAATTACCATGTATATATTGTGATATCATGTTGTGATTATCATTTGTGTATGTTATTTATGAGTTTCTCGTAGGAGGAGACTCGTTGGTATTTTGTCATTCATGTTGTTATTATTCTTCGTGAGATGTTGAATAATATGTTGTGGTACTTGTACTAGCATCGTTGTGTTAACCCGTTTGGGGGTGAACATTTGTTTGTGTTCAGGATCCAGGAGAGCGAGAAACAACCACTTTGGCCGCATGATGACGAGGGTGCGAGTGATGTTCGTAGGGTTTATTCGTGCATTGATTGTGTTGTTTTAATAACTACTCGAGTACGTCGTTGTTTGTGATGATTTAGATTTGGTGATATATTAATACTCTTCCTTTGGATATTTGTATTCTCGGTATTGGCGAAGCTGTTTGCATTTTATTTCAGTTGCTTTCATACGTTGGTGTCTGTTATTGTCTTTTTATTTCTCCAGCCTTGTAAATTCTTATGTAAAGGATTTATGGCGCTATAATATTCCTGAATATATCGGGGGTGTTACCATATCAACTTATCATTTATATTTTATTATAGTATTAGTTTTATTATCATTTTATTATATTTAGTATTTTTATATTATTATTAGATTATTATTATTATTATTATTATTTACTCTTAATTATATTTGATTCGATTCGATTCACTTGATTCGATTCGATTCATTCATTTAATTTAGTTCAATTGATTCAAATTCATTCGATTCGAAAAACGAGCTAAGTCACTCTAAAATAGTCACGTATAGTTGGTCACATTGTAAACTAAACTTTAAAATATATCCGAACTACGAAAAAGTTGCTCTTAATTCTTGCTCTATACTTTCTCCATTCTAAATATATGGTCCGTTATTTATTTTGAGTGTCATATATATATTTTCCGTCTTCTATATTTATTAGCATTTATTGTGTTCACTTATAATTATACACACTTATATTCTTGAAAATATAAAATCTATATGACTTGTACGTATGCACATTATATGAAGGTCTTGTAATTTCATTTCCCATTAGTATTTTTTAGTTCTTCTGAAGATCCAAAGTACACCATATATTTGGGATGGAGGAAGAATTTGCGAAGTGGCGAAAAAGTTCTTTTTATATGAAAAATTACATTCCATACCATTTTTGGAGGGTTACTTTCAATTTAAGTAAGTAAAAACTCAAGTATTTCATTTGATATAATACATTTTTAATGGGATTTGAATTTAGTTAAGGCATTGTTGGTATAATTTCAATTGATCACGCTTTCGATTCGAGTTGACATAGGCTATACTTTTGATATATAGGTTAGACTTACTGCAATACTTGCGTAAAGCTAAAACCCTAACCTCTTAATCCAGATTCCTAACCTATATAACAAAAACTCTAACATATCCTCCGAATAATTTATGAAATACTGAATGGGTATTTTCGATTTTATTCCAGATAATGATATCTAAAACATATGAAAGAAAATAAATAATATTCGAAGCTCGATTTTAGAGTTTATACCTTATTTTAAGATTTTATTATTATTTTAAGAGTTACTTTATAAATTATTTTATATTTTAGGATTTGTATCTCTACGTGTTAACGTTTTAGAGTCGTTGTTCCATTTTTTATTTGTATTTTACAATCTCTATCTCTAATTTACATTTTAGGATTGATATTCCCTTTATTTTATATTCTTAATACATTATATCTTATTTTTTGTAACACCCCAAACCATGTGATTATTACAGTTCCGTGAATTTCCAATTGGGACACATCAGGCGAACCACACCATAATAATCAACGTAACATAATTGAAGTATCAAACCATATTATGGTACGAAAAAAAGACTCGATGAGGAATTTATATAATATTCTCGCTAACAGACACCAGTCAATCCAAGATGATCAACAAAATATATTTATATTCCATATGAAGATGGATATACCAAAATACTACAAATATACAAGAGTACAAATGCAGCGGAAATGATTAATACAAACAAGACTCAGGCCCGTCACTAGTATCATTGAGACTCTTCAATGGTCTTCATGTGTCTTAGCCTCCGTCGAATTAAAGTACGATAAAATACATTTCGTCCAAAACCACACGGCCGATTACAATATAATAAATCACAATATGTCGAACATCCGCAATCACACATGTTGTATGTATTGGGATTCGGTGCCTAAAATAAAGGCCTAGCGAAAGTGGTAAAACGAAAATTAATTCGATCTAAATCCCTACGAGGATCGATCGAGCTACGTATATACGAATATAGAAACAAAATCACAAGAGATATAAAAACTCACCATTGAAGTCCGTTGATTAAATGGATTCCTTCTCTTGAGCTATTCCCCAAGCTTTGCTTGATCTCTACGTATCCAATCCGCTCCAAGCTCTTAGATGATCCAACGTCGAAAAGACAACGTCTCTACTTGTCACGCGCCGGAGAAACGACTGGAACGACTAAACCTCATTATCCTCCAAGGATACGGCTAGAACACGATTATAGAAGCTTGTTTATCAATATTATAACACTCTAAGTATATAATCTTTGATCTCTCTATATTGATCTCTTGATATTTCTCCAAGAATAATCAAGAACTAATGAAGAAGAAGAAGAAGACTATTGAGAAAACTATTTTCTCTCTCTTAAACTCTCTCAATAAACCGTGTGGGATGCACACCAAGGGTGAAGTGAGGGATTTCAAGTCTTCCTTTTATTCTTCATTTCACAATATAAAACTCCCAACCTAATCAGTCCATGATACTTGTCCCCTTGACATAAAGATATTCCAAACATCATGATGTAGACAAAAAGACTCACATGGAGGTGAGTTGGGGTGGGGCAGCCATCTAGAAGGTGTCGGACTAATTCGGTTCATTTTGGACTCTCGTGAGTCTAAACAGATAAACTCCGATTCCATTCAGATGTATTTATATCGATTAATTAATCCAATTAATTAATCATATCAAATACATAATAACATAATTAATTTCTTCAAGAAATAATTATATTCATGAATTAAATTAATCACCCAGTAATATATTTAATTTCACTAGGCCGTAAATTAATTTAACCAATAAATCGATTTAGACATCCAATGTCCCAAATTAGATATCCAATATCTAATATTCATAATGAGAGAATAAGCTCGATTCATTCTGCCGTCCATCTTATTGCGCGACTCGGTAGGTCTGTCTCAGTCAGCAATGGGAGGAACCAAAGAGTAGTAGCACCACCTAGTCAGTCTGGCGGCCTACACTGTACCCCAACTGAGAACGAATGATGGGATCATTCAAGAACCATTCTGTCGTGAATACCAGTAAATGTATAAACCCTTCTTTCAAATGTCCCGATCAAGTTATAAAGAAACATACATTTGCCTTATGATAATTAATTACTTAAAAACAAGTACAATGCCCTCACTCAACATCCTCTGAGTGGCATTCGATGGCATACTCCTAACAATCTCCTACTTGCACTCAATGCCACACACTATAGTATCTTATACCCATGTTCTCCAGATTACGCTCCAAGCTAATCCGAGAATGTGGCTTGGTCAGTGGATCAGCGACGTAGTCGGCTGACTCTACTCTATGCAGCACAATGTATCTCTTTGCGAACAAATTCTCTTACGAGATGATACTCTCTCAATGTGATTGGTACTGTTGTGAAAACTCGGCTCCTAGGCCTGTGTTACCGCTCTGTTGTTATCGTATAAAAACAAAAATAGGCAGTGCAGCACATGGTGTTACATGAAGTTTACCCAATAACTTCTAAATCCTTCCTTTGGAGGCCTCCGGCCGCTTTATACTCGGCTAACAGTGGAATTAGCGATCGCTATACATGGCACCATGCCAAGATATCGCTACTTCATTAAGAGTAAATATATAGCTAGAAGTAGACATCAAATCGTCTTTGTCCTTGGAAGTCAATTCGGTGAATCCCACCACATTCATTTCTCCGCCATATATAAGAACCAGATCTCTAGTTCTTCTAAAGTACTTGAGAACATTCTTTACGGAGGTGTAATGTTCCCGAATCAAGTTAGCCCGAAACCTACTTACCACGCTCCCGGATGCGCAATGTTAGGGCTCGTACATAATAAAGCATATGTAAGGCTACCCACTGCCGAAGGATATGGTATATAACTCATTTCCTTTCATTGTTCCTCATTATGAGGACACATCTTCAAGGTGAGTTTTATTCCATGTCGCATCGGAAGGAACCTTCTTTAAGATCTGATCTATATAGAGGGCTTGGGAAAAAACCTATTGTTCTCTTCGTTTTATCCCGGTAGAGCAGAATACCATGAATATAGGTAGATTCTCCCAAGTCTTTCATGGAGAAATTACTTGAAAGTCAAACTTTCACAGAACTGAGCATTCCAACATCATTTTCTATTAGTAGAATGTCATCTACATATAGTACTAAGAATGTGATCTTGCTCCCACTAACCCTCTTATATGTAATACCCGAGATTTCTGATATGTATTTGGAACTTGTGATATTGTAATCGTTGTACTTGACCTGAGTATTATTCTCTGTATTTCATAATCCGATGTTGTCGAGCGTATGATTTCATGTATGTGATTTAAAAATTGTAACTCTGCGCATGTAGCGCACGCTATCGGCTATGTGTAGCGCACGCTAACATGGATTCATAGCGCACGCTACAAAGGAATATTAGCGCACGCTATGCGTGGTCAATTTGATTGAGACGTGCGGTAGGTGAGATCTGGCCGGGGACCCCTGTCGGATTGTGTCGGGATGAACCTGGACGGCTTTCGGGAAAAGCCAAGTCAACGCCTTAGCGCACGCTACAGGCATGTGCATAGCGCGCGCTAAGCGTTGAGTACAGTTAAGTCAGTGAGCCGTTAGCGCACGCTACGAGCATGGACTAGCGCACGCTAATAGCCATTTCTTATAAATAGGACAGCATCCTATTCGTGATTTCAGTTCTTTCTTCTCCCATACCCGAATTCTTACACTTAGAACATAACTTCCTTCATCCTAAACACTTCATATCAACACCCTAGCTCGTGATTGAAGATCGTATAATCGTTGGAGATTGGTGTTCAAGCCTTCGGTGTTGGATTGCTTCGATTTCCTCCGTGTTCTTCACTACTTTGAGGTAGGTGATTCTTTACCGATATTAGTAATGTTCTTAAGGACGTTTGATCATGTTTTGATAGCCAGTTATTTCGTTTATAATCGGTCATCACATGTTAGAAGGATACTTTTGACGTATCGGCACTATATATCGTATGAACCCTTGAACCTTTTTAGTATTTGGACTCCTAGCATTTTCAAACCGATTTGTGATAAGTAGATGGAGATTTTCAAGTTCTTATGCGTTTATATAGAAGGATCATACGTTTTGAGACTTATATCGGATTGAACTCAGAATATACCTTGAAGATCTAAGATGAACTATGTGTTAGGATTGTATACTGCAAAGCATACTTTATGCTTGTATTACCTAATTTCCCTATTACTACCTATGAGGATATTAATTATATTTAATCACATGTTTTGCATATTAATTCACGTTATGGTTATGCAAATGAAATGTCTAATTATTTTATATTGTAGATAATGTGGTGTGTTGGTGTCACACGGAAGATCACATTATCGGTGCCTTATAAAATAATATAATAGTTTACAACCTATATAATTATTAGACAAATTATATAAAGGGTTGTAGTGTATGCTTGAGAATAGTTGGTCTTGACTATTAGCATACATTAGCGTATTTGTATACGTTGAACAGGATCGAGGTGAGATAGTGTCTTCTATACTGACTGTAAGAAGAACGTAAATCTCGGATAAATATTATTTCTTAATTCTAAGTATATAATATTTAATTGTGTATTTATAATAATTATTGCTTTGATTTACCATAGGTGAGAGTCAAAATGATCGACTCAATAAGCCTCGTATCTTGGCAATAATATTGTTTATACGACAATTATTATTATTACTAGAAATCGTGTCCCGACTCGTGCGGGTTGATGATGTCCCCTTGAGGAGCTCGATAATGATTATTATATTAAACCTGCAGTGGATTTAATTCCGATATAATAATAAGGTTCGAGTGGTACTACTCTTGGATAAGATATTAATTAATTAAAGTCACAAGAGCTTATAATTAATTAATGGATATTCGATATCTTAAACACGGGAAATAATATATTTAATAAGGAGCCCAATTTCGTAATTTGGGATTTTGGTAGGAAGTGCAATATCAAACTTTTTAGTGGACTAAGTTGATATTAATTGATTCATCATATATTAGGAAGAGTCCTAATAAGGTAAGATGAATTAATTGGGAGTCCTTCCATAATCCTCCTTTAGATCCCTAGTAGTAGTCCAAGAGCCTATAAATAGGACTTTATGGGGCTTGGCCGATTTCATGCTTCATTATACACAAGAAATTTCGATTTTTCTTCTAAGTGTTTAATTGTGGATCTTGACTTGTGTCTTTGATTCCACAATTGAGATAACACTTTAATTCTTGCTACATATCGGAATTACTTGAAGAAAATAAAATCGAGAGTTGTGAGGCAAGGTAGATTCGGCCGATCCATAAGGTGTCCAAGCAAGTTCCGGTAGCTCGTTGCCCACACAACGTCCGGTTCAAGGCGGATCATACTCTAGAAGATCTGAAGGTAGAGATACAAGGCGATCAAGAAGGAAATAACCAACCGCTTCAAAAGGTAATATCCTATGATCTTGGATCTAGATTAGGATATTTTAATTAATCAACATATTTAATTAATAAATAATAAATAATATTTAAATTGCTTGTTAGTCTTAGTAATTAATTAATTAGCATGCCTAAATAGATCTAATGCTCGTAGATGCGTAAAACGCTATAATCATATTTTCCCAAACTTCGCTTCCCGCGTTTTACTTTCCAACAATTGGTATCGGGCGGATTTTTAGGCTTTTGCTATTTTAATTAATTTTAGTGATTAATTGATAGCAATTTAAATATTCATATATTTTGATGTTGGAATATTTTGCTAGATGTGTTCTTGCAGTGATATGATCCAATTATCATGGTTTATATGAATGGTGCATTTATTTATTTATTTTATTAATTATGCAATTGTTGGTTTGGCCGCTTTTGAGGCATGTAATGGTTTTTCCCGTGAGAAAATCCATGGGTAGTTCTAGGTGGTTTTATTTTTCGTGCAATCTTGATGTAATTTCGATGTATTTTATTTCGTATAAAATTGTAATCGAATTCGGAAAAGACGGATCACGAAGAAATAGAGCGTAACCGGATCGCCGGGATCACAAGCGGCTAACGATAAAGAAGTAGGGCCGCTGAAAGCGGCCGAGATGTCGCCGCCGAAAGGCGGGCCGAAGCTGCCGCTGCGCAGCGGCACTGGTCCAGCGCCGGTTGTTCGGCCGGCCGTCGATTTTTGGTCCGTCTGCTGGGCTGCTCACATGGCCGTCATTGAAGTCGGGATTTAAAATTAAATTTTTTTTATGTAATTAATTTTTCATAAAAGTAAAATTTTAATTTTGAAAATCCACGGCCCGGCCGGGGAGAAGCGACGAGATGCTTGATTCAGTGGGAGAGATCGAGCCAAAGATTTTCTCGGATTCAACTCAAGGAAGAAGACCATGATAATTGGATAAATTTAATTATCCATGCTTTATTTTGGTTTTTATTGTTTTGATGTATGGCATGTATGGATGTATGCGTGATATGTTTCCTTGCATGTTAGGACGAGAAAATTAAAAACCTTAAGGCTAAAATAACTAAGTGATTAAATTGATTTTTATTTTAATTAAAATCAAATTGGCCTCCATAATTAATTTAAATTGTGAAGTAATTAGCATGCGCGTTGACATTAGAGTCTTCCTCCATATCGGATGTGCTAATTATAGGTTCACTAGTTTTAAATTTCAAAACGATAACATAAGGTAAATATTACTTTTTATGATAGGACCTCTCCATCTGTAGGACTATTATTTAAAAGATAATATTTTAAGGATGTTAAATTATGGTGTTCACTTAGGTGTATTAATTAATAAGCTCCCCATCGAGTCTATGTTAATTAATACATGGCCGAGGAACCAACTATTAATTTTACTTGTCATAACGTAATTTGACTAGATAGTAAAATTAAAGACGTAAAACTCTACTTGAAAAATGTGTGTGTAAACGTCCACACGATCGTGGCTTGCATGTGCGGATTTTTTGAGGTGTTGGTTGCTAGCATATATATTGTGTTTTTGAGGTTTTTCGATATATTTTGCTATGCATTATGTGATGAATGTTTTTAATTTTTATTCTCAGATGTCTTTCAATCCACTAGCTGTTATTCTCAAAGAAAATAAACTAGATGGCACTAACTTTGCCGATTGGAAAAGAAATCTTGACATTGTCCCGATCACGAGGGGCATAAGTTTGTCTTAATCGAGGAGAGCCCTCTAGAACTGAACCGGATGCCACTCCCGAAGAGTTGGCGGAATTCGGAAATGGAAAAAGTCGATGAGATGGCTCATTGTTACATTTTGGCTTCACCGACAAATGTATTGCAAGATCGACATCGACGATGGGTTCGGCCGCGGAAATGATGAAAAGTCTCACCGAGATGTTTGGTCATCGAACCGGCGGCTAGACAAAATGCTATGAGGGTATTAATGACAACCCAAATGTCTCAAGGGACTCAAGAAGGGATCATGTTCTAAAAATGATGTCTCATTTGAACGAATCGAGCATATTGGGGGCTACTATCGATGCGGAAACGCAGTCGATATTATCTTAGGCCTTACCTAGAAGCTTTGAGCATTTCGCCTCAACTACAATATGAACCGTAGGACATATAGTTTGGCGGAACTTCCCATGAGCTTCATCTGTGAAGGTCTCTTCAAACAAGGTTATCATCAAATTCTTGCGGCAAGTGCGACTTCTTCCAAACCCAAATGGGGAAAGAAGAAGAAGCAAGGTTGGCGAAGCAAGTGGCAGCCCTCAAGGTGAAAAGCAAGGCTCCTCACCCCGAGGCGAATAAAAGCCAAAGGGAAAGTGCTACAAGTGCGGTCGAAAAGGACATTTTAAAGCGGATCGCTCGCTCTTAAGAAAGGTATGTCTCGTGCACTAGTAGTCAAAACATGTTTGGCGGCTTGTTCTTCCACTTCGTGGATAGTTGATTCAGCTCCACCGATCATGTTTGCTTTGACTCGCATGGTTTTCGTGTAACCAAGCGGCTTAGTGCGGGCGAGATTACCATCAATCAGGCGATTATTCCGTGCTTATGGTCATGCGGTGGGAGTCGTGCATTGAAGATTAATGATAAATTATTAGTTCAATAATGTATTATTAGTACTGATTTTAGAATGAATTTAATTTCGGTTTCTAAATTAAAATGCGATGGTTATTCATTTCTTTTGATGATAATGCCATTATTAAGAAAAGAAGCGGTGAATATATTTGCAGAGGTACTTTTAATGATGGACTATATATTGTTAATACCGCACAAACTCCTATGCATAAATCACTTAACTCTTTGTCTAAACCTAAAAAGAGAAAAGAACCTTCAAGCATAAACCAAACATATCTGTGGCATTTACGGTTAGGACATGTAAACCTTAGAAGGATTCAAAGATTGGTAGATGATGGCCCATTGGATGATCTCCAAGTTGAGTCATTTCCAATTTGTGAATGCTGTCTGGAAGGTAAGATGACCAAAAGGGTTTTTAAAACCAAGGGAAACCGTGCTCAGGATGTGTTAGAATTGGTTCATACGGATGTATGTGGTCCAATGAATATCCAGGCTAGGGGAGGTTTCGAATATTTCATCACGTTCATAGATGATTATTCGAGATATGGATACATCTTTTTGATGCAACGTAAGTCTGAAGCTTTTGACAAGTTCAGAGACTTCAAGGCTGAAACGGAGAAGCGTCATGGGAAGAGTATCAAGTCACTACGATCTGATCGTGGTGACGAATACCTTAGTGGAGAGTTTTTGGATTTCTTGGCGAATGAGGGGATTTCATCCCAGCTCACCGCGCCGGGAACTCGACAACAAAATGGTGTGGCTGAAAGAAGTAATAGGACTCTTTTGGAAATGGTTAGATCAATGATGAGTTATTCAGATTTACCTATTTCGTTTTGGGGATACGCCTTAGAAACAGCGGCATACATTCTAAACCTGGTGCCTTCGAAATCAGTTCCAAAAACACCCACAGAACTGTGGAGTGGGCGTAAGCCCAGTCTAGGACATGTTCGGATTTGGGGTACTCCGGCACATGTCTTTGAATAAGGAAGCCGATAAGTTGGCATCTCGCACGTAAATGAGTGTTTGTGGGATACCCTAAGGAACGAAGGGTGGCTTGTTCTATAGTCCCGAGATCGAAGGTCATTGCTAGCACCAATGCCCGATTTACGGAAGAGGATTATATGATTAGTCACAAGCCCATGAGCGAAATAATTGGAAGAGCCGAGGGCGATATTCGTACTATACCAATCGTCTGCGCCAACTAACACCGCACCACGTATCGATTCAAACTTTTACACCAACTCAGGATTTGCCTCGTCGTAGTGGGAGGGTTGTTCGTCAGCCCGAACGATTCATAGGCGTGGGAAAGTCTTCGGACTCAATCCCAGACGAAGATGAATCGGTTCCCTGGACCTATAAGGAGGCAATCCAAGATAAAGATGCTGACTCCTGGCAAGAAGCAATGGAATCAAAAATGGGATCTATGGATTCCAATCAAGTGTGGGAGCTAGTAGAGCTACCTGATGGTGTACAAGCCATTGGGAGTAAATGGGTCTACAAGCGAAATAAGGGACGTGACGGGAAGGTTGAAACCTTCAAAGCGAGGCTTGTTGCAAAAGGTTACACTCAGAAAGAGGGTATCGATTATGATGAAACCTTTTCGCCGGTAGCCATGCTTAAGTCAATCCGGATTCTTTTAGCTATAGATGCGCATTTGGATCGGAGATTTGGAGATGGATGTCAAGACCGCATTCTTGAATGGGAGTCTAGACAAGGAAATCTATATGCGCCAAGCGAGGGATTCATTGCTAAAGGAGAAGAGCACTTGGTGTGCAAACTTAAGAAATCCATTTATGGACTTAAGCAAGCATCTAGATCTTGGAACACTCGCTTTGTGAAGTTGTCCATCATATGGATTCGTCAATGTCCGAGTGAGAGTTGTATGTATAAGAAATGCGATGGAAACGTGTTGGTGTTTCTTATCAGTATGTAGACGATATCCTTCGATTGGAAACAACGTGAAGGAATTGTCGGACATACGGTATGGCTATCTGGCGATTCGATATGAAGGATCTAGGAGAAGCGGGACACATCCTTGGAATCGGGATCTTTCGTGATCTAAGAAGAGGATGTTGTGCTTATCCCTGCATCCTATATCGATACTGATCTTTGACGGTTTAGCATGGAGAATTCCAAGAAAGGTTTTCTACCTTACAGACATGGAATTCAACTATCTAAGAACATGTGTCCTAAGACACAAAAGGAGATAGATGACATGAAGATGGTTCCTTATGCATCCGCTGTGGGAAGTCTCATGTATGCTATGCTTTGCACTAGACCAGATATCTGTCATGCCGTGGGCATGGCTGCTAGATATCAGTCGAACCCAGACTGTGACACTGGATTGCTGTCAAGCACATACTCAAGTACCTGAGAAGGACTAGGGAGTACATGCTTGTATATCAATCAGACGACCTGTTTCCGGTGGGTTACACTGACTCAGATTTTTCATCGGACAAAGAAAAGTCCAAGTCTACTTCGGGTTATGTGTTTAGCCTGGGAGGTGGAGCCATTAGTTGGAGGAGTGTGAAGCAGAAATGCATCTCGGACTCTACCATGGAAGCCGAGTACGTGGCAGCCTCTGAGGCAGCCAAGGAGGCAGTGTGGCTCAAGTACTTCCTGCAGGACTTAGATGTGATTCCCGATTTGCCAGAGGGTATTACACTCTATTGTGATATCTTAGTGCAGTTGCAAATTCGAGGGAACCACGAGCCCATCAGGCAAGTAAACATATCAACCGCAAGTACCACATCATACGACACTTCGTAAAGGAAGGAGACGTAGTTGTAGCCAGGGTTGCATCGGAAGATAATCTTGCTGACCCTTTCACGAAAGGCCTACCTTCAAAAGTTTTTGAAAGGCATGTGGAAGGAATGGGATTACGGTGTATGGCAGCATTGCTTTGAGTATAAGTGGGAGAAATGAGAGACTATGTAATAGAGTAGTATACTTAAAAGCATGCTTTGAGTATAAGTGGGAGATTGTTAGGATTGTATACTGCAAAGCATACTTTATGCTTGTATTACCTAATTTCCCTATTACTACTTATGAGGATATTAATTATATTTAATCACATGTTTTGCATATTAATTCACGTTATGGTTATGAAAATGAAATGTCTAATTATTTTATATTTTAGATAATGTGGTGTGTTGGTGTCACACGGAAGATCACATTATCGGTGCCTTATAAAATAATATAATAGTTCACAACCTATATAATTATTAGACAAATTATATAAAGGGTTGTAATGTATGCTTGAGAATAGTTGGTCTTGACTATTAGCATACATTAGCGTATTTGTATACGTTGAACAGGATCGAGGTGAGATAGTGTCTTCTATACTGACTGTAAGAAGAACGTAAATCTCGGATAAATATTATTTCTTAATTCTAAGTATATAATATTTAATTGTGTATTTATAATAATTATTGCTTTGATTTACCATAGGTGAGAGTCAAAATGATCGACTCAATAAGCCTCGTATCTTGGGCAATAATATTGTTTATACGACAATTATTATTATTACTAGAAATCGTGTCCCGACTCGTGCGGGTTGATGATGTCCCCTTGAGGAGCTCGATAATGATTATTATATTAAATCCTGCAGGTGGATTTAATTCCGATATAATAATAAGGTTCGAGTGGTACTACTCTTGGATAAGATATTAATTAATTAAAGCTGTCAGTAGCTTATAATTAATTAATGGACATTCGATATCTTAAACACGAGAAATAATATATTTAATAAGGAGCCCAATTTCGTAATTTGGGATTTTGGTAGGAAGTGCAATATCAAACTTTTTAGTGGACTAAGTTGATATTAATTGATTCATCATATATTAGGAAGAGTCCTAATAAGGTAAGATGAATTAATTGGGAGTCCTTCCATAATCCTCCTTTAGATCCCTAGTAGTAGTCCAAGAGCCTATAAATAGGACTTTATGGGGCTTGGCCGATTTCATGCTTCATTATACACAAGAAATTTCGATTTTTCTTCTAAGTGTTTAATTGTGGATCTTGACTTGTGTCTTTGATTCCACAATTGAGATAACACTTTAATTCTTGCTACATATCGGAATTACTTGAAGAAAATAAAATCGAGAGTTGTGAGGCAAGGTAGATTCGGCCGATCCATAAGGTGTCCAAGCAAGTTCCGGTAGCTCGTTGCCCACACAACGTCCGGTTCAAGGCGGATCATACTCTAGAAGATCTGAAGGTAGAGATACAAGGCGATCAAGAAGGAAATAACCAACCGCTTCAAAAGGTAATATCCTATGATCTTGGATCTAGATTAGGATATTTTAATTAATCAACATATTTAATTAATAAATAATAAATAATATTTAAATTGCTTTTTAGTCTTAGTAATTAATTAATTAGCATGCCTAAATAGATCTAATGCTCGTAGATGCGTAAAACGCTATAATCATATTTTCCCAAACTTCGCTTCCGCTACGTTTTACTTTCCAACACTATGGTGTTGTGATGATTATACGTATCTTTGCATCGCATGGTCATTTAGTACGTATAGAACTTTCACAAACCTTATTAGCATGATATGCTCGAGGATGACTGGTTTTATCACCATAGAATTTATGAGTTCATCACCATTCAATCCAGTTTTCTGTCTGTAGTAATCTGCCATGCAAGGTTAGCGCACGCTAACATACGTAAGTTAACGTGCGCTATCGGGGATAAATTAACGCACGATACGTACGTAACGTACATTATGATGTCAGCCGAGTCAAACTGTCAGTCCGTGGCTAGCGTACGCTAGGCTTATACGATAGCGTACGCTAACAGGCAGGCTTAGCGCACGTTACGTAGAGTACGTAGCGCACGCTAAACAGTCCAGGCAGATTGTTTATTTTGAGCTTTTGGGCCGTAGACCGAATTGTTAGGCCATCGTTCGACTTGAGATGATTTGTATATCATTCCTTTTGTTAAGGTTCGAGCTTGCTACGTTGATCGAAGGAGGCGGCCTTCGAGTGTGTTGAGATCATTGAAGTATTTCGTTCTTGCCATATTCGAGGCAAGTATCGTAATATATTAATATTGGTATTTTTAGCATGCGTGTGATTTTTCATGTTGTTGAACATGAGATTTATTTCGTTGAATTGTCATGATATTCGTTATCTAGTGTTTGTATGTTCATGTTGATGGACATAATGATTTGGCATATGTGTATGCATGAGTTATGTTTGTGTACGTTGTACGATCTATGCTGAGGCCGCTGGATCGGATGTCCACCTCGTGTTGGTCCGACGGGATCATCTTGGGATCTAAGTGAGGCCGGATCATTGGACGGGTTATTTCCACCTCGTGTTGGTCCGACGGGATCATCTTGGGATCTATCTTTGAGCACCTGGATCATTGGAATACCCATGCGTGTTAATGGAATCTTGTGGATTCACATTGTCGGATCCATTAGCGGAAGTCCGTGTGGTGTATCTTGTTATGTATTGTTGATGCATATTCGAATTGTTTAATATGATACTTGTACTAGCATCGTTTTGCTAACCCCTTCGGGGTGGACATTTGTTTTGATGTTCGGTAGCCGAGGAGCGAGGAAAGCGACACGACCGACGTGGCGGACGAAGGGGTTCAGTGATGTTTGTTGTTGTTGGTGACTTGTTTTCTTGTTTTGATTTCAGTACTCGAGTACGCGTGTCGTATTAAAATTATTTCGATATGGTTGTATAAATTACTTGTTGAACCAGTTGTTCGGTTTTGCAAACTTGAATTTCCGATGATGATGATGTCTTATATTTACCTTTCTTTTAAATTAGCCTTGTAAATCCTTACTTAAAGGGTTTACGGCGCTGTAATTATTCCGAATATCTCGGGGTGTTACAGAATATGGTATCGGAGCTAAGATTTATGGATATCTTGGCAGTCGGGTTTTAAGTTTGGTCTGTTTACGTTATTGATTTAAGAGTCGTTCGTAACATCCCTGTTCAGCCAAAAGTCGTCATGTGGACCGTGGTTGTAAGTCTCCTAATCTCTTATACTACCGTTTTACTTAATTACTGTTTTGTGAGTATTGACGGACTTTATTTCGAAAACTTTGTCCTGGATATTGAGGAATTGTGTTTACAGTATGTTGAGAGGAGGACGTGGACGCGGACGCGGTCGTGGATGCGGACGGGTAACATGAGACAGAGGATTCGCAACTACCGGAATTATCGGCTAGTCGAACCGATTCCCATTCGAGGGCGCAAGGATCGGCGAATGACGACGCAAATCCTAACATGCGGGAGTGCTTCAACAGTGGTGGCGCGAATAAACCCGATTCGCGAGTAGTCGACCGCATGCAGACGGCGATGGGACAGCACCACCACGAGGATAACCGGGGAGACTGATGGCTTGCTGAGGTGGTCAAATTGCACCCGCCAAAATTTGACGGAGCTGCGGAGGCAATTACTTGGGATCAGTGGCTCAAGGAGTTAGAGAAGATTTTCGCGGGTCTTAACTGTCCCGAGGACCGGAAGGTTCCCATTGCCCAGTATTTTCTGACTGGGAAGGCCTTTGATTGGTGGGAAGCTATTCGACCCGAGAATCATAATGCGGACTGGACGGAATTCAAATTAATGATGGAAGCACAGTATTGTCCTCGTCCAGTTAGAGAGGCAAAGATCCGAGAGTTTTTCTCACGACAGAGTTCGGAAGCATCTGTGACAGATGTAATCAAAACTTTTAATCATCAGCTGACTTGTGTGCGACATTTGGTCAGAACGGAGGCGGAAAAGATTTTTCATTTCGATATGCGGATGAAGCCAGAGATTCAGCAGTACATGTCCGGATTCGAGTGTACTACGTTGCGACAATATCAAGACAAAGCACTGGCCTACGACATGAAAGAGGCGGCGGTGGAGAAATCAGTGGAGGCAAAGAAGCAGAAGGTGACCAGCGTCTTTTCAGAAAACAAG
Source organism: Orobanche coerulescens (assembly GCA_033398695.1). Classification (NCBI taxonomy): domain Eukaryota; kingdom Viridiplantae; phylum Streptophyta; class Magnoliopsida; order Lamiales; family Orobanchaceae; genus Orobanche; species Orobanche coerulescens. The sequence continues at coordinate 69,169,620 of CM065801.1, forward strand.
AGTGGTGGGCCCCGCAAGGGCCAGTCTTCCTTTTATTCGGCTAGGAAACCTCCACATCCTTCCAGAGGTGGGAAGAAGTTCCGGACTACATCGGCGATTACGGACGCATCAAAGAAATGCTACAAGCGTGGTCGGCAGGCATATTCGACGTGATTGCCCCGCGTCTTACGTGACTTGTTACGATTGTGGACAAGAAGGGCACCGTGCGGCCTTACGTGGAGTTGCTACTAGATATTTTGGTACTCGCACTCAGCGCGATTCCAAGGAGACAAGTGTGAACCAGACGCAGAGTGGATTTCAGCGTGAACGTCGGGAAGAGAGAGACATCCAGTCTTTGGGTCCGTTCCTCCGCGCTTTTACGAGATGAGGACATCGGCGATCGAACACCTTTGTTGCATCAGGTACGATTCAGATCCTTTTGCAACCAGTTAGTGTTTTATTCGATTCCGAAGCTACACATTCTTTTGTATCATTGAACTGTGTAAATCGTTTAAAAATCTCGTGCTTATCTGATTGTGAACCATATGTTGTGGGTTTGCCGAGTGGAGAGAGAATTGTGGGAACCCTAGAGGCTAGAGATTTTCCAGTGTCTATAGGAGGGAGAGATTGGCCATCGAATCTTATTGTAGTTGACATATACGGTGACGATTTAATTCTCGGAGACGATTGGCTCAACCATTATGGAGCTATTCTGAATTACCGAGAAAGAGTCATTTCTATCATTGCTGATGACGGATCTGAACACTTATTCCGAGGATGGAGACCAGGAAGCTCGGGAAAATTAATCAAAGCAATGAAAGCCGTGAAATTACTGAAGCAGGGATGTCACGGACTTTGGTGTTATGCCATGAGGAAAGAGGAAGGAGTAGAGCTCTCGTCTATTTCAGTTGTGAATGAGTTCTCAGATGTATTTCCTGACGAACTACCTGGGTTACCTCCGCAGAGAGAAGTGGAATTCACTATTGAATTAGAGCCTGGAGCAGCTCCTATTTCCAGAGCACCATACCGCATGGCGCCAACCGAGATGTATGAACTCAAGAAGCAACTGGAGGAATTGTTACAGAAGGGCTATATTCAACCTAGCGTTTCTCCTTGGGGAGCGCCCGTTCTCTTTGTCCGGAAGAAAGATGGATCCCTCCGACTGTGTATTGATTACAGGGAGCTCAATAAGATGACGATCAAGAATAAGTATCCTCTACCTCGGATCGACGACTTGTTTGATCAACTACAAGGGGCAAGGGTATTCTTGAAGATTGACTTGCGATCAGGATACCACCAGTTGAGAATTAAGGAATCGGATATACCAAAGTCTGCTTTCAGGTCCCGGTACGGGCATTATAAATTCGTAGTGATGCCGTTTGGACTTACCAATGCTCCTGCGGTGTTCATGCAATTGATGAATCGGGTATTCTTGGAATACTTGGATAAATTTTTGGTCGTCTTCATTGATGACATCTTGATATATTTGAGGGACGCAGAGGAGCATGCCGAACATTTGCGTGTGGTTTTGAGCACTTTGAGGAAGGAACAGCTGTATGCAAAGCTTTCTAAATGCGAGTTCTGGATCAGGGAGGTAACTTTCCTCGGGCATGTGATATCAGCTGACGGAGTTCAGGTGGACCCGAAGAAAGTCGAAACAATCTTGGAATGGGAGGCTCCTATTAACGTGAAAGAAGTCCGGAGTTTCTTAGGACTTGCTGGATATTATCGCCGCTTTGTAGAAGGATTTTCCAAGATTTCTCGTCCGCTCACTCAGCTGTTACAGAAAACTCAAAAGTTTAAGTGGGACGAGAAATGCCAGGCTGGTTTTGATGAGCTTAAGAAGAGACTAACGACAGCACCTATATTAGCATTACCAGATGGAACTGATGGGTTCATGGTGTACAGCGACGCTTCAAATCAGGGTCTGGGATGTGTGTTGATGCAAAGAGATAAGGTGATTGCCTATGCTTCTCGGCAGTTGAAACCATACGAGGTTAACTACCCGACTCATGATCTGGAGTTAGCAGCTGTGGTCTTTGCATTGAAAATTTGGAGACATTATTTGTACGGCACTCATTGTCAGATCTTTACCGATCATAAGAGCCTCAAGTACATTTTCAGTCAGAAAGAATTAAACATGAGGCAGAGAAGGTGGCTGGAATTGATCAAGGATTACGACTTGGAGATTCTCTATCATCCGAAGAAAGCAAACGTAGTAGCCGATGCATTGAGCCGTAAACCTGTTTCTCTTCGAGTGTTGGAAGCACATACATCCCAAACCAAGATTCAACGAGCGATCCGCGAGGATTGAAGTATGGGCACCAGAATCGAGGCAACTTTATGTGATGGAACTGACTTCATCACTAGTCGAGGAGATCAAGTCTAAGCAGTTGAACGATTCTCTGATCCTTCGATTATGTGACGAAGTAAAGAAAGGAAAAGCCCCAGGATTCGTGTTACAAGACGATTCAGAGTCGACTTTGCGTTCTCGATGATGATGATCTGAGACGGACTATTCTGAAGGAAGCTCACAGTGCGCCCTATTCTATTCACCCGGGCAGCAGTAAGATGTATAAGGATTTAAAACAAAACTTCTGGTGGGGGAATATGAAGAAGGACGTAGCAGAGTATGTTTCGAGGTGCTTGACTTGTCAGCAAGTTAAGATTGAACATCAGCGACCTGCTGGAATGTTAAAGCCGCTTCCAATCCCGGAATGGGAGTGGGAGGACATCTCGATGGATTTCATCACCAGTATGCCAAGGACTAGAACGGGAATGAACATGATTTGGGTTGTAGTTGATCGACTAACCAAGTCGGCTCATTTCCTAGGAATTAAAGATACATGGGGACCCGAGAGATTGGCGCGAGTATTTATTGCGGATATAGTCAGATTGCATGGGACGCCGAAGACCATTATTTCGGATCGAGATGGTCGCTTCGTGTCGCACTTCTGGAAAGCAGTTCACAGGTCTTTGGGGACTGAGCTCAACTTTAGTACGGCTTATCATCCCCAACGGGCCAGTCGATCAGAAAGGACTATACAAACAGTAGAAGACATGCTTAGAGCTTGTGCATTAGATTGGTCAACTGATTGGGAAGTTCACTTGCCCTTGATCGAGTTCACCTATAATAATAGTTGGCATGCTTCTATTAAGATGGCACCATTTGAAGCTTTGTACGGGAGAAGATGCCGATCACCCCTGTGTTGGGATGATTCTTCGGATTTGATCGGAACGGAACCAGAATTGATAATTCAGACTCAAGAGAAGATAGCTTTGATTCAAGAAAGACTGTTGACTGCCCAGAGTCGACAAAAGTCTTACGCAGACGTACGTCGTCGTCCTCTAGAGTTCGACGTTGGGGAACATGTGCTATTGAAGGTGTCTCCTACACGAGGGATTTTCCATTTTGGGAGGAGAGGCAAGCTTAATCCAAGATATATCGGACCATTCGAGATCCTAGAGAGGGTTGGAGATTTAGCATACAGGTTGGCCTTACCGCCATCGCTGAGTCACGTTCACAATGTGTTTCACGTATCCCAACTGCGGATGTATGTACCGGACCCCAGTCACGTCATTGATTTCGACGAGATCGAGATAGCTAATGATGGCACCTTCGAAGAGAGACCAATCAAGATACTTGAGAGTCGGATCAAACAATCGAGGAATAAACCAATACACTTGGTTAAAGTACAATGGTCACGACACGGAGTCGAAGAGGCCACTTGGGAAACGGAGGACAGTGTGAAGGCTAGATATCCAGAGTTGTTTTCATCTTAAGTTTCGGGACGAAACTTCCTTTTAGGGAGGAAGGATGTAATACCCGAGATTTCTGATATGTATTTGGAACTTGTGATATTGTAATCGTTGTACTTGACCTGAGTATTATTCTCCGTATTTCATAATCCGATGTTGTCGAGCGTATGATTTCATGTATGTGATTTTAAAATTGTAACTCTGCGCATGTAGCGCACGCTATCGGCTATGTGTAGCGCACGCTAACATGGATTCATAGCGCACGCTACAAAGGAATATTAGCGCACGCTATGCGTGGTCAATTTGATTGAGACGTGCGGTAGGTGAGATCTGGCCAGGGACCCCTGTCGGATTGTGTCGGGATGAACCTGGACGGCTTTCAGGAAAAGCCAAGTCAACGTCTTAGCGCACGCTACAGGCATGTGCATAGCGCGCGCTAAGCGTTGAGTACAGTTAAGTCAGTGAGCCGTTAGCGCACGCTACGAGCATGGACTAGCGCGCGCTAATAGCCATTTCTTATAAATAGGACAACATCCTATTCGTGATTTCAGTTCTTTCTTCTCCCATACCCAAATTCTTACACTTAGAACATAACTTCCTTCATCCTAAACACTTCATATCAACACCCTAGCTCGTGATTGAAGATCGTATAATCGTTGGAGATTGGTGTTCAAGCCTTCGGTGTTGGATTGCTTCGATTTCCTCCGTGTTCTTCACTACTTTGAGGTAGGTGATTCTTTACCGATATTAGTAATGTTCTTAAGGACGTTTGATCATGTTTTGATAGCCAGTTATTTCGTTTATAATCGGTCATCACATGTTAGAAGGATACTTTTGACGTATCGGCACTATATATCGTATGAACCCTTGAACCTTTTTAGTAATTGGACTCCTAGCATTTTCAAACCGATTTGTGATAAGTAGATGGAGATTTTCAAGTTCTTATGCGTTTATATAGAAGGATCATACGTTTTGAGACTTATATCGGATTGAACTCAGAATATACCTTGAAGATCTAAGATGAACTATGGTGTTGTGATGATTATACGTATCTTTGCATCGCATGGTCATTTAGTACGTATAGAACTTTCACAAACCTTATTAGCATGATATGCTCGAGGATGACTGGTTTTATCACCATAGAATTTATGAGTTCATCACCATTCAATCCAGCTTTACATGCTGTGTCGCCATGCAAGGTTAGCGCATGCTAACATACGTAAGTTAACGTGCACTATCGGGATAAGTTAACGCACGATACGCACGTAACGTGCGTTATGATGTCGGCCAGTCAAGCTGTCGATCCGTGGCTAGCGTACGCTAGGCTTATACGATAGCGTACGCTAACAGGCAGGCTTAGTGCACGTTACGTAGAGTACGTAGCGCACGCTAAACAGTCCAGGCAGATTGTTTATTTTGAGCTTTTGGGCCGTAGACCGAATTGTTAGGCCATCGTTCGACTTGAGATGATTTGTATATCATTCCTTTTGTTAAGGTTCGAGCTTGCTACGTTGATCGAAGGAGGCGGCCTTCGAGTGTGTTGAGATCATTGAAGTATTTCGTTCTTGCCATCTTCGAGGCAAGTATCATAATATATTAATATTGGTATTTTTAGCATGCGTGTGATTTTTCATGATGTTGAACATGAGATTTATTTCGTTGAATTGTCATGATATTCGTTATCTAGTGTTTGTATGTTCATGTTGATGGACATAATGATTTGGCATATGTGTATGCATGAGTTGTGTTTGTGTACGTTGTACGATCTATGCTGAGGGCGCTGGATCGGATGTCCACCTCGTGTTGGTCCGACGGGATCATCTTGGGATCTAGGCTGAGGGTGCTGGATCATTGGACGGGTTATTTCCACCTCGTGTTGGTCCGACGGGATCATCTTGGGATCTATGCTGAGGGCGCTGGATCATTGGAATACCCATGCTGTGTTAATGGAATCTTGTGGATTCGCATTGTCGGATTCCGGTAGCGGAAGTCCGTGTGGTGTATCTTGTTATGTATTGTTGATGCATATTCGAATTATTTAATATGATACTTGTACTAGCATCGTTTTGCTAACCCCTTCGGGGGTGGACATTTGTTTTGATGTTCAGGTAGCCGAGGAGCAGGGAAACAACCACAGTACCGACGTGACGACGAAGGGGTTCAGTGATGTTTGTTGTTGTTGGTGACTTGTTTTCTTGTTTTGATTTCAGTACTCGAGTACGCATGTTGTATTAAAATTATTTCGATATGGTTGTATAAATTACTTGTTGAACCAGTTGTTCGGTTTTGCAAACTTGAATTTGCGATGATGATGATGTCTTATATTTACCTTTCTTTTAAATTAGCCTTGTAAATCCTTACTTAAAGGGTTTACGGCGTTGTAATTATTCCGAATATCTCGGGGTGTTACATTATATACACAAGGTTCGTCTTTATTTTGCACGAAGTCAAACTCTTTGACTATCTCGTCAAAACGAAAGTCCCAACTACATGAAGACTGCTACAGTTCATTTCATGGAGTCTACATCCACCATTGCTAGGTGATAGGTCGTTGGCTCAGTCTCTTGTCTATCACTTGGAACTTCATGGAGACCCATCTCCTCCAAGTGCACAAGACCATACCTCTCAGGTAAATGAGACACCCTACTAGACCTACGAGATGGTTGTACTTGTGTTTCAGAAGATCCGGTTCTAATTTCTTACACAGGTGTCTCCTGAGGAGTTTCATTATATTCTTCCAAAGAAATATTTATACCTACTCCGCCTTCCTAAATGAACTCATCTTCCAGGAAGTGTGCATGCAAAGCAACAATGATCTTTCGATCTTTGGGCTTGTATAATAGATAACCCATCATCCCAGATGGAAATCCAATGAAACGTCCCTTCACGGACCTCGCTTCCAACTTTTACACCTTAGTCTTCTTGACATAGGCGGGACATCCCCAAATCCTGATGTGATTAAGACTTGGTTTCCTGCCCTCCCACATCTCATGTGGAGTTTTAGGAACATATTTGGAAGGACATCTGTTCAAGATGTAAGCGGCAGTCAGGAGTGCATACCCCCACAGGTAAATCGGTAAGTCAGTATAGCCCAGCATGGAATGGACCATGTTCAACAAGGTCCGGTTCCTTCTTTCTGACACACCATTTAAAAGAGGAGTACCTGGAGGTGTTAGTTGTGAAACTATTCCATGTTCCTTAAGTAACTCATCAAACTCCATACTCATATACTCGCCAGCTCCGTCCGACCGAAGTGCTTTGATATGATTTTCAGTTTGTTTCTCGACCAAGGCCTTAAATTCTTGGAATTTCACAAAGGCCTCGGATTTATGTTTCATTAAGTATACATAACCATACCTAGTATGAACATCTATAAACGTAATGAAGTACTGATATCTGTCACGTGCTGCTTCCAAAGCACCACATACGTCAGTATGGATTAATCCCAGTTTATCAGTGGCTCTTTCAGAAGTCCCTCTGAAGGGGGACTTGGTCATTTTGGCTTCAAGGCAAGATTCACAAGTATGAAAGGGATTCGATCCCAATGGACCCATAAGTCCATGTTTTTCAATTTTGTAAACCTTGGTCTGACCAATATAACCAAGTCTAAGATGCCATTTCAAAAATTGATTGGTTTCATCCCTACCACGTTTCCTAGTCATAGTATTCACAACGAATTTGTTACTGAGGTTTAGATGATACAGTCCATTTAACAATGTAGAAGTTCCCACTAGTTTATTTCTGAAATAAATTTTGCAGGAACCATCACCAATGAAAAATGAAAAGCCTTTTCGGTCCATGACCAAAATGGATACAATGTTTTTATGCCCCTCGGGCAAAACAAGTACATCTTCTAAAGTCAGAACAAAACCGGATTCTAAACCCAAAAGAAGTGATCCTATGTCGGTTGCTTTGACACAATGCCCACTTCCGATAGTGATTATCATTTCCCCAGCTCCAAGCTTCCTACTTTGTTCCAGATCCTGATTCACGGTACTAATATGAGAACTAGCACCTGAATCCAGCATCAAAGAAGTAGAAAATACAGTAGCAGAATAATTTGTTTCCAAAACTAAAAGTTTTGTACCTAAAGTGCCATAAGAAATGGGACAGTCTCTAGCCCAGTGGCCCAGCTCACTGCACTTGAGACATGCGTCGTTCTTTTTCATGTTCTTCGAAACCATCGGGGCTTTGCCCTTACCCTTGAAGTCCTTGACTTGTGGTTCCGTCTGCTTCTTGTCTTTTTCTTCTTGCTCTTAGACCTCCGAGGTCTAGAAGAAATCACAAGGGCAGACTCTTTCATCCGCGGAGTCTTCACCTGAGACTGAGCGGTCACTAGTTTGTTCATTAGCCCAGCTAAGTTACATGTAATCTCATTGCAGTTGAAGTTCATAACAAACTGTGAGAAGGAATTAGGGAGAGACTGTAGGATAATGTCGGTTTGAAGAGAAACATCCATCTGAAAATCAAGAGCCTCCAATCTCTCGATCATAGATATCATTTTGAGGACGTGGTCCCCAACCTTATCACCTTCCTTCATCCTTGCACCGAACAATTGCTTGGATATCTCATAGCCGTTCGACTGTGCTCACCATAAAGCTCGGTTAAGTGAGATAGAATCTGCCTAGCAGAAGTCATTTTCTCATGAGCTCTCTGAAGCTCATTAGACATAGAAGCCATCATGTAAGCATGGACTTTTACGTCATCCTTAACCCACTTTTCGTGGTTTTCAATCTCTTCCTGATTGGCTCTGGTCCGCACAGGAGGCGCTGGAATGTCCGTCTCCAAGACGTATCCCAGTGCCTCTATACTGAGGACAATCATCATATTGCGGAGCCAATCCACGAAGTTAGGTCCGATCAAGGTGTTCTTCTCGAGTAGAATTGTGAGTGGATTCATTGTCATATTGAGAGTTATATCTGCATTAAGTACGACAGATTAATTAGTGACTCGTAGACCTGGCAAACGGGCGGGCCAACCCCAAATGGACTGGGCTGATGACGGGCGGGCTTTTCTTGGGCTGGGCTGAAAAGGCCCAGAAAATTTTGGGCTGAAATATTGCAGCCCGTGGCTCGCCCTGGGCGGGCTCGGACCGGCCCGCGGGCCTCCAGTACATTATTATTCCTTCAGTTTTTTTTAGAAAGCTTATGCAAGTCATTCCAAAGACATAATATCCCAACACATCCATGTTCCAGCCCAAAAATGACATTAAAAAAGCATCACAGAAAAAAATAACAGTAAAAAAGTAACAAAAACACAAGTAAAAAACAGCAGCAAGGAACACAAGTGTTAAAGTATACAACAATCAACATATAGAAATAATTAAAGTTAAACTAGAGTTCCAGTTTGCTTCCAACTTCATCGGCCACTATGCATTTCCTGATTCCTTATTTTCAATAGTATTAGAACCATTTGACTCTTGTGTTGCAACTAGCGGCATGGAAAGCAGCTCATCACTCGGCCCATCATCTGGATTAAATTGCAAAATATCAACAATCTAAACTAAAAAGAGCAACTTTGCAATTAACTAAATACTATACAACAAACCTTGAATTTCATAACCACAAATCCAATTACCGCAAATTAAAGCTTGGGCATTATCTGGTAGAAGCGAACTACGGTATTTTGTGAGAACTTTTGCTCCAATGCTAAAGGCCGATTCCGAAGCAACCGTTGTAATCGGAATCGATAAAATATCATATGCCATCCTAGCTAATATTGGGTATCTAGTAACATTCAATTTTAAGATATTAGAAGCCAAAATGATTACTAATATTTAAAATTCAAATACACAACACAAGTTTGAAAAGAAAAGCAATAACATGTACCTCTCAGAAAGTTTTTTCCACTCTTGGAGAATATTAAAAGAACCCTTGTTGGTGATCATCTTCTCGTCCAAGTATAGTTCCAATTCTGTTCTTGTTGATGCATTTCCTTGAACTTCCCTCATGAAGTCCTACAAAAAATTAAGCCTGAAATCAATAAATAGACCTGGCAAAAAAATACGCGGCAGGACCCAATTGGGAATAAAAATTGCAGCAGTTTAATTAGATGCATCTAAAGCATCAAAAAATATGCATCTTTCAAAGTGGTCTCTTATAATTAGATGCATCTAAAGTATCTAAAAATATGCATCTAAAGCAGTTTTCAAAGTTTTCAAAAATATGCAGCAGGGCTCTTATAGTTGGGAATAAAAGCAGTTTCACTTTAAAGCAGTTTTTAAAGTTTTCAAAGTTTTCTAAGTGGTCTCTTTCGAATTTTGACCAAGTAGAAACAAAACTAAAAATAATCTAACATAGAGTTTCACTTACATCGAATTCGTCATCGCTATGTTCATTTAACTTAGTGGTGCCAATAGTGGAATACCCAACACCATCTTCTTGTTGTGGTGAACTATCTTCGGAAAACTCCAGTACATACTCCTCGAACAAAGATTTCATCGCATTCAAAATTTGATCTAATTTTTTATCAATGACACTCTCAATCGGCTCAACATTTTTCAATTTAAATTTGACAAACTGCACCTTATACCTCGGATCAAGAATAGTAGCCATGGACAAGATGACAACATAGTCGTCCCAATATTTTTCAAACTTCGGCAACATCTCATTTGCCATATTTTTAACAACCTCCAAGTCACAAAACTTATTAGACATTAATAGCTCTTGAATTCTCAAAACATGTAAGAAATACATATTTGATGTCGGATATTTGGTGCCCGAAAAAAATTCAGTAATTTTTGCAAATGGTTACAAAAATATAGTGATAGCTTGTGCTATTTGCCACTCTTCATTTGATGGACAAGTAGTGAAACCAGATTCAACCATTGCATATTGAGAGAATACTTCCTTAAATTTTAGAACACACTCAAGCATCATCCATGTAGAATTCCATCGAGTTACACAATCTAAATGCAAACCCGATTGTACCGACACGTTCAATTGTTCACAACATGCTACAAACTTTATTCGTCTACCTTCGGTCCCCTTAATATACTTCACGCACTCCCTAATTTTGCGCAAAGATTCACTTGAAATTCTCAAACCATGTTGAACAATGAGATTTAGTATGTGAGCCGAACATCGAACATGAAAAAAACTACCTTTACACAACAAGTTACCCCTCAAATGAGCCTTCAAAAAGTTTTGCATGTTAAAATTATTTGAGGCGTTGTCTAAAGTGATAGAAAATATCTTCTTCTCAATTCCTCAATTCTTCAAAAACTCAAAGACTTTTTCTGATAAAAGAGTGCCATTATGTGGCGGGGGGAATGACAAAAATTTATAATTCTACTATGCAACACAAAGTCATTATCAATGAAGTGAGCAGTCAAACAAATGTAACCCTCACTCGTACCGGATGACCACAAATCGGAAGTGAGACAAATTCGACCAGGTATATTTTGAAATAAATTCTTTAATTTCACCTTTTCAAGGTTAAAAATTTTAATGCAATCCGCTTTTACAGTGTTTCTAGTATATGATTTCACATCCGAATTCAAGTAGTAATGTACTTCTCGTAAACCTTCATGTTCAACAACCAAAAAGGGGTAGTTATGCTTCATGATTGCTTCAGCCATCTTTTCTCTATAAATAAGCTGACTAATTTTTCTACTACGCATTTTCCCTTCATGATCTATATGCATTTGAGACACATTTTGGTTGACTAAACCAAGGCACGACTTCTCATGCAAGTTCAAGTTTCTAGTTCCATGAGAACCACTACCATCTCCAATGGCATAACTCTTTGTGCATGTTTTGCAATATGCTCTAAGTTTTTTAGTTACCGGATCTTGTTTTTTTTTTCATATCGACGCCAAATAAAAGTTTCCTCCTTTTGTACTTTTATCGACAAACTATCACCTAACTGTGTAATATTGTCCGAGCCTTCATGTTCAGGATCAAACAAATCAATTGTCACAGGTTCCATATCAAATCTACACAGAAATAGTAGAACAGTGATTTAACTGGGAAACATAATATTGGGAAATACTTATTCAAAACATTTACTCAGGGATGAAAAGGGTCGGACTGATCTGGACTCCATTTCCAGACATGTTTTTTTTTCAAATATTTTTTTTATGCTCAATGTTTTTTTTCACAAACATAATATTTTTACAAAAATAATATTCATTCCCATAGGCAGACGAATAAAGTCTTTTACAAACATAATATTTTTCATATTGTAAGAATAAATATTCATCACAAACAGGCAAAATTAATCATGCATAAGAAAAAAAAGGAGAAATTCCTAAATTTTCACCTTTTTAGGTTGACAATCGGTAGTCGGTACGGTACTGATGGCGACGGCGTGGTGGATGTTGCTCAGATGTCGGGAATGATGGCGGCGGCGGTCTGAATATGATGCGAAAAGTCGATGGCCGACGTGCTACTGATCTGAATCTAAAATTCTGAAAGATCAGGAATCTGGACTGATGGCGGCGGCGGTCTGAATCCAACGCGAAAAGTCGACCGTCCGGAAAATATTATTTCCGATTCTTCGTCTACCTTCGGTCAGCCACGATGAAACTGAAGGAGAGGCTAGAGACAGAGATGGGGTGAGAGAAATGTTAAGTGAGAGATGAAATAAAAATGATGAGTGAGGTGAGGATTGATTATTGAGGCGACGGATGTAATGTTACTTAAGTTAATGAATAATTATAAATGTATGTGTATGTCAGCCAGGTTAGTTTTTTAACCTAATTTAGTTTCATCGCTGGGCTGGGTCGGGCACCCGCGGGCTGGGCCATCCTGGGCCGGGCCAAATTCTGGGAGGGTAAAAAAGGCCCGGCTTTTTTTGGGCCTAAAAAGTAAGGCCCGATGCCCGCCCAAAAATGGGCAGGCTGGGCAAGCCCGCGGTCCTGGGCCTATTTTGCCAGGTCTAGTGACTCGTTCAATTATGATCTGAGTATAGAATTAAGGTCTTTTTTATTCTTGTTACCCAACTCTCACTATTTTTATCGGAATAACACACTCCCATGTGAAATTCGGAAGTATCGTCGCTCTACTTCATAGTGGTGATCGAGTTCTTTATAAATCTTAATAGAGGGCAACCGAATAGGTTTCTAGTCTATTAATTTTCATAAAGTGGTGTCCAACACCAACCCATCTAATGGATGGTTCGTTCTTCTTTTTCCCCTTGTTCACTCCCCTCAACCTATACGGTTTCTCTAGTTCGTGAACAAGTTAAGTTTATACCATCGACGCAAATCAGTTTCACAATTGAATCTTATCCGGACACCTATCAGGTTTCTAGGGATAAAATTTGCTCCAACCGAAGGCATCCAATGCGCTCCCGATAATTTATCCGTCCTCCCCGAATGACTACCCCTATAACTCGGAAGCATAGCACATCCGGTTTGGATTTCAATTTCCCGAAAACTCGATGGAGGGAAGGAAAACCTTGAAACCTTATAAACTTAATAATTTTTTGTGGGAGAATTTTCGCGATTAACGTTAAACTTTGCACATTAATCATTTAAGCGCGTTTGTGGCATTCATACAATATGAAACAACCATTCACAACCTAGTTGCTACCAACATGTGGTTCATGGACCGTTCCAAGAAAACAAAAACTCCGTAATCTAATTACAAGTCTTCGTCTTGAATCTTCGTCTTCTCGAAATGGATCTTCCTCCGGTCTTCGTCATTACATATAAATTTTACATTGAAAATTGCATACTAGAAACAAATATTTCTAGTAAAATAAATAGGCTCCGAACGGCCTTTACAACCCAATCGAATAAAACGAACGATTAAAAAACTAAGTCCACAAACCACATCCCCATTCAAAAGTATTCATCCAATAAATACTATATAAATGGAAAGCATAGAGATACATTGATCCAATCAACAATACGAACCGATCCAATCAATTCATCCAAAATGAATTAATCCAATTAATTCAAACAACCGTTAATTTTATCTTGTTCCGGACGAAAATATTTCATTAAATTAATTCCCCTAAGATAAAATTACCAAAAATTAAATCTTAGTCAAATTAAATCCAATTTAATTTGTGGGAATTAATTATCGAACGAAATATAAAAAATGGAGTCGAAAAACACGGAGCAGCGCCAAAGAGCTCCGAGCATGCCCGATGGCCGTGAGGACCGAGACCATTGCTGTGCGGCGGCCCGGCAAAGAGTGCCGAGCCTGGCCGATCACGAGTCCAGATCGTGATCTGCTGCCTCGGACCGCGAGGCAGCGCCTGGCCAACCTCAAGCTGCCGGGTCCGATTACATTTTCGGCTCGTTTTTCGCCCCGATTCCAAAAATAACATTTTTCTAATCTTTATATTATATTTTAAATTAGTTTTTCAAAAGAAAAATAGATTTACATTATAACATAAAATCATGAAAAAAAATAATTTTTGGATGAACAATAGAAAATCAACGATTAATACGATTATGATTCCAAATCATACACCATCTAATCAAGCATTCCAAATGCCAATATCGTATATACGATCGCAAGACCTACGCTCCGATACCACTGTTGGGATTCGGTGCCTAAAACGAAGGCCCTGTGGAAGCGGTAAAATGAAAATTAATTCGATCCAAATCCCTACGAGGATCGATCGAGCTACGTATATACGAATATAGAAACGAAATCACAAGAGATATAAAAACTCACCCTTGTAGTCTGTTGATTAAATGGATTCCTTCTCTTGAGCTATTCCCCAAGCTTTGCTTGATCCCTACGTATCCAATCCTCTCCAAGATCTTGGATGATCCAACGTCAAAAAGACAACGTCTCTACTTGTCACGCGCTGGAGAAACTACCGGAACGACTAAAGCTCATTATCCTCCAAGGATACGGCTAGAACAAGATTATAGAAGCTTGTTTATCAAGATTATAACACTCTAAGTATATAATCTTTGATCTCTCTATACTGATCTCTTGATTTTTCTCCAAGAATAATCAAGAACTAATGAAGAAGAAGAAGAAGACTATTGAGAAAACTATTTTCTCTCTCTTGAACTCTCTCAATAAACCATGTGGAATGCACACCAAGGGTGAAGTGAGGGATTTCAAGTCTTCCTTTTATTCTTCATTTCACAATATAAAACTCCCAACCTAATCATGTCCATGATACTTATCCCCTTGACATAAAGATATTCCAAACATCATGATGTAGACAAGAAAACTCACATGGAGGTGAGTTGGGGTGGGGCGGCCATCTAGAAGGAGTCGGACTAATTCGGTTCGTTTTGGACTTCGTGAGTCTTTATAGATAAACTCCGATTCTGTTTCGATGTATTTATATCGATTAATTAATCATATCAAATACATAATAACATAATTAATTTCTCCAAGAAATAATTATATTCATGAATTAAATTAATCACCAGTAATATATTTAATTCATTAGGCCATAAATCAATTTAACCAATAAATCGATTTAGACATCCAATGTCCTAAATTAGATATCCAATATCTAATATTCATAATGAGAGAATAAGCTCGATTCATGCCGTCGTCAATCCTATTGCGCGACTCGGTAGGTCCGTCTCAGTCAGCAATGGGAGGAACCAAAGAGTAGCACCACCACCTAGCCAGGCTGGCGGCCTACACTGTACCCCAACTGAGAACGAATGATGGGATCATTCAAGAACCATTCTGTCGTGAATATCAGTAAACGTATAAACCCTTCTTTCAAATGTCCCGATCAAGTTATAGGGTCACGGTCAGTCAAACCCTATTTGTACTTGACACTATGCATGTGTTAATGCAAATCGAGATCATCGAGCTCTCGTGTATCTAATACAACTAGCTCCAATGCTTTGGCCAAAGACTTATGATCTCATCTGCTAATAACCCCATATGACATATAACCCGCTCACTAATGGGAGAAAGAATTCTATCTTGGTATTCAGCAGGACCTGCTACTTGCCCGTCAAGATGCACGTCGAGGTTGACCCCCACCTTCCAGTTTACAGGGTCGAACTACTCTAATGAAAATCTTGACGTCACAAGCACATCCCTACTAAATCCTCGAGTCGAAGGTTCACGAATACCAATCACAACATTTCGATTCTATCATTGACTGTCTCGGAGTGAAGTCCGTGTGACGAATCGAGGGTGAGTCGGTTCGAGTATACTAATCCAATCAGCATACCTACAACGTGTGCTCCCACTAACCATTAGCGTTCGACAGGCACTCTCCATGTAAAAGAACACGTCATACAAGTCTTTACATAAACTTAACGCCCAGTCAAGTTTCATCTACTTGCGAACGATTACGTATTTGAGCGACAAAGCTTTCCAATGCCGACCCCCTTATCCAATAAAGAGTGGAATGTTTTGCTCTCAAGTACACGAACTAGTTTCCATATATATATATATATATATATATATGAGTTAGGAATGCCAGTAACTACCAGTAAATAAAGAAACATACATTTGCCTTATGATAATGAATTACATAATAACAAGTACAATGCCCTCACTCAACATCCTCTGAGTGGCATTCAAGGGCATACTCCTAACAGTATGGACCACAAAAATCATCAATTTAAACTGGAATATACACAATCACACATGCTATATAATCCTAACATGATTATAATCTCAACCATCGAACATATGCAATCAAACATGATACATGTCAACTAGATTATAACCCCAACAGTTGATAACACACGCAATCAAACATTATGTATGTGTCAACCAAATTCACGGCTCATAGGATGGACACCACACTACACCCAGGATGGAAATATGTTTGTGCACATATCACTAACATAAGCGGAATCCTAATAACATACGTGTGATAATGGGCCTAATTTAGTCTCATGAGCAATTCGCCCGTTTGCACAGTCCAATGTGAATCATTACACATGACTATATGTGCCCGACATGAAAATCCTGCACATACCAATCGACATGCCAATATAACTCCTAAATGCCAGGATACCAAAAATGACTACGAAAACTAAATAAGGACCAACAATTCCAACAAGGAACAAAGCAACTCACCAAAATGAAATACGAATCCAACAAAAATCAAAACAACCCACCAAAGGGAAGTGATGGTAACAATAAGAATTAAGAACCCAAAGCCACTATTCCACAAATAAACAATCGAAACGATCAAGAACATCGTCATCAATATGAACCAAAATTCAGAAAGCCTAAACGTACGCCATGCATACAACATATAAAAAGCACATTATCCTCACAACCAAGCAAGAATTAACTTGCCTCAATACCGAAGACAAATAATGCTCCTGTCAATCAAGACGTCCTCCAACGAACACTACACGAAATTCAGGTTTTGATAGCACTAAACGATGACATTAAATAAGAATGCTAACCAGTGACCTTAGTTCACTGGCCACGGGGCTTCAACTTCAAGTGGGAGACCCGTGTTCGAATTCCTCTGAGGATAAGATTTTTCAAGGGTTTATGACTTTTCAATCTATGATTAAAATTGAGACCTAGCTGTCACGCCCCACCTTAAGGCAGCAGGTATCGTACTGCATCCGGCCGAAGCCTTCCGGACGGGCGCGCAGCATGCTCGCGCGCGTGCATGGACCGGGCCAACCTCACAGAGGACTACCCCCCTATAATAGGCTTAGACGGAAAAAGCCTTGCGACAGCAGTAGACATTGAAAAGCCGAGGAACCCACTCTTCAGAAAGAAGACCCTAGAAGCTTCAAGATGGAGACCAATCAATTCCAGAAGGTCAAAGAGGGTTCCAGAAGGTCAGAAATCGGGTTGGATTGCTACGGGCCGAATCGGGCCTTGGCCGGGCCGGGCGGGGACACTTCGGGCCGGGTCGGGCCGGACGTTCCAGAGGGGTCTGGGGACTCCAAGAAGACTTCTTAGAATTACCTAGAATTGTATAGATCATTCTAGATGATGGCATTCTTGTAAATACTTGGAATAGTAATGTTTTCTTGATCATTTGCTAGACTAGGGGGATTAGTATAAATACCCCTCCTTGGGGCTCATTTGTAACACACACTTGAAAATCTGATTTGCTACAGTGCAATAAGAGAAAACATTCCCCAAGCATTTCCTTACTTTCCTTCCTAGCAGTCTTGTTTATTAGTAGGCTTACTACTTAGGCTTGAGACAACATAAGAGTGCCGCACGGCGAGGACTTAGCGAGACGCAAGTATAACCCCGTGACAGTTGGTATCGGATCCAAGGTTGAGACAACCAAGGCAGATTTTCGAAGATTGCTAGCTGATCGTGCAAGGAGTAAGATGGCACAATCATCCGACATTACCCAACCCAACACTCAGGCCGAGAAGATCAAGAAGGGCAGAGATAAATCCATCGACCGGATTGCTGCCATGGACAGCCGAGTGACTCGACTGGAGGAGGTCTATGATGAGGTTGCGAAGAGGGTGGATGACTTAGAAGACGCTGGTGAGGAGCTGCACAACCAGGTTCTTTCTACTATCAATGCTTGTGATGGGGACATGAAGCAGGAGTTAGCCGATTTTCGGGCCATGATCTTGGCCATGCAAGAGGGCATGGAAGTTCTCAAGACGGAGATAGCAACAGTGAAGAGGGCGATTGCCAATGAAGAACATGTGGGTGCGACACCCGCACGAATTGACATCCCAAGGCCTGGGAAGTTCAACAGATCGAGAAACGCCAAGGAGATTGACAATTTCTTGTGGAACCTGGAGCAGTACTTTGGTGCATCAAACATTCGAGATGATGACACCAAGTTACGGACGGGGCCCTAGTACTTAGCCGACACTGCCGTACTGTGGTGGCGGACCAAGCAGATCGACATTGAGAGTGGTGCGTGTAGGATGGCTTCCTGGGAAGACTTCAAGGCCGAATTAAAGTGGCAATTCTATCCCGAGAATGTGGAGTTCGAGGCTCGGGGCAGGCTAAAGAGACTTAGACACACCCGTACGATCAAAGACTATGTCAAGGGGTTCCAAGAAATTGTGCTGGAAATACCAAGCTTGACGGCGACCGACAAGCTGTTTGCATTTATGGACGGACTCAAGCCTTTCGCGAGGCAAGAGTTGGAAAGGCGAAATGTCCAGGACGTGGCGACTTCCATTGCTGTGGCCGAGGGATTAAGGGAGTTTAAAACCATTGATAATCCAAGGACTTTCCGCACAGATAAAGGCAAAGGTGGGGGAGACCGCCCATCAATGTTCCGGCCAAATAAATACTCGGGCAAGCAACCAGTGGACGAAAACAATAAGCCGAGAGGTTGTCACATTTGTCATAGTACCTCTCACCTGAAGTACGATTGCCCATTTTGGAGGAAGAAGGTCGCAGCCATTCAAGAGACCACGAAGACCGAGGTTGCGGATGGTGCGCACATGGGCTCATTGAGTTTGCTCAATGCAGTCAAAGCCGTTGTGAAGCCGGCGAAGGGACCTAGAAAGGGGTCTATGTTCGTGGATGCCTTGATCGGAGGCACACACATCAAAGCCTTAGTGGATACCAGGGCTACGCACAACTTCACGCGGGACGGCGTAGCCAAAGAATTACGACTTACCGTCACTCCAACTAATAGATCGATCAAGACAGTGAACACCCATGCTAAACCGGTGACCGGCGAAGCACGAGGAGTGAAAGCAAAGATAGGTGACTGGCAAGGAATGATCACCTTCACTGTAGTTACCATGGATGATTACGATTTGGTTCTTGGGTTACAATGGTTCGATCAGGTGCAGGCTTGCATTCTTCCATTTTCAGATTCCTTAGTCATTTTGGACTCTGACAGGACACAGGCCATTCCGGCCAGGAGGGAAGCGAAGGGGACAAGCACCCTTTCAGCCATGCAACTTAGGCGAGGACTTCGAAAGCAGGAAGAGACCTTCACTGCATTTTACGTTCCTAATGATGGGAGCGATGTTGAAAGCAAGGATGTACCAAAGGAAGTTCAAGCCGTTTTGGAGGAGTTCCAGGACGTGATGTGTAACACCCCGAGATATTCAGAGTATATTACAGCGCCGTGGACCCCCCACATGGGACCCACCAGGCTACAAACAAGAAAACTCCACTCGACTAACCATCCCGGTTAGCGAGGACACACATTTAATTATAATACATAAAAAGTTACACCCGGAGCAACCGGCGAAATGATCATCAACAAACAATGTAACAATTTAAAAGTAGCACAATACGGAGTTTGAAATGAAAAACCTAAGTACTCGCGAGTACACTCTATAAGTTTATAATTATTAGAACAACCAAATCGAAATGGACGAAAGAAATAGAAAGACCCAAATGCACATGTCAACGACCCTGGCCAACGTCCTCGTACTGTCTAGGTGCCCGCTCGTCCGGATAATCATAACCTGAAATCCATAACAAGAATTTCCCCAAAACGGGTCCCCAGAGGGGTTAGCAATTACGCTAGTATAAGTAATCAAGGCAAACCAATCGCTTACACATTTCATAGTACATGCACCAATATTATTTCAAAAACCAAAACCAGACATGTCTTTTCCGGAAACAAACAGTCACAATTAATTTGCCTAGGACCGGGACGAAGCCACGAATCCCACTCGAGGCCTCTAAGGACCCTCCCGAGCTGGCCACATTCACAAAACAAATCAAGCACCACACGTCACCTAGGACCGGATTTGCCACGAATCCCACTCGAGGCCTCTAAGGACCCCCCCGAGCTGGCTAGCGAATCAAACTCATGAATCCAGGACGAAGCCATAGATTCCCTCGAGGCCCCGTCGGACCCTCCCGAGGTGAGTAAAGCACACACAATATACATTACCATTTCACGTTAAACATAAAGGTTTCCAAGAATTACTTGCCTTGAATATTTTGATGACGCAACGAACGGAAAGGATAATCACCGACGAACACTAGGAATCAATGGAACCGAACGTAACGATTCGAAGAACATAATTACAACCAACTCTAGCCGAATACGGAAATGGAATACACCCGAAAACCCACCTACGATTCATGTATATTCGCACAAAATAACAACGAGGGCGGACCACAACCAAACCCCCCTCGATTCCGCAAAACTATGAAAATATACCATGAATCCGTAGGAAAATTAATGATATCAACAAGATTAATCATATTCATCAAGAATCCATCAACAAAACGGAAAGAATCGGACAAAAACCCCAAAATCCCCAATTATCCAAAAGGGAGGGTTTCAAGAAATATTACCTTTGGAGATTCAAGTACTAAGATCCGTAGAACACGCGTTGGATTGATTGTCCGGGCTTCACTACCGAAGAAAAATGATGAAAATCAACCCCCCAATGAATAATGATGAAGAACTCTCCCCCTCTGTCTCACTCTCTCTCGCGTTGCAGGAAGAAGAAGAAGGAAATGAGCAGCGGACGCTCAAAACGACACAATTATTGGGGGTTGACCGCATTGTGTGCCGCGGCACAGCTGTGGTGTGCCGCGGCACAAAGCAAAAATTACTCCTGTGGTTCGGCGGTGTCATGCAAGACGGCTCGCGTGTGCCACGGCACTTGGTACAGGCGGGTTTTGGTCGCAGATGTCACACGAGTGTGCCACGGCACCGGATAGGTGTGCCGCGGCACTGGCTTGGCATTGTGCCGCCGCGGCACCGGATGGGTGTGCCGCGGCACACAAGATTCGTTTGGCCAACAATCAAGAAATTTGTGTGCCGCGGCACACACATCTTGTGCCGCGGCCCACACCCCCTTTTGGGTCCCAAAATGATAAAAATGATCCGGAAAGAGAATAAAACGATAGGAATCAATATTTGGGAACCAATAACACGAAATGGATCCACGGCAACCCTGAAACGGCGGTTCCGCACCACAATAACGAGAATACAGTTCAACAGTTGACAGGAAGGATACACTGAAAGGTACACGAGGGTCACTATGACCGAGAAATATACCAAAAATGAAAATACAAGGGAAAGAAAAATACCGGATATTACATTCTACCCCTCTAAAAATAAGTTTCGTCCCGAAACTTAAGAAACAAACAACTCAGGGTACCTAGCACGCATGCTATCCTCGGTTTCCCAAGTTGCTTCCTCGACACCGTGTCTCGACCACTGCACTTTGACCAAAGGGATGGTCTTATGCCTCAGTCGTTTCTCACGATGCTCCAAAATCTTCAAAGGACGCTCCTCAAAAGTAATATCTTCAGCAATATCAATCTCACCATAATCGATGACGTGACTAGGATCCGGAACATATTTTCTCAGCTGGGAAACATGAAAAACGCTATGAATGTGACTCAAGGCCGGGGGTAACGCCAAACGGTATGCTAACCCACCGAACCGCTCGAGAATCTCGAAGGGTCTAATAAATCTCGGACTCAACTTCCCCTTCTTCCCGAAACGGAAAATCCCTCTCGTCGGCGACACCTTCAGCAAAACGTGGTCTCCCACCTCGAATTCTAAAGGTCGACGACGGACATCGGCATATGACTTCTGTCGACTCTGGGCCGTCATCATCCGTTCCCGAATTAATTCTATCTTCCGCCTCGTCTCTAAAACGACATCCGGCTCGGTCCCGAGCAAATCGGACGCCTCATTCCAACAAATCGGCGATCGACATCGTCGCCCATAAAGTGCCTCATACGGTGCCATCCGAATCGACGCGTGCCAACTATTGTTGTACGTGAATTCGATCAATGGCAAATGCTCTTCCCAGTCGCTATTCCAATCGAGGGCACAAGCACGCAACATGTCCTCGAATGTCTGGATAGTGCGTTCCGACTGTCCATCCGATCGGGATGAAAAGAGGTACTCAAATGCAAACGGTACCCAACGCCTTATGCACCGCCCGCCAAAAGTGCGATACAAAACGGCCATCACGATCCGAAACAATAGACTTGAGTACCGTGAAGTCTCACAATCGCGCGATAAACACACGAGCCGATTTCTCCGGCCCCAAGTGTCCTTGATGCCCGTAAAATGTGCCGACTTGGTCGACGATCAACAATCACCCAAACCATATTCATGCCCGATCTCGATCTCGGCAAACTCGTAATGAAATCCATCGATATATCTTCCCATTTCCATTCCGGAACGGAAGTGATCGCAATAACTCAAATGGCCGATGCTCGATTTTGACTCACTGCAAGTCAAACATCTCGCCACAAACCGTGCGACCTCCTCCTTCATATCATTCCACTGTAAGTTCCTCCTCGTGTCCTTGTACATCTTACTCGAACCAGATGAACGGAATAGGTGTGGAATGGGCCTCACGCAAAATACTGCCGCAACTCGGGTCGTTCGGCACACAAAGCCGACTCTGGAATCTCAAAACACCATCCTCGTGAATCACAAACCCAGGAGACTTTCCCTTAAGAACGTTCTCTCGGATTTGAGTAATCATCGGATCCTCTAATTGTTTCAGCTTAATTTCATCGATCAAAGACGACGAAATCTCTAAAGCACAAAGTTTCCCGGCAGCTCCAGGCAACAAAACCTCAACACCAAACTCAATCAAAGCCCGCCGAAGCTCAGACTGAGACGTGAGGACCTCAAGCGTTCGCAACGCAATCGGTTTCCGACTCAAGGCGTCGGCTATGACGTTAGCCTTGCCCGGATGATAAAGGATTTCGAGGTTATAATCCTTAATCATCTCTAACCACCTCCTCTGCCTCATATTCAACTCCCGCTGAGTAAATATATATTTCAGACTTTTATGATCGGTAAAAATTTGACATGCAGAGCCGAAAAGATAGTGACGCCAAATCTTGAGCGCAAAAACGACTGCCGCTAACTCCAAATCATGAGTAGGGTAGTTAAGCTCATACGATCTCAACTGTCTCGACGCATAGGCAATGGTCTTGCCATGCTGCATCAATACGCACCCAAGACCCTGGCCCGAAGCATCGCTATAAACGGCGAATCCCTCGTTGCCACACGGCAACGCCAAAACCGGGGCTGAAGTCAAACGCTTCTTCAGCTCCTCGAAACTCGATCGCCTCTCATCGGTCCGCATTTAACTTCTCGGATTTCTGGAGCAACTGTGTAAGTGGCCGAGTTAGTTTTGAGAAACCCTCGACGAACCTACAGTAGTAGCCAGCCAAACCCAAGAAACTACGGACCTCCTTCACATTTGTGGGCGATGCCCAATCCAACACTGCCTCAATCTTCTGCGGATCCACTCGAACTCCCTACCGAAATCACGTGACCCGAAACATCATTTCCTTCACCTGAACTCACATTTCGAGAACTTCGCATAGAGTTGCTCGGCCCTCAAAATGTCTAACACTATCCGCAAATGATGGGCATGCTCTTCCTCATTCCTCGAATAAATAAGAATATCGTCAATGAAGACGACGACACACTTATCCAAATACTCGATAAAGACTTTGTTCATCAATTACATGAACACCGCCGGCGCATTAGTTAACCCGAAAGGCATAACTACAAACTCATAATGTCCGTATCTCGTCCGAAAAGCTGTCTTCGGCACGTCGGACTCCCTCACCCGGAGCTGATAGTACCCCGATTTTAAATCAATCTTCGAGAACACCGCACTCCTCGCAATCGATCGAACAAGTCGTCAATCCTCGGCAAAGGGTACTTGTTCTTGATGGTCACTTTGTTTAGTTCGCGATAGTCGATACACAAACGTAGTGAACCATCCTTCTTACGCACAAACAAGACCGGTGCGCCCCAAGGCGAGGCGCTCGGTCGAACATACCCCGACTCCAGAAGTTCACTCAACTGTTTCTTCAACTCGGCCATCTCTGAAGGTGACATGCGATACGGCGCTTCAAATCGGAGCGCGCCCGGCTCTAATTCTATAACAAACTCAACCTCACGATCCGGTGGCAATCCCGGCAACTCGTCAGGAAATACATCAGGAAACTCACTAACGACTGGAATCGACGAAAACTCGACTCCACCATTCTCCGCCTTCAAGGCGTAGCACCAATAACCAGTACACCCCTTTCGCAGGAGTTTCACCGCCTTGAAGGCGTTAATAACAAACTTCTGGTTTCTCTTTCGCCCCGCGAAAGAGTGTTCAGTGCCGTCCTCGGCTAACATGGCAATGATCCTCGTGCGGTAGTTCATGATTGCACCATGCCGCTCGAGCCAATCATTCCCGAGAATTAAATCCTCACCCTCGATATTCACAAGAATAAGATTAGAGAGCCAAGCCCTCTCACAAATGATCACAGAACAGTCCCGGACTTCTCGATCACCGATAATTCTATCACCGCTAGGAAGTTTAACGATGAAAGGCTCGAAAGGTGACAAGCAGTCGAGACTCAAACGGCGTACACACTCTAGAGAAATGAATGAATGCGTAGCACCCGAATCAAAAAGTACACAGACAGGATGAGAATGGATACGAACGGTACCTGTCGCCACAGTAGCTGTATCGGCCCTCCTCATCTCGTATATACGCGGCTGGGCGGAGCCGACACTGGAAGCTCCTCCTCTAGCGGGTTGACCCCGACCCCTACCTCGGCCGACACTCGGTGGAGGCGGCGGAGCAAATGAGCCCTGGTTCACACTCGGCTCCATAGGTGCTGGGTGAGAAGAACGGGCGCCGCGAAACTGTCTGAGTTTCTCGCAAAAAGAAGCCTTGTGGCCCGACTAACCACAAGTATGACAAGTTAAAGGTGGACGAAGACAATCCCGGTTCACGTGGCCTGGCTTGCCACAGTTAAAGCATCCGGGTCCTGACGACTTCCGGCACTCAAAGCTCCCAGAGAAACGAGCCGAACCGCCCAGAGAAATATTTGCACTGAGATTTCGCCGGCCTCCACTGGGACTAGAAAATTTCCGACCGACTCGCTTCTTGCTCTCGCGAGCCAAATCGCTAGCGGTCACCGACATATCATAAGCAAGGGCTCGACTGATAATCCTTCAGGTAGTACAGACGAGCCTGCATATAGTCCCGAATGGGACAGTTTCATCCTCCCGAAAATGAAAATCTTGTCGCTCTCTTCGACAACTTGGGTCTTCACATAACCCAACTCCTTGTTAAAGTCGGCAATGGCCTCGAGATACGGGATATCCCGTGGTTGAGCATCATAGAAAGCATGCACTCGAGCCTCGTCCGACCGGCCACGGACAATATTCGGTCTCCATCAATTCTTGAAATTCGGCCCATGAAGCAACATGATCTTTGGGACCAACGGCCTCCCACCAATCAGCATCTCCCGTGAGAAAATATTGAGCAATAGGGACCTTACGGTCCTGGGGCGATTGGTAGCAGTGAATACTTGGATATCTCCTTGATCCACACTTTCCACCCGATCGGGTCCGAAGCTCCCGAACCGGGAGGATGCATCTTGATGACATCCTGAAGCCAGCGATCCGCTCCGCCCGATTAGCATGGGCCTGATCGGGTTCCTGACCACTGAGCTATAGCCGCCATCTGGTTAACCATTTGCCGCATAACACCGCAATACCAAGATCGGCGCGCTCCTTAGAAGAAGCATGACCGTGACGGTCACCGCATCGCGGCCTCGAAGAATGCGACGTGGCCGCCCCACCGGCCGCCCCACGCCCCCGGCCGCGTCCACGACCACGACCACGACCACGACCTGTGGTTTCCTCCGCATCCATACCGATGTTGAGAGATAATGTAAGTATATCGATGATGAGTAAGGGAGGAAAAGCAACTACGATTCAAAAGTGGAAATACAATGCAAGAAACAAAAGAGCCGAATAAGAAAACTTACGAGCACCGAAGTACTGGGATGTCGAGGCGGTGTGACAATGTGCAAAACAAAACACGACTAGACCCAAATAACCAACAAGCCTAGGTATCCATAAACCTAGAGCTCGATACCATTTTCTCGTAACACCCCGAGATATTCGTAGTATATTACATGCCGTGGACCCCCACATGGGACCCACCAGTGCTACAAACAAGAAAACTCCACTCGACTAACCATCCCGGTTAGCGAGGACACACATTTAATTATAAGACATAAAGTTACGCCGAGCAACCGGCGAAATGATCATCAACAAACAATGTAACAATTTAAAAGTAGCACAATACGGAGTTTGAAATGAAAAGCCTAAGTACTCGCGAGTACACTCTATAAGTTTATAATTATTAGAACAACCAAATCGAAATGGACGAAAGAAATAGAAAGACCCAAATGCACATGTCAACGACTCGGCCAACGTCCCGATCGTCTGTCCGTGCCCGCCGTCCGATAATCATAACTCAAATCCATAACAAGAATTTCCCCAAAACGGGTCCCCAGAGGGGTTAGCAATTACGCTAGTACAAGTAATCAAGGCAAACCAATCGCTTACACATTTCATAGTACATGCACCAATATTATTTCAAAAACCAAAACCAGACATGTCTTTTCCTAAACAAAAATACAATTAATTTGCCTAGACCGGACGAAGCCACGAATCCCACTCGAGGCCTCTAAGGACCCTCCCGAGCTGGCCACATTCACAAAACAAATCAAGCACCACACGTCACCTAGGACCGGGACGAAGCCACGAATCCCACTCGAGGCCTCTAAGGACCCCCCCGAGCTGGCTAGCGAATCAAACTCATGAATCCAGGACGAAGCCATAGATTCCCTCGAGGCCCCGTCGGACCCTCCCGAGGTGAGTAAAGCACACAAAATATACATTACCATTTCACGTTAAGCATAAAAGTTTCCAAGAATTACTTGCCTTGAATATTTTGATGACGCAACGAACGGAAAGGATAATCACCGACGAACACTAGGAATCAATGGAACCGAACCTAACGATTCGAAGAACATAATTACAACCAACTCTAGCCGAATACGGAAATGGAATACACCCGAAAACCTGCCTACGATTCATGTATATTCGCACAAAATAACAACGAGGGCGGACCACAACCAAACCCCCCTCGATTCCGCAAAACTATGAAAATATACCATGAATCCGTAGGAAAATTAATGATATCAACAAGATTAATCATATTCATCAAGAATCCATCAACAAAACGGAAAGAATCGGACAAAAACCCCAAAATCCCCAATTATCCAAAAGGGAGGGTTTCAAGAAATATTACCTTTGGAGATTCAAGTACTAAGATCCATAGAACACGCGTTGGATTGATTGTCCGGGCTTCACTACCGAAGAAAAATGATGAAAATCAACCCCCCAATGAATAATGATGAAGAACTCTCCCCCTCTCTCTCACTCTCTCTCGTGTCGCAGGAAGAAGAAGAAGGAAATGAGCAATGACGCTCAAAACGACACAATTATAGGGGTTGACCGCATTGTGTGCCGCGGCACTGAGGTGTGCCGCGTACAAAGCAAAAATTACTCCTGTGGTTCGGCGGTGTCATGCACGGCTGCGCAGCCGCGGCACCAGACAGCGGGTTTTGGTCGCAGATGTCACACGAGTGTGCCGCGGCACGATAGGTGTGCCGCGCACTGCTTGGCATTGTGCCGCGGCACCGGATGGGTGTGCCGCGGCACACAGTACAGTTCGTTTGGCCAACAACTGAAGAAATTTGTGTGCCGCGGCACACACATCTTGTGCCGCGGCCCACACCCCCTTTTGGGTCCCAAAATGATAAAAATGATCCGGAAAGAGAATAAAACGATAGGAATCAATATTTGGGAACCAATAACACGAAATGGATCCACGGCAACCCCGAAACGGCAGTTCCGCACCACAATAACGAGAATACAGTTCAACAGTTGACAGGAAGGATACACTGAAAGGTACACGAGGGTCACTATGACCGAGAAATATACCAAAAATAAAAATACAAGGGAAAGAAAAATACCGGATATTACATGATGCCCGTGGAGCTACCCAAGAAGTTGCCGCCCATACGGGATGTGGACCACAAAATTGAACTTATTTCCAATGCGAAGCCACCTTCGAGGAGACCCTATAGGATGTCACCACCGGAACTTAAGGAGCTGCAGAAACAATTGAAACAGTTGTTGGATTCCAAGATGATACAACCATCCAAATCTCCTTATGGATTCCCCGTTTTGTTCCAGAAGAAGCATGATGGGTCCTTACGTATGTGCGTGGACTATAGGGCACTCAACAAGCTGACGGTTCGCAACAAGTATCCCATTCCACTCATTGGAGAGTTGTTTGACCAACTGGGAGGTGCCAAATACTTTTCAAAGATCGACCTAAGATCCGGATATTGGCAGGTCCGGATAGCCGAAGAAGACGAACCCAAGACCGCCATGGAGACCAGGTATGGTTTGTTTGATTTCCTTGTGATGCCGTTCGGGCTTACAAACGCCCCAGCAACCTTTTGCACATTGATGAACAAGGTATTTCAACCATACATAGACAAGTTTGTTGTCGTTTATTTGGATGATATTGTCATTTACTCATCATCGATGGAGGAGCATGTAGAACACTTGCGACAGGTGTTCCAGGCATTGCGGGACAATGAACTTTATGCAAAGTTGGAGAAGTGCTCATTCGCCCAACAGGAAGTGACTTTTCTGGGGCACCGTATCAAAGATGGCCGCATAATGATGGATGAGGCCAAAGTGAAAGCCGTTCGAGATTGGGAACCACCGACCAGCGTAACCCAACTCCGATCATTTCTGGGACTCGTGAACTACTACCGGAACTTCATCGAGGGATACTCTCGGATAGCAGCACCATTAACGGACCTATTGAAGGACCACAAATGGGAGTGGATGGTTAAGTGCCGAGAGGCCTTTGAGCGACTCAATGGCAAAGTGACAGAGCAACCAGTTCTTGCCTTGCCAGACCATGCCAAGGCATATGAGGTTCAGACCGATGCATCTGATTATGCCATCGGAGGAGTTTTGATGCAGCTAGGGCATCCCGTTGCCTACGAGAGCAGAAAATTGAATGACACCGAGAGACAAGATTGCACATGAGAAGGAAATGACCGCCGTGGTACATTGCCTTAGAGCCTGGAGGCATTATTTACTTGGGAGCAAGTTTGTGGTACGAACAGACAACGTAGCCACAAGTTATTTTCAAACTCAAAAGAAGCTCACGCCAAAACAAGCAAGATGGCAGGAATTCCTAGCTGAGTTCGATTATACCCTGGAGTACAAGCCTGGAGTACTTAACCGAGTAGCCGATGCATTGAGCCGGAAGGCCGAGCTAGCAGCCTTGACCAAGGCCGAGGGAAGCATCAAGGACCGCATACGCGAGGGACTGAGGCAGGACCCTTTCGCAAGAAACATCATGGAGCTTGCCAGGAGCGGCAAGACAAGATGGTTCTGGGAACGAGACGAGCTACTCTTTACCAAAGGCAATCGTCTGTACGTGCCCAAATGGGGGAACTTACGGAGGGACATCATGAAGGAATGCCACGATACACTATGGGCTGGACACCCAGGTATGCACCGTACAATGGCTTTAATTGACAATTCTTACTT
The DNA here is from genome assembly GCA_033398695.1 of Orobanche coerulescens. Lineage (NCBI taxonomy): Eukaryota > Viridiplantae > Streptophyta > Magnoliopsida > Lamiales > Orobanchaceae > Orobanche > Orobanche coerulescens. The sequence continues at coordinate 69,199,638 of CM065801.1, forward strand.
TTGGCCCAGGATGCGTGAGGACGTTGAGGCATACGTTCGGACATGTCTTGTATGTCAACAAGACAAGGTGGAGCAACAACAACCTGGTAGACTACTTCAACCGTTACCCATACCGGAACACCCTTTTGAAAGCGTTTCAATGGACTTTATTGTGGCTTTACCTAAATCAGACGAGTATGGGTCGATCATAGTTGTGGTGGACAGGTTCTCAAAATACGCAACCTTTATTCCAGCACCGGCGGACGTAACGGCTCTCGAGACGGCCAAGTTGTTCTTAAAGCATGTGGTAAAATATTGGGGCATTCCAAGGACAATCGTGAGTGACGGAGACCCACGTTTCACAGGAAAGTTTTAGTCGGGACTTTTCAAGCTATTGAGCTCGAATTTAGCATTCTCAACAAGTTTCCACCCACAGACGGACGGGCAGACAGAACGAGTTAACGCACTGCTTGAGTGCTACTTGCGGCACTATGTGAGTGCCAATCACGGATCGGCCAAACTCTTAGACACGGCCCAATTCTCATACAATTTGCAGAAGAGTGAATCAACAGGACGCAGCCCATTCGAGCTCGCTACTGGGAGACAACCGGCGACAACGAATAACATTGCCACCGGATACTCGGGACAGAGTCCCGCAGCATATACCTTTGCTAAGTCATTACAGGAGGAATCGGACTTGGCTCGAGCATCACTGGACAAGACAGCCAAGAAGATGAAGAAATGGGCCGATCTCAAGCGACGAGCGATCGAGTTTAATGAAGGCGACTTAGTTATGGTGAAACTTCTGCCGCAGCAATTTAAAGCATTTCGGGCTGTGCATAAGGGACTTATCCGAAGATACGAGGGACCCTACAAAATCGAGTGGCGTGTTGGGACAGTTTCATATCGAGTGGAACTACCGCCGAAGATGAAGATACACCCGGTCTTTCATGTTAGCCAACTGAAGCCTTACCATCAGGACATGGAGGATCCCGGCCGAGCTCAGTCACACCGAGCACCTACTGCCGTGATTACTTCCTTTGACAAGGAAGTAGCCGAGATCATTTCACATCGGGACGTTCGACGAAGGGGCGTGGCCCCATACACCGAGTACTTTGTGCATTGGAAGGGACTTCCAGACGCTGAAAATAGCTGGGAACATGAGGATCACCTATGGCAATTCCGGCAGAAGATTGAAGAATATCGGGACAGCATCGTGCCGAGGACGGTGACGACTTTGGTGGGGGAGAATGTCACGCCCCACCTTAAGGCAGCAGGTATCGTACTGCATCCGGCCGAAGCCTTCCGGACGGGTGCGCAGCATGCTCGCGCGCGTGCATGGACCGGGCCAAGCTCACAGAGGACTACCCCCCCTATAATAGGCTTAGACGGAAAAAGCCTTGTGACAGCAGTAGACATTGAAAAGCCGAGGAACCCACTCTTCAGAAAGAAGACCCTAGAAGCTTCAAGATGGAGACCAATCAATTCCAGAAGGTCAAAGAGGGTTCCAAAAGGTCAGAAATCGGGTCGGATTGCTACGGGCCGAATTGGGCCTTGGCCGGGCCGGCCGACACTTGGCCGGTCGGGCCGGACGTTCCAGAGGGGTCTGGGGACTCCAAGAAGACTTCTTAGAATTACCTAGAATTGTATAGATCATTCTAGATGATGGCATTCTTGTAAATACTTGGAATAGTAATGTTTTCTTGGTCATTTGCTAGACTAGGGGGTTTAGTCTAAATACCCCTCCTTGGGGCTCATTTGTAACACACACTTGAAAATCTGATTTGCTACAGTGCAATAAGAGAAAACCTTCCCCAAGCATTTCCTTACTTTCCTTCCTAGCAGTCTTGTTTATTAGTAGGCTTACTACTTAGGCTTGAGACAACCTAAGAGTGCCGCACGGCAAGGATTTAGCGAGACGCAAGTATAACCCCATAACAGTTGGTATCGGAGCCAAGGTTGAGACAACCAAGGCGGATTTTCGAAGATTGCTAGCTGATCGTGCAAGGAGTAAGATGGCACAATCATCCGACATTACCCAACCCAACACTCAGGCCGAGAAGACCAAGAAGGGCAGAGATAAATCCATCGACCGGATTGCTGCCATGGACAGCCGAGTGACTCGACTGGATGAGGTCTATGATGAGGTTGCGAAGAGGGTGGATGACTTAGAAGACGCTGGTGAGGAGCTGCACAACCAGGTTCTTTCTACTATCAATGCTTGTGATTGGGACATGAAGCAGGAGTTGGCCGATTTTCGGGCCATGATCTTGGCCATGCAAGAGGGCATGGAAGTTATCAAGACGGAGATGGCAACAGTGAAGAGGGCGATTGCCAATGGAGAACATGTGGGTGCGACACCCGCACAAATTGACATCCCAAGGCCTGGGAAGTTCAACAGGTCGAGAAACGCCAAGGAGATTGACAATTTCTTGTGGAACCTGGAGCAGTACTTTGGTGCATCAAACATTCGAGATGATGACACCAAGTTACGGACGGCGTCCTTGTACTTAGCCGACACCGCCGTACTGTGGTGGCGTAACAAGCAGACCGACATTGAGAGTGGTGCGTGCAGGATGGCTTCCTGGGAAGACTTCAAGGCCGAATTAAAAAGGCAATTCTATCCCGAGAATGTGGAGTTCGAGGCTTGGGGCAGGCTAAAGAGACTTAGCCACACCCGTACGATCAAAGAATATGTCAAGGAGTTCCAATAAATTGTGCTGGAAATACCAAGGTTGACGGCGACCGACAAGCTGTTTGCATTTATGGACGGACTCAAGCCTTTCGCGAGGCAAGAGTTGGAAAGGCGAAATGTCAAGGACGTGGCGACTGCTATTGCTGTGGCCGAGGGCTTAAGGGAGTTGAAAACCATTGATAATCCAAGGACTTTCCGCACAGATAAAGGCAAAGGTGGGGGAGACCGCCCATCAAGGTTCCGGCCAAATAAATACTCGGGCAAGCAACCAGTGGACGAAAATAATAAGCCGAGAGGTTATCACATTTGTCATAGTACCTCTCACCTGAAGTACGATTGCCCATTTCGGAGGAAGAAGGTCGCAGCCATTCAAGAGACCACAGAGACCGAGGTTGCGGATGGTGCGCACATGGGCTCATTGAGTTTGCTCAATGCAGTCAAAGCCGTTGTGGAGCCGGCGAAGGGACCTAGAAAGGGGTATATGTTCGTGGATGCCTTGATCGGAGGCACACACATCAAAGCCTTAGTGGATACCGGGGCTACGCACAACTTCATGCGGGACGGCGTAGCCAAAGCATTACGACTTACCATCACTCCAACTAATGGATCGATCAAGACAGTGAACACCCATGCTAGACCGGTGACCGGCGAAGCACGAGGAGTGAAAGCAAATATAGGTGACTGGCAAGGAATGATCACCTTCACTGTAGTTACCATGGAAGATTACGATTTGGTTCTTGGGTTACAATGGTTCGATCCGGTGCGGGCTTGCATTCTTCCATTTTCAGATTCCTTAGTCATTTTGGACTCTGACAGGACACATGCCATTCCGGCCAGGAGGGAAGCGAAGGGGACAAGCACCCTTTCAGCCATGCAACTTAGGCGAGGACTTCGAAAACAGGAAGAGACCTTCGCTGCATTTTACGTTCCTGATGATGGGAACGATGTTGAAAGCAAGGATGTACCAAAGGAAGTTCAAGCCGTTTTGGAGGAGTTCCAGGACGTGATGCCCGCGGAGCTACCTAAGAAGTTTCCGCCCAGACGGGATGTGGACCACAAAATTGAACTTATTTCCGATGCGAAGCCACCTTCGAGGACACCATATAGGATGTCACCATCGGAACTTAAGGAGCTGTAGAAACAATTGAAAGAGTTGTTGGATTCCAAGATGATACAACCATCCAAATCTCCTTATGGATCCCCCGTTTTGTTCCACAAGAAGCATGATGGGTCCTTACGTATGTGCGTGGACTATAGGGCACTCAACAAGCTGACGGTTCGCAACAAGTATCCCATTCCACTCATTGGAGAGTTGTTTGACCAACTGGGAGGTGCCAAATACTTTTCAAAGATCGACCTAAGATCCGGATATTGGCAGGTCCGGATAGCCGAAGGAGACGAACCCAAGACCGCCATGGCGACCAGGTATGGTTTGTTTGATTTCCTTGTGATGCCGTTCGGGCTTACAAACGCCCCAGCAACCTTTTGCACATTGATGAACAAGGTATTTCAACCATACATAGACAAGTTTGTTGTCGTTTATTTGGATGATAGTGTCATTTACTCATCATCGATGGAGGAGCATGTAGAACACTTGCGACATGTGTTCCAGGCATTGCGGGATAATGAAATTTATGCAAAGTTGGAGAAGTGCTCATTCACCCAGCAGGAAGTGACTTTTCTGGGGCACCGTATCAAAGATGGCCGCATAATGATGGATGAGGCCAAAGTGAAAGCCGTTCGAGATTGGGAACCACCGACCAGCGTAACCCAACTCCGATCATTTCTGGGACTCGTGAACTACTACCGGAAGTTCATCGAGGGATACTCTCGGATAGCAGCACCATTAACGGACCTATTGAAGAAGGACCACAAATAGGAGTGGACGGATAAGTGCCGAGAGGCCTTTGAGCGACTCAAAGGCAAAGTGCGGAGCAGCCAGTTCTTGCCTTGCCAGACCATGCCAAGGCATATGAGGTTCAGACCGATGCATCTGATTATGCCATCGGAGGAGTTTTGATGCAGCTAGGGCATCCCATTGCCTACGAGAGCAGAAAATTGAATGACACCGAGAGACGGTACTCGGTACATGAGAAGGAAATGACCGCCGTGGTACATTGCCTTAGAGCCTGGAGGCATTATGTACTTGGGAGCAAGTTTGTGGTACGAACAGACAACGTAGCCACAAGTTATTTTCAAACTCAGAAGAAGCTCACGCCAAAACATGCAAGATGGCAGGAATTCCTAGCTGAGTTCGATTATACCCTGGAGTACAAGCCTGGAGTACTTAACCGAGTAGCCGATGCATTGAGCCGGAAGGCCGAGCTAGCAGCCTTGACCAAGGCCGAGGGAAGCATCAAGGACCGCATACGCGAGGGACTGAGGCAGGACCCTTTCGCAAGAAACATCATGGAGCTTGCCAGGAGCGGCAAGACAAGACGGTTCTGGGAACGAGACGAGCTACTCTTTACCAAAGGCAATCGTCTGTATGTGCCCAAATGGGGGAACTTACGGAGGGACATCATGAAGGAATGCCACGATACACTATGGGCTGGACACCTAGGTATGCACCTTACAATGGCTTTAATTGACAATTCTTACTTTTGGCCTAGGATGCGTGAGGACGTTGAGGCATACGTCCGGACATGTCTTGTATGTCAACAAGACAAGGTGGAGAAACAACAACCTGGTGGACTACTTCAACCGTTACCCATACCGGAACACCCTTTTGAAAGCGTTTCAATGGACTTTATTGTGGCTTTACCTAAATCAGACGGGTATGGGTCGATCATAGTTGTGGTGGACAGGTTCTCAAAATACGCAACCTTTATTCCAGCACCGGAGGACGTAACGGCTCTAGAGACGGCCAAGTTGTTCTTAAAGCATGTGGTAAAATATTGGGGCATTCCAAGGACAATCGTGGGTGACCGAGACCCACGTTTCACAGGAAAGTTTTGGTCGGGACTTTTCAAGCTATTGGGCTCGAATTTAGCATTCTCAACAAGTTTCCACCCACAGACGGACGGGCAGACAGAACGAGTTAACGCACTGCTTGAGTGCTACTTGCGGCACTATGTGAGTGCCAATCACGGATCAGGCCAAACTCTTAGACACGGCCCAATTCTCATACAATTTGCAGAAGAGTGAATCAACAGGACGCAGCCCATTCGAGCTCGCTACTGGGAGACAACCGGCGACAACGAATAACATTGCCACCGGATACTCGGGACAGAGTCCCGCAGCATATACCTTTGCTAAGTCATTACAGGAGGAATCGGACTTGGCTCGAGCATCACTGGACAAGACAGCCAAGAAGATGAAGAAATGGGCCGATCTCAAGCGACGAGCGATCGAGTTTAATGAAGGCGACTTAGTTATGGTGAAACTTCTGCCGCAGCAATTTAAAGCATTTCGGGCTGTGCATAAGGGACTTATCCGAAGATACGAGGGACCCTACAAAATCGAGTGGCGTGTTGGGACAGTTTCATATCGAGTGGAACTACCGCCGAAGATGAAGATACACCCGGTCTTTCATGTTAGCCAACTGAAGCCTTACCATCAGGACATGGAGGATCCCGGCCGAGCTCAGTCACACCGAGCACCTACTACCGTGATTACTTCCTTTGACAAGGAAGTAGCCGAGATCATTTCACATCGGGACGTTCGACGAAGGGGCGTGGCCCCATACACCGAGTACTTTGTGCATTGGAAGGGACTTCCAGACGCTGAAAATAGCTGGGAACATGAGGATCACCTATGGCAATTCCGGCAGAAGATTGAAGAATATCGGGACAGCATCGTGCCGAGGACGGTCATGACTTTGGTGGGGGAGAATGTCACGCCCCACCTTAAGGCAGCAGGTATCGTGCTGCATCCGGCCGAAACCTTCCGGACGGGCGCGCAGCATGATCGCGCGCGTGCATGGACCGGGCCAAGCTCACAGAGGACTTGTAACACCCCCAATCCGCTCAGGGATATTACACGCCGTAGACCCTCTCCTCGAGGATCTACCAGGCTGATAACTAAAATCAAACATCTAGACATCGCCTTTCAGGCTAAAATGACACAGTAGACCGATTTGGTCTTTCAATAATAACATACAACTCAATTCCAAACACATACCCACGCAGGGGTCAAAATACAATAAACTCCCGTACAACGAGGAAAAGATACTGCAGCGGAAAAGAAAATACAACTAGACCAGTACGACCTCAACGGATCCTCGTGTGATTAGTATCGTTCATCTTTCATCATCCTTCGTGCCGACTCTGTGCTATGCTCCAAAACCTGAATGCAAAAATAGACATCCACCCCACGAATACTCGGGGGTTAGCAAAACTCCACTGTTTCGCTAGTGCAAGTACAAGTGCAAAAATACGAGCCATACAATTCACATTTCACAAATAACAACAACCAGGAATCCTTAAAAATCCAAATGTGACGAAAAGTACTTCCCGAGGCAAGAGTTTGGTAAAACATTCTAAAACCGAAAGGTCACAAATCAAGGGAAAACAATTTATAAAACCGTTTAAATGCCATCGAGAGTTTTGATAGAAAACAACTTAGGATTATCAAATCCTTATCTTTCCAAAATCAACGAGGTCACAAAGTCTGACAAAGGTTTTGTTTTCGCAAACAGAAAACCGACAATAATACACAGGTTGAAACCCACGTCACGCGTCCTCGACGGACATAAAATACACACGCACCCGTGAAGTTTCACTCGTGAATCCGTGTCAAGCCAATGGAATTCCCTCCGTGGCCCCGTCGAACCCTCCCGAGGTGAGCAAACACATTCACAAAACATAAGCAACCGCACTCGTGAATCCAGGTCGAAGCCAATGGAATTCCCTCCGTGATCCCATCGGACCCTCCCGAGGTGAGCGAAAAACAATCACAAAATATACACACGTAGAGGTGAAGTTTCACTCGTGAACCCAAGTCGAAGCCATTGGAGTTCCCTCCGTGGTCCCGTCGAACCCTCCCGAGGTGAGCAAACACATTCACAAAACATGTACATGCATCGCCTAGGACCGGGACGAAGCCACAAATCCCACTCCGTGATCCCGTCGGACCCCCTGAGCTAGCTAGCGAAATACTCAAGCACCACACGTCGCCTAGGACCGGGACGAAGCCACGAATCCCACTCCGTGATCCCGTCGGACCCCCCGAGCTGGCTAGCGAAATAATCTCAAGCACGAATAACATATCACACCAAGGATATCCAAACAATTCACCCAGAGGCATCAAACACTCAGTAAAACAACACGTCAAACCACAATGCACCGAAATGAAACAATATACATCCACATGCAAATACCAAGTGCATCACCATCACCAAACATATCCATAAGATTCACATACTCGTTCACGAATCACACCAATCACAAAACGCACACGGTTTTGAAAGAGGGCCTTTAACAAGGCTAACCAAATCTTTTGAAAACTCATTTCAAATAAACAAATAAACCAAGACGATCACCAATCATCGTATCCACAAAACAAGAAAAGTATGGACAAGGTACTTGCCTCGAATAAGAACAACGCGGAGAATCGACCAAAGTAGGTTGACACGAACCGATTACGAACCCGCCGACTGCACCGATCGCCAACTCACGTCATAAACTACGAAGGACAATAATAACAATGAAATGAATTCCATAACACGACTCAAAGCCGTTGAATTCAAAGAACGAATGACGAAAGTTCAAGGATTTCCCCCAAAACGGCCAAGAACACGATTCGTTCCGTCAAATCACGAAAACGGAATTCCAAGTTGAAATATGGATATACAATCCATAGAATATGTTTAACAACATCATTTAACTATAATCTATCCATCGAAAACGGATGAAAAACGAGATCGAGGACAAATTCCCCAAAAAGTCAATTCGAAGGAAATCAAGAAATATACTTCGATTCGACGAAGAACAATGGATTAAATGATGTTAAACACGAGAATACTACCAAGATTAATCATACCCATCATGAATTAATCAACAACACGGAACGAATCGGACGAAAATGCAAAAACCCCCAAATTCACGAAATTAGGGTTCTAAGGAAGATTACCTTGATTCGCTGGATCAAAGGATGATAACGGATGATTGATTGATGTTATGAACTCAAGAACTTCATGGATTTGTTGTTAAACAACATGGCTTCGCTACCCATGAATCGCCAAACATGGACGGAGAAGGAAGGAAATGAAAACGAAGGGAAAAGTGGCTCGTCATCATATATATATATATATATATCGGGCGGAACTAGCGTCGCTAGCCTTCCGGACTAGCGTGCGCTATCGGCCAAGATCGCCGAGCACTCTCGGCCATGGCCCGCATGACCCGGCACCACCGACCACCCCGCCGACCATGACTCGTCCGCCCGACTCGCTAGCGTGCGCTACTACTGAAGCTGCGCGCCGAATTGGCCCAAAGAGCCACCGGACTAAAAACTTATCCGTGTAACGACGCTAGTCGGCCGCGCAGGCGCTACCCTCGCCGGTTAGCGTGCGCTACGACCGACAAGAGCGTGCGCTACCCGCCGATCCCGACCGAGTCCAACCTCGAGTCCTCTCGCCTGTGCCCGAGCTGCGTCGCTAGGCCACTGATAGCGTCGCTACACTGCCGGTTAGTGCGTGCAGCCTTCCGGCAGAAGCGTGCGCTACGCCGGTTCTGCCTCACTGTCCGGCCGGTGCCTGCAATCGTCCGGCCTCCAGAACCGTCCGGCCGCATCCGACCACTGTGGCTTGACGACCCGATTTCAAAACGCGTTTTAACGAACACGACGAAAAGTTCGCGGACAACATCAACGGCCCGAAATGAAAACATAATACCATAATTAATCATACGCGACCAAGAAACGGGTCGAGACAACAATTCCAGATACGGATACCCGTAACTTTGGGTAAATTAAAAAATGGCCCAAAACGCCCGAAAATCACGATACGTGATCGAATAACCAAACCGAAGTTCACAACACGTCTAACAAAGTTAAACGGACTTACGGGAAACTCAAATGTTAGCCAACGAGATTCGCAAGAATCGAACTCAAGTGCGAAAAAGTCGCTAAAAAGCACGGAACTCAACAAAACACACCGAAACGAACTCGGATGTCAAAAAGTGTAGAATTAATCATTCTCAGAATAATGAAACGGTCATGAGCGAGTCATCAAAACGGACTCACTAAAAAAAAGAAAAAAAAGAAATTAATGAATCGAAATCATGGATATTACATTCTACCCTCCTAAAAGAAGTTTCGTCCGAAACTTAAAACAAGTAGGAGAAGCAATATCCCACCAAGAAAACTCAACGAGATACATAAGAAACGCCAGAACTAACGCCCAACGGCGAAACGTTACAAACAACACAACTAATATATGGTGTGAAAACACACTCCACGACGACCAACACCACGTCGCCGTTAGGATATAATAAAACCAATAAGTGACAAGCGTCAACAAACAGATAGTACAATCAAGTCGATTATCCGAATAATACAAAACACACGAACGAAAATCAATACGATTGACCAACCCAACGGTTCATCAATCAAAACGCGAGTCAAACGCTGAACAAATACGGAATTCCACCGCCTAAGGGTTGGAAGATCGAAAACGAGACTAATTTCCCGAACGGAAGGGAATTACAATGGAGCCTGAACGTTCACCCATCACGGAACGAGATCAATAAAAACCGAACAATCAAACGATCGAGACAACAAAAATCGAACAATCATGTCCGAAACACGAAGGATAATAAAATTCAAACAACAACTCCCAGGATGATCTGGTGAGAACAACAAGACATGCATTCCCATAAAATCCACAGGAAAGGGAATAGCGATTGAAAAGTAACAACGATACCAGATCGACCCAAAACAAGATCACGATTGCTCGAACGATGAAATCAAATACGAACAATGTCTCAAGGTATCAACGAACACGAGCGTGTCAATAGACCTGAGAAACAGGGAATGTAGAAGTCCAAAAACAATACGGGTATTACATTCGACCTCTTATAAAAGAAGGTCGTCCCCGCAACTCACAATAACGGAAACAAGGTAACAACACAAAAAGCAACCGATAGAAAATCTCCCATGGGCCTCTCAGAACCGATCATGATGTATGTGCTGAAGCGCGAACTCCGAAAGTCTCGGTAGCCAATTCGCAAATCTGAATTCGGTGTCCCTCGAGTCCACACTCAAAATGTGTTACTGACGAGAAGGACAAAATGCACGTACATTCCCCCGACACATCACGGTTGAAATGCCTCGGCTCGGCATACCGAAAATACAAATGCTAGGTACAATGGAACATAACATCACAAAACAACAAACCGGAGATGCCAACTCAGCGCAACAAAGAATCATAACACATATCATACACAACGATTACCATCGTAAAGTAATACACACAAACACTACAACAACGACGGTATCGTTCGGCGACCTCAACGGCCCGAACGATAACCAGCACATAATTACAACCATCATGAAACAATCACACATGTACGCAAACGTACAAACTCAAGCTTTAACAACTCACACAGGTGCGATAACACGCAAGCCCCCATGAAATGACAACATTAAAGATCGTCATCCCACCTTCCCCGACCACAAGCAGGAAATGATGGGTTTTAAAAACGAAAACCACCTTATGAAAACAGTTTGGAAACACCAGTTGATCTTGAGTATCATTTTACAAAAAGTTGAACAAAATCATTGTCGAGACTTTGAAAACCATCTTGCGTTTGATAAGACGAGGACACTTTCCTTCTTGTGAAAACTTTCAGAAATATCCGACCCTCGGGTCTAAGTATAAGTGTTTATAAAACATTGAAAATATCTCAAAACATTTTGGTCCTCGAGGTAGAAGAATTTGGAAACATATTGTGGCACCTTGGAAGTACCACGATAAAACGATTCATTTTAAAAGTACGTCTCGAAATTTATTTTCTAAGATACTCAAGGTTTTCAAAAAATAATTCAATGGGCTAGAATGCCCAAAAATGCTCATGTAACAATATTCGTTTAAACATATTATAACATATGCATCAAATCGCACAAAGTCAAGACAATACATGTCTTTTACCGGGGAGGCAAACAGTCAATTATCACAGTCAAAAAGACATAATTAATGACAACACTCCTCATACAAACGAAATAAGAGAATCACACGAACGCATCACGAAACCAAGAATCTACATGAAGGTTCCATCACTTAACACAAAATCAAACAAATAGCTCGTGTCACACGAGGCACAACATAAAGAAGGGAGACTTACATCCACAGGTCGCACGAAGATGATGATCGCCCATGATACTAATCACGACCAACAAACTCAGACGACGCGTCGCGACACGACTCAGTCAGATAAAATCTGACGAGACAAAACTCAACAGACACCACTGACCCGACAGCCTAGGTTTCCACAACCTAAGCTCCGATACCATTTATGTAACACCCCCAATCCGCTCAGGGATATTACACGCCGTAGACCCTCTCCTCGAGGATCTACCAGCCGATAACTAAAATCAAACATCTAGACATCGCCTTCGTGCTAAATGACACAAAGAGACCGATTTGGTCTTTCAATAATAACATACAACTCAATTCCAAACACATACCCACGCAGGGGTCAAAATACAATAAACTCCCGTACAACTATGAAAAGATACTGCATCTGAAAAGAAAATACAACTAGACCAGTACGACCTCAACGGATCCTCGTGTGATTAGTATCGTTCATCTTTCATCATCCTTCGTGCCGACTCTGTGCTATGCTCCAAAACCTGAATGCAAAAATAGACATCCACCCCACGAATACTCGGGGGTTAGCAAAACTCCACTGTTTCGCTAGTGCAAGTACAAGTGCAAAAATACGAGCCATACAATTCACATTTCACAAATAACAACAACCAGGAATCCTTAAAAATCCAAATGTGACGAAAAGTACTTCCCGAGGCAAGAGTTTGGTAAAACATTCTAAAACCGAAAGGTCACAAATCAAGGGAAAACAATTTATAAAACCGTTTAAATGCCATCGAGAGTTTTGATAGAAAACAACTTAGGATTATCAAATCCTCATCTTTCCAAAAATCAACAGGTCACAAATTCTGAAAGGTTTTGTTTTCGCAACTTAAAACCGACAATAATACACAGGGTTGAAACCCACGTCACGCGTCCTCGACGGACATAAAATACACACGCACCCGTGAAGTTTCACTTGTGAATCCAGGTCGAAGCCAATGGAATTCCCTCCGTGGCCCCGTCGAACCCTCCCGAGGTGAGCAAACACATTCACAAAACATAAGCAACCGCACTCGTGAATCCAGGTCGAAGCCAATGGAATTCCCTCCGTGATCCCATCGGACCCTCCCGAGGTGAGCGAAAAACAATCACAAAATATACACACGTAGCGGTGAAGTTTCACTCGTGAACCCAGGTCGAAGCCATTGGAGTTCCCTCCGTGGTCCCGTCGAACCCTCCCGAGGTGAGCAAACACATTCACAAAACATGTACACGCATCGCCTAGGACCGGGACGAAGCCACAAATCCCACTCCGTGATCCCTTCGGACCCCCCGAGCTGGCTAGCGAAATACTCAAGCACCACACGTCGCCTAGGACCGGGACGAATCCACGAATCCCACTCCGTGATCCCGTCGGACCCCCTGAGCTTGCTCGCGAAATAATCTCAAGCACGAATAACATATCACACCAAGGATATCCAAACAATTCACCCAGAGGCATCAAACACTCAGTAAAACAACACGTCAAACCACAATGCACCGAAATGAAACAATATACATCCACATGCAAATACCAAGTGCATCACCATCACCAAATATATCCATAAGATTCACATACTCGTTCACGAATCACACCAATCACAAAACGCACACGGTTTTGAAAGAGGGCCTTTAACAAGGCTAACCAAATCTTTTGAAAACTCATTTCAAATAAACAAATAAACCAAGACGATCACCAATCATCGTATCCACAAAACAAGAAAAGTATGGACAAGGTACTTGCCTCGAATAAGAACAACGCGAAGAATCGACCAAAGTAGGTTGACACGAACCGATTACGAACCCGCCGACTGCACCGATCGCCAACTCACGTCATAAACTACGAAGGACAATAATAACAATGGAATGAATTCCATAACACGACTCAAAGCCGTTGAATTCAAAGAACGAATGACGAAAGTTCAAGGATTTCCCCCAAAACGGCCAAGAACACGATTCGTTCCGTCAAATCACGAAAACGGAATTCCAAGTTGAAATATGGATATACAATCCATAGAATATGTTTAACAACATCATTTAACTATAATCTATCCATCGAAAACGGATGAAAAACGAGATCGAGGACAAATTCCCCAAAAAGTCAATTCGAAGGAAATCAAGAAATATACTTCGATTCGACGAAGAACAATGGATTAAATGATGTTAAACACGAGAATACTACCAAGATTAATCATACCCATCATGAATTAATCAACAACACGGAACGAATCGGACGAAAATGCAAAAAAACCCCCAAATTCACGAAATTTGGGTTCTAAGGAAGATTACCTTGATTCGCTGGATCAAAGGATGATAACGGATGATTGATTGATGTTATGAACTCAAGAACTTCATGGATTTGTTGTTAAACAACATGGCTTCGCTACCCATGAATCGCCAAACATGGACGGAGAAGGAAGGAAATGAAAACGAAGGGAAAAAAAAGTGTCCATCATATATATATATCGGGCGGAACTAGCGTGCGCTAGCCTTCCCGGACTAGCGTGCGCTTATCGGCCAAGACTGCCGAGCACTCTCGCCATGGCCCGCATGACCCGGCACCACCGACCACCCCGCGACCATGACTCGTCCGCCCGACTCCCGCTAGCGTGCGCTACTGGCCGAAGCCTCGCAATGACTGGCCCAAAGAGCCACCGGACTAACAAACTTATCCAGTAACGACGCTAGTCACCGGCAGCGTCGCTACCCCCGGCTAAGCGTGCGCTACGACCGGCGAGCGTGCGCTACCCGCCGATCCCGACCGAGTCCGTAACCTCGCAGTCCTCCGCCTGTGCCCGATGCGTGCGCTAAGCCACCCGATAGCGTCGCTACACTGCGGTTAGCGCAGCGACTTCCGGCAGATGGCGTGCGCTACGCCGGTTCGCGCACTGTCCGGCCGGTGCCTGCAATCGTCCGGCTGGGCCCGCAACCGTCCGGCCAAGCACCACCACTGTGGCTCGACGACCCGATTTCCAAAAACGCATTTTAACGAACACGATTTAAAAGTTCGCGGACAACATCAACGGCCCGAAATGAAAACATAATACCATAATTAATCATACGCGACCAAGAAACGGGTCGAGACAACAATTCCAGATACGGATACCCGTAACTTTAGGTAAATTACAAAATGGCCCAAAACGCCCGAAAATCACGATACGTGATCGAATAACCAAACCGAAGTTCACAACACGTCTAACAAAGTTAAACGGACTTACGGAAACTCGAAATAGCCATTTGAGCGAGATTCGCAAGAATCGAACTCAAGTGCGAAAAAGTCGCTAAAAAGCACGGAACTCAACAAAACGACACCGAAACGAACTCGGATGTCAAAAAGTGTAGAATTAATCATTCTCAGAATAATGAAACGGTCATGAGCGAGTCATCAAAATGGACTTCCGCTGAAAAAAAAGAAAAAAAAAGAAATTACCGGAAATCGAAAATTGCGGATATTACAGGACTACCCCCCCTATAATAGGCTTAGACGGAAAAAGCCTTGTGACAGCAGTAGACATTGAAAAGCCGATGAACCCACTCTTCAGAAAGAAGACCCCAGAAGCTTCAAGATGGAGACCAATCAATTCCAGAAGGTCAAAGAGGGTTCCAGAAGGTCAGAAATCGTGTCGGATTGCTACGGGCCGAATTGGGCCTTGGCTGGGCCGGGCCAGGGCACTTCGGGCCGGGTCGGGCCGGACGTTCCAGAGGGGTCTGGGGACTCCAAGAAGACTTCTTAGAATTACCTAGAATTGTATAGATCATTCTAGATGATGGCATTCTTGTAAATACTTGGAATAGTAATGTTTTCTTGGTCATTTGCTAGACTAGGAGGATTAGTATAAATACCCCTCCTTGGGGCTCATTTGTAACACACACTTGAAAATCTGATTTGCTACATTGCAATAAGAGAAACCCTCCCCAAGCATTTCCTTACTTTCCTTCCTAGCAGTCTTGTTTATTAGTAGGCTTACTACTTAGGCTTGAGACAACCTAAGAGTGCCGCACGGCGAGGACTTAGCGAGACGCAAGTATAACCCCGTGACATAACCCTCTGGGATATGCTGATGGAATAATTAAATATTGAGGGCTTCAGTGTGAGATGCCATATCTCGATGGGATCCTGCGGTTGAATTTGAGGGAGTCCAGCATGGAGCAATCACTTGTGAGACGACTCCTTGTGCGCGGTAGTTGAGGATATTTAAGAATCTGAGAGCCGAATCCAGAGAACTTGTCAGATGTAAGCTTAGAATCTCGGTAAAAAAAATGCTATCGTAGGTCCTAACCTAGACTTGAAAAGAACATAAGGCTATGAAATCCAAATTTGAAAGGTTGGATCGAAAACCCAATGGAAATACTTCGCGGGTTGTGAAATATGTAAGTCTCCGCGTCTCTCTCGTTATCCTTTCCACTCTCCTAATTTTGGCTCCCCAAACCCAAAACCCACTCCTAAATTCGAGCCAAAAACCTAAAATTCTGTCAATTATAACCAGAAATCTTCAGTCCCTTTCATTCCGTCAGCTCAACACCATCAGGGGGCTTTGACGTTGTCTCTGATTTGAACCCTTCACACCCGAAGCCAAAACAATGACCATCGGTGACGCCTCTCATCTCCGGCGTAGCCTCTCGTCTCCGGCGTATCCTCTCATCTCTGGCGTAGCCTCTCATCTCTGGCGTAGCCTCTGGTCTCCGGCGCAGCCTCTGGTCTCCGATGCAGCTTCACTGGGTAGGTTTTCTCCATTGGAAGCTGTCACTCTCTTCGCTCCTCTGATTTTGGTTGTGAGCTATCAATTACTCCGGCTATCGAATTTCTTTTGTTGTGATTGTGATTTACTGATTTTGATTCCACTGACTTATTTATGATTCATCACCATAAGAGTCAGACTGTTCATGTTTGTTTTAGTTATTAGAGAAGAAATAGTTTCAAAAAATCTGAAAAGCTCTTTATTTTTCAAAATAAAAAAAATAAAAAAAATCTAAATAGGTTGATTTTTATGTATTCCTTTTGTTTGTTCAACTAAATAGTGGTTTATTTTCTGTTTCTATATGCAGATTCATTTGCTTGCTGAAATCACACAATATCCTCGTCTTCTTTTTGAGAATAAACCAAGTGCTTCCCTTGCTTGTAAGTTTCAAGTTGTGAGCTTTCTGTCCTTTGTCCAATTTTCAAATTGTGATTTGTTTTATAGTACAATTTGTTGGAGTATTGTGTTTATATGGGTTTGGTACTAGATTCTGTGAAGCATGCTATGCGCTTTGATTAAAAACAGCAGCAAAGAAACTAAAATCACTTGTTGTAATTAACTAAAAAACCCTTCTCCTGTTGAAACTGCAATTAAGGATCAGCAGATAAGATGAAACCAGAATCTTCTTTACAAGTATTTATATGTTGGGTTGATTACTGATTAGATTCATTACTGATTTTCTTTTCTTTAATTGTGAGGACCAGCTTTGCAGTGGAATGATTTTTTGCCATGACTCACCTGAATGTGATGACTGCTTGGTAAACTTCTCAACTTCCATGATATTATTATGTTGATTTTATTATTTCTCAACTTCGAAACTGATACTAAGTTGTCTCTTATTGTATGATTGTTTCCCATGTATAGGTACTAGCCTAGGTAGCCAGCCGAGAATTGTAACGCTGCAACTGCGTGTGAATTTCTTTGTCATCGGGTTTGTTGCTTTGTTACACACACACACACATACATATATGTGTGTATATATATATACGTGTGTGTGTGTGTGTAATTCTTATTTTCTAATCCTGATATTGGGGTTGTTCTTGTGCCTATTGTAAGACTTATATGGATTGTGGGGGTTTAGGAATAGTATATGTATTTCTGATTTTTGTGTGCCTATAGTATATGTACTGTTGAGATATGTGATCCACCGAATTGTTTTTTTTAATAATGTAAAGTACATGTTGTTGACTGATTACTGGAGATGGTGATTATCTTCAGCAGTTTTTTTATTACTTTTAGAAACTGGTGTGTGCGACTTATAGGATTAAAAGAAGCTGGATAAAGCTTGGGTGTTTTATTCATGTATAAGCTAAACCTAAAGACATATAAGGACTCGTGAAACCATTATATAAAACTCAGATTGCATATTTTTTTTTTTAATTTTATCGTAGAGCTGACCCCGAGTATGAGAGAGGAGCTGAGAATTTCGTTAAGGCGGTGACCGACAAACTAGGAAATCCAATAACGATAGTATGTCCCTGTACAGATTGTAGACACATGCAGCGTCAGTTTGGAAGATCGTCGAGCATCTGGATATAAGGGGAATGGAGGAGAACTATAAGATGAGGCCTGATTGGTATCATCATGAGGAGGTTGAAATAGGCGATACTGAAAGCTTTGCACCACAAAGCAACAAGGAAATTGATCACTTATTTGGAGCTGCAAGGTTTGTGGATGAGGGTATGGTAAAGGCTGCTGATCTGGGGCAAGCTGGGAATCAAAAAGCAGCTGAGGTCAATGACACATATGAAGACGAATTCCTTGCAAAGCTTGCCAATGCAAAAATGCTATTATACCCGAATTGTGTGCGCCACAATAAACTATCATCCATAGTTTCGTTGTATAAGCTCAAAACAGAAAGTGGATGGTCGGATAGAAGCTTTAACAAGCTTCTTGAGACCTTACCTGACATGCTACCAAAAGACAACGTACTTCATAAGTCGTTGTCTGAGGTTAAAAAGTTTCTAAAGTCCTTCGATATGGGATATCAAAATATTCATGCATGTCAAAATGATTGCATCTTATTTCGTAAGCAGTATAAGAAGCTAAATAGTTGTCCATTTTGTGGGTTGTCTTGATGGAAGGTGAATAGTAGGACTAGTGAGGTGAAAAGAGGGGTTCCGGTCAAGGTCTTAAGGTATTTTCCTATCATTCCTAGGTTGAAAAGGATGTTCTGCTCCAAAAGGATTGCCGAAGATCTTAGGTGGCATTTTAGCAATAAATCGGAGGATGGGAAAATGAGGCATCCTGGTTGACTCCGTGACTTGGGATTTTGTCAACGACAAATGGGAGTCATTTTCAGGTAATCTGAGAAACTTGCGGCTTGGACTAGCTACTGATGGATTCAATCCATTCTCCACGCTCAGTTCCCGATATAGCTGCTGGCCCGTACTGCTTGCGAACTATAATTTTGCCTCCTATGTATGAAGAACGAGAACATAATTCTTACGATGCTGATTCTTGGGCCTCACCAACCGGGAAAGGATATAGATGTGTATTTGGAGCCCTTGATCGAAGATCTTGCGACGCTATGGAAAGGAGAGGCGACGTATGATGCTAATACTCAAACTGTATTCCAGCTTAGGGCAATCTTGCCATGGACCATAAATGATTTCCCAGCTTATGAAAATCTTTTTGGCTGCAAGATCATGGGGAAAATGGCATGCCCTGGTTAAGAAATAATCATAAGCATGTATTCATGTGCCATAGAAAAAGACTGCGACCTACACATTGTTGTCGGGGCATGGTTCGACAACAATGTCGAACATGGACATAAGCCAAGAATCGCCACAAGTGGCAATATTTCAGAAATTAGTTTAATTATCTTTGTAGATTCATGCTTAAAAACTGTAATTTATGTTTGTAGATACTAGTTTAATTATCTTTGTAGTTAAGTGACCAACAATGTTTGTAGATTCATGTTTGTAGATACTAGTTTAATTAAGTGACCAACAATATTAATATTTTAAATAATTTATTTTCTTGGCATTAAGTGCCAAGTTTAGAGAAAGAAGGAGAAAACAAATCCCCTACACTTGCAGCAGAAAGGGGATGGCTCGATTGAAAGAGGACATGGTTAGTAGCATATATATTATTTATTTTCATGTGTGGATTTAGTTCTTCTCAAAAGTAAATGGTGCTGATTATTTTATTTTTAATTTTCCAAAGAAGAGATAGTCCTGACCCCTCTAAGGTTACAAGGGTTAAAGTTTGGATTAAGGGTCATACCAAGAAGGATGGCACACCGTAAACACCAATACCGCTGAATCAATCGTAAGCCAACTATTTAAGTTATTCAAATTTATCTTTTCCGCCCTTTTTTATTATTTATTTGAGGGTGGTGTGCCTTGTAATATTCTGTAATATGATATTGTAGAAGAAGGTGATTGACACTGAAAATTCAAACCTAAACAATTCAACACAAACTTTGCTAGACGATGCTCTGGCGAAGGGTTTGGGAGCTGATAACCCAGGAAGACTTAGAGCAATGGGGGGAGGAATGAGCTTCAGCAAATTAAATTTCATTCAACAAAGGAACAAGTATGTGAGGGATTTGGAAGCCAACCAAGCTAGTCTTCAAGAAAGGATCGTAATCTTAGAGTCTATGTATTGCAACATCGTGTCCGGCAAGGTAACTTGGAGCATATTTGGTAGGAAAATCAATGATATTTCAATTTTGAATGAGTATGAAAATACCGCTGATCTTAGTTAGTTGCTTTTTTGGGTCTATTCTAGTTATTAATATGCAACAAGTATGTGAGGGATTTGGAAGCCAACCAAGCTAGTCTTCAAGAAAGGATTGTAATCTTAGAGTCTATGTATTGCAACATCGTGTCCGGCAAGGTAACTTGGAGCATATTTTGAATGAGTATGAAAATACCGCTGATCTTAGTTAGTTGCTTTTTTGGGTCTATTCTAGTTATTAATCTGTAACTTTTAATTATTATATTGATGTTATTAGAAGATGTTATGTGCTTGATAATACTGCAATTTTAAATGATGATACTGCTGATCTTAAAATAGTTTGGATGTCATCTGCTGATCTGTAATTTTGAACAGTATGATCTTAAAATACTGATGATCTGCATTTTTGAACAATATGAATGCTAATACTGTTGAGTTTGGGTTTGGATGTTGTTGTGTCAAGATTTAACACCTTCCGACCGGCGATCGCCTCCGAGGCCGAGCGACCGACTTACTGCCGAGCGGCCAGGGCAGATCTGCCGAGCAGCGACCAGGCGACCGAGCCTCAACCCAGCGGACCGGCTAAATCGGCCAAAGGAAGGTCCCAGGACAAGTCCCGGTACCGAGCGATCGACCTCAGATACGATCATCACTCGGCACTCGGCGACCGACTCCTGGCGATCGACTAGCGGACGTTTCTCTCTGGGCATCTGCCGATCGACCTTTGGTGACCGACCTCTCTGGGCATCTGCCGATCGACCCTTGGTGACTGACCATTGCCGACCTTCAGTGACTGGCCGATGGCCATCCAGTCGGCCAAGGCCGAGCAGCAGGACTGACCCCACGTGCAGATCCACAAAAGGCGCTGACAAACCTGTCACCTACCTCACCTACCAGCATGGCCCAGACCTGCGAAAGGAGTTGGCGGACAAGACATGTGACTACAGCCTGTCACCTACTGACAAAGTCCGCCGAAAGTAGTAAAGTGGGACCTCCTGTGACAGTACTTCCGGACGCGTGCTGGATCCTCATTGGACCGCACGGCTGGCCACCAGCTGTAGCTTTGGACTTTTGGCAGGCAGCCCACGTGCCCTTTAGGACGATCGCCCCGTTACATTAAATGCCGAAAGGCGATCGCCCACAGGGGACAGGGCCCCTCAGCCTCTATATATACAAGGCAGCCTTCACTTGTAAAAGGACCGAAACTCTTCTGCACTGAACCGAGATTCTGACTCTCTAAACACTCTGCAACCTCACGATTCAAGCAATCAATACAGAAGCAAATATACAGCACTTGGCTAACATCCAACTCTTGGCAACAGCTTTCTTTCGGTCTTACTTCTCCCGGCCTTTTCTCCTCGAGCAGATTACCGGCGGGACGAAGAACACCGAGCTTCGCTCAAGAGCCGGATCAACAGAGTCTTTTTACACTCATTGTATTTAGATTTCTCTCATTAATACTTGTATCCACGAATATTCGTATTAATAACATCTCGCGAGAGCATTCAAGCCCGGGCCTAACAAACCCGGCAAATCTTGTATTATTTATCTTCTCTCGGAAGTGCTCCCGCATTTGTTTGTTGTCCGTCTTCCAGCAGTATTAATCTTCGGATAAATATTTTGGGCAACAACAGATGTCATCCATTGTTTGAAGTTTGATAAAATTTTAGAGTGTATCAATGTTCATATTTCTGATATGTTTTATGGATCTATTTATACTGTTGTAAATGCCAAATGCTGATGAAGGTGAAAAGTCATCTCATGCGGTAAAAAAATGTTTTGGATTTTTTTTTTTAAAAATATTTTGTATGATTTACTTGATTTAATGGTGTCCAAATTTTTCTGTAGAGTGTTAACATGGACACAAGTGTACGCTGATTGACTGGTCCGCTACCGAGGAAGTTGTAGCTGATGCTTATTTAATATCGTCTTACCCTCTAGACTTTGTTAGTGATATTCCCTTGCGTCTGAATGTTGTTCTGGAAACTAGTCCACAAGTCAATGAACCATGTGTAGCCTCTGTATCAGTAAGTGGTTGTTTTGCCCTAAGTGTGCATATTGGTGTTAGTTTGGTTTTAGAGTGGTCATTTAATGTGTTAACTTGCTATATTTTTTATTATTATTCCTAGACTCTGAACAGCAAGACGAACATGAGAAAGTGTAAGCTGCACCATCTGAATGGATCTCACAAGGTTGTTGCTGAAGGACGATGGTCAACGAATGATCCAAACACAATGGTTCATTTCGTTCCTTTGGGGCCCAATGCAATTAGAGTATGGGTTGATATTGTGAAGGAGCCAGAAGCACCTGTATGGAGGCCATGCTCAGAAATTGAAAACTTGGAAGATGCCACTGGTTTAGTGATTGCATGGTCAGAGGATAAAATCAGATTTTCTTAGAAGGTTATCATGTTTGTACTATTAAACTCTCACTTGTCCTGTATTCTGATATATAAGGTGGTTTATACATGTGTTTTGGATTACAATTGTGGATGGGTGTGCTATTTGGGGGATCTGAGTGTTGCACTTAAGGTGTTTGATGTACTATCTGCAAGAAATTTAGTTTAGTGGAATGTGGATGCTTGTTTTGCCCTTGCTGTTGTGATTGGAAGTTTTGGAATTTTATTTGCATCTAGTCTTAGATTAAAATAAAATTCAGAATACTTGTTCCACCAAACCACATTTCGTGCTTATTCCACCAAACCACATTACATGACATTCAAATCTTAGAAATTTACAGAATACTTATTTAGACGGTTTACTATTAGAAACTTAAGTTACATGTAAAGTGTAGGTCATTATTATCTACCATGGTATTATAACTCTAAGTATTATGTAGACCATTCCTTTCATTGATGTTATTTTGCTTTTGCATCTTGCTGCCAATCTGTTATGTTGATTTGTTTTAAGATTTTATCTTACTGTCATTGATTTACTTTTTCTGCCTTCCATTTTACAGAACAGTTTATGGTTTAATTTTCATGTTCAAATGGCGTCCTGGGAAGTGTTTGCAAGGTTGTTTTGAAGGATGGCAGTTGCTCTTTGTCCTTATATCCTAGTATGTGTAGTAACTCAGAACAATGGTGCACTCGTGTTGATAATTGACTGTTATTGTGCTACTTGTGTATGTAAAGTTAAATAAGAATGTTGTCTTTATATTGATGCGTTTGAACAATGAATTGTGTAATCTGACAGATTCCAATGAATGAATGTGTTTTTGATGTATATTATGGTGCAATGAACAAGCAGGAATAAAAAAAAAAGAAAAAAAGAACAACCATGACACCTTAAATTTGGATATAGAAGATGAAAAATTTCAAGAAACAAATTTTCAACGTAACAGATTGGATGAGCTATGTTGTTGCCCAAAATATTTATCCGAAGATTAATACTGCTGGAGACGGACAACAAACAACAATTTGCGGGAGCACTTCCGAGAGAAGATAAATAATACAAGATTTGCTGGGTTTGTTAGGCCCGGGCTTGAATGTTCTTGCGAGATGTTATTAATACAAATATTCGTGGATACAAGTATTAATGAGAGAAATCTAAATACAATGAGTGTAAGAAGACTCTGTTAATCCGGCTCTTGAGCGAAGCTCGGTGTTCTTCGTCCCTGCCGATCGTCTGCTGGATGAGAGAGGCCGGGAGAAGAAGGACCGAATGATAGCTGTTGCCAAGAGTTGGAGATAGCCAAGTGCTGAGTATTGATTCTGTCTAGTGTGCTGAAATCGCGATAATGCCAGAGTTGGCCGAGTGCAGGGTGCCTTGTATATATAGTGGCAAATGTCACGTCCTTTTGCGGGCGATCGCCTTCCGCCATTATAATAATGGGGCGATCGTCCACGGCCAATATTATAATGGGCGATCACCGGCCGTCGGGCAAAAGTCCAAGGAAGAGGCTGGCGCCAGCTGGGTGGTCCAATGAGGAGCCAGCACGCGTCCGGAGTCAGCCACATGCGGCCCTACTGACAGCTTTCGGCGGAATCAAAGTCACATGCGGCCCTACTGACAGCTTTCGGCGGCTTGTCGGCTGGTGGAAAGATCCTGCCAGGCTGTGGTCAATGGCCCGAGATTCGTGAATCTTGTCTCGGTCCTTGCACGTGGTGCCAGTCTTAAGGTTCGGCCTTTGCCGACTGGATGGCCATCGGCCCTGATCGACATGAGGCGGTCGTCTCTAGCTGGTCATCAAAGGTCGCCATCGGCCAGTTGCTGAGGGTCGGCATTGGTCGGTCACCAAGGGTCGGTCGGCAGATGCCGAGAGAGGATCGTCCGCTAGTCGATCGCCAGGAGTCGGTCGACGAGTACCGAGAGGCGATCGTATCTGAGGTCGATCGCTCGGCACCGGGACTTGTCCTGGGACCTTTGGCCGCCGATATAGCTTGTCCATTGGGTTAAGGCTCACGCCCGGTCGCCGGCCTGGCAGATTCTGCCTTGGCCGCCGGGCTGACTCATGCCGCGATCTCCGAGGCGATCGCCGGTCGGAAAGTGTTAATTCTTGACACAACAATTGCCCCCCAGCTTGCTCCTATGTTGAAGACATAGGGCGAGGTGGTTCTTGCTGGCGATCGTGTAAGGAAGAGGACGGGCGATCTTTGCTGAGCTGACTTAGGATTCGGACTTGGGCTATCATGGTCGATTGGCTAGCTATCTTTCGGTCTTGTACCTGCAAAAAACAACATTGGCCGATCCCCCTCGGAAACTTGGTGGTTTCGCTTGTTTGAGGAATCGCGCACAGTCGCGGAGATCGATGGACCGACTCCATGACCGTGTCTTGATGCGCGAAGACATTGAGTGTCTCGTGACTCACTTTATTATGAGGGTCCTCTGTTAGGCTGCGCCTCGCCTCGTATTTAAACGAAGGGCGTGCGGTCTCGGTCTAGAGGAGTCCTTGCGCGGGGCAGCGTCGGATGAATCAACTCCACGCCCGCGGCTTGTTAGCTCTGCTTCCACCTCGGTCAACCATGGAGATGGCCGACCTCGACGGTGTACGTTGAGACGGGGGTTGTGGCACGTGTCCACTGATTAATGTTGGAGAGCCCTTAGACTACGCCGGCCTCGTATTTAAACGAAGGGCGGGCGATCTTGGCCGAAAGGGACCTTGCATGGCCGAAGCAGCCGGTTCCATCGACTGCCAGGGCCATGGCTCTATGATGTGCGGTGGAGGCGATCTTATGCCTTAGTCCGTCATGTTAGATGCTGGACTGTAGATGGCGGTCGTGTCCGCCGGGTTGCTGATGATGTAGCGTGATGATCGGCGATCGGGCTGGAAGACTGTCGATCGTCGCTCGGCTGCCGATCGCTTTATTCGTAGGTTGATATCGGCGATCGGGTGGGAGATCGTCGTCCGGGCGCCGATCGCGCTGCTCACAAGCTAAGAAGGAACCTTTGCCTGGCCAGAAAATCTGCGGCTCTAGCCCGGAAGGCTGCGTAGGTTGTAGGTTGGTTCTTCGTGAGATGCCTGAACATAGGCGAAAAACCCTGAAATCCTCCTAGGACCGCGTAGAGAGCGGTCTCATCGCTTACGGGCTCGCCGTTGAGGATGATCCCGTCTACTCGGTCGATGTAGTCCGAGTCGGACTCTTCTTCTCCCTGCTTGATTTGCATCATGCGAAGGCGACCTTCAGGCCGGACGACTCTGGTGGCGAAGTACTCCGTGAAGACGTGCGCCAGCTCGTTAAAGGAGCCAATGGACCGAGATGGCAATGAGGTGTACCACCGGTGGGCGAGGTCGTCCAGCGTCATAGGGAACATTCGGCACCGGTCGGGTCTGTTGCCCGTCACCCGGTTATGTAGATGTTGAACTTCCTCAGTGCACTGGGGTCCGATCGCCCCTCGTACACGGGAGTTTGAGGAGGAGCGATCTTGTCCGCACCGGGCGAGCTCGATGTCGATCGTGAGCGGCTCGCTTGGCTCGGCGATCGTCTTCATGGCGCCCGCCCGGATTCCAGGAGCGCTTTCACGTCGTCGAGCCGACGTTGCAATGCGGCAATCGCCGTGGCTCGGCCGCTTGCCGATCGGCTTTGGGAGCGGGAGCCGAGGCGATCGTGTACCGATCTCGGACTCACCTTTGCCGACCTCGGCAATTTGGCGAGGGGAGCCAGACTGGCCGCCTGGGAGCCGGTGGCAGCCGAGCTCCTTGTGACGGACTCAAACTCCGCTGCCTCGTAGGCCGGGCCGCCCGCCGTCGCCGCTGTGTCGGGTCACTACCCAGGCGATCGAAGACAGAGGTGCCCCGGCTGGCGAGCGCCTCCTCTTGCGGACGGGAGCCTCCTGGCGATCGCTCGGCCAGTAATGCCTTGAGCTTCCGCTTGGACTTCCGGCGGGAGGCCGAGGGGGTGATAGCAGGAGGCGCGTCGAGAGCACTCCGTCGCTCCTGTAGGACGGCCATGACCTCGTCGATTTGTTCCTTGGTTCGGAGCTGATCGAGCGAGAGGCTCGGGCCGCCGCCTAGGGATGGGATCGAGCGTCTCTGACCGCGGCGGCTGCCTTCCACCATCGGCTGCGGCTCGGACTGGGACGGCAGAGTCCGCCGGGCCGGGTCAGCGGCTTTCTTCGACGCGGAGGCGGAAGACATGATTTCTGAAGGATTTCTTTGAAGTGCAGTGGGTGTCACTTCAAGTATCTGCCCCGAGAACAGTGAGTGTTCTTCGGGACGGTAGGTGTAAAAATTTGAGGGTTGGAGCCCTCCTTCTAGCGCCAATTGTTGTTGCCCAAAATATTTATCCGAAGATTAATACTGCTGGAGACGGACAACAAACAACAATTTGCGGGAGCACTTCCGAGAGAAGATAAATAATACAAGATTTGCCGGGTTTGTTAGGCTCAGGCTTGAATGCTCTCGCGAGATGTTATTAATACAAATATTCGTGGATACAAGTATTAATGAGAGAAATCTAAATACAATGAGTGTAAGAAGACTCTGTTAATCCGGCTCTTGAGCGAAGCTCGGTGTTCTTCGTCCCTGCCGATCGTCTGCTGGATGAGAGATTCCGGGAGAAGAAGGACCGAATGATAGATGTTTCCAAGAGTTGGAGATAGCCAAGTGCTGAGTATTGATTCTGTCTAGTGTGCTGAAATCGCGATAATGCCAGAGTTGGCCGAGTGCAGGGTGCCTTGTATATATAGTGGCAGCCGGGTCCTGTCCTTTTGCGGGCGATCGCCTTCCAGCCATTATAATAATGGGGCGATCGTCCGCCGGCCAATATTATAATGGGGCGATCACCCGGGCTGTCGGGCAAAAGTCCAAGGAAGAGGTCAAGGCCACTGGTGGTCCAATGAGGAGCCAGCACGCGTCCGGAGTCAGCCACATGCGGCCCTACTGACAGCTTTCGGCGGAATCAAAGTCACATGCGGCCCTACTGATAGCTTTCGGCGGCTTGTCGGCTGGTGGAAAGATCCTGCCAGGCTGTGGTCAATGGCCCGAGATTCGCGGATCTTGTCTCGGTCCTTGTACGTGGTGCCGGTCTTAAGGTTCGGCCTTTGCCGACTGGATGGCCATCGGCCCTGATCGACATGAGGCGGTCGTCTCTAGCTGGTCATCAGAGGTCGCCATCGGCCAGTTGCTGAGGGTCGGCATTGGTCGGTCACCAAGGGTCGGTCGGCAGATGCCGAGAGAGGATCGTCCGCTAGTCGATCGCCAGGAGTCGGTCGACGAGTACCGAGAGGCGATCGTATCTGAGGTCGATTGCTCGGCACCGGGACTTGTCCTGGGACCTTCGGTTGGCCGATATAGCTTGTCCGCTGGGTTAAGGCTCGGCCGCCTGGTCGCTGGTCGGCAGATCTGCCTTGGCTGCTCGGCAGTGACTCGGTCGCGCGATCTCCGAGGCGATCGCCGGTCGGAAAGTGTTAATTCTTGACACAACAAGCTATAAAATCAAATAAGATCATATTTCAAATAAATATATAACACAGATATAATGCTATATAGTATATCACGGACTATAGCTATTATAAGTCAAGGTACGATAGCACTCATGAAGCACTAAGAAAAGCCGCGACCTAACCTATTGAAGAGCTAATATTCAAATAAATACGTGGCACAGATATAATGCTACAATATAGATGACAATAACACGAATTTAAGGTCACTGTAAGCGTATGGATAGCACGAACATAGCAATACATAAGATACAATATTGTTGGTATAATGCTATTATAAATCAAGGTATGATGGCATCCACGAAACGCCATGAAAAGCCCGGAGCTAAGATAGCACATGCAGTCATAGCACTTCTGCTTTCGCTATAATATCACTATGATAACATTAGTTCATGCTATCAAAACCGAAATCTGGTGTAGTGGAAATGAACAAACAAACTCAGTCAATCAACAAACAACCTTGAATGAAATACAATTCATTCAATATCAACAATTTCACAATACCAATATTGAATTCAATGCAATAGATAACCTCGATTCATCTATAATCGATCAAACTATTCAAACGAATATCATAGCTCTAAATTATGAATTACCAACATCCTCAATAATCATATCAACATGATGATAATGTTCTTGATACTTGTGAAAATCGAGTTCTACAAGAATTACCAAGAACACTTATCATACTACTCATTAATAATTGCAATATCATCCTATATTATCATGATTATCACAAGAACACCACCAATTCCTCAAAGCTGATGTCTATTGCTTAGCAATCATCAATTTAACAAGAACTTTGGATTCATCATCAAGCTAATCTTAACCATTTCCAAATTATGAAATTACTTCCTAAACTTATCATAAGCTTCTGTAAAATGATTATATTCTTCCAAGAACACCATAAGTATCAATAACCACTTCAAAATTGTGTTAATCATTTCCATAAGTTCAACATAATTCTTCCAAATATGATTATAACATCTAAATCATTAAGAGTTTCCCTAACCCCTTCATCATATAATCATAAAATCATCAAGAATCATGAGAAACCTTTAAAATTTCGCCCACACACAAGTAATCATCATCAACATCATCATAATCTTGAAACAACATAAGATTAGCCAACATACCTTGTGAAGATGAAGAACAACCTCAAAACTTCAAGAATCCACCACTATGTTCAAGTCTTCAAGCTCCAATTCAAGTTATGAAGCTCCAAAATAAGTTGGGAGGGATGATTATCAATTAGGAAGGAAGAGGGACGATTTCTAGAAAGAAAACCCCAAAATGGATCGTGTAAAAGTAAAAAACAAAACATGTCTTTATAATCTCCACTATTAGTTGTGGCCGCTAATCCCTAAATTAACGTATGTTAACGTCTTGCATATGCTATTCGGCCACGATAGCCTACCATACTGCCTTCCAGAGGCTACTGCCTCACTTCGTGCATTACCTTATGTATGTTGCCTAGCATAACGTGTGTTAATGCTACTTCTTTGTGTATGCTAGCACCTGCATGGTCGCATACACAAAGCCCGTAGACTCGGCTGTCCCAATCATGCCAAAAGCACTTGGCCCTACAATCCAAAAGGTGATCCGATCTGATTCCCATTGTTGCATACGTAACTAACAATTCTAATGTACATAACCTAAGTTATGTAGTGTACGCTAGCTGCATGTAGCGTACGCACGACTACTATACTTAGAAAAAAGTACAATTCACCATGAAACAACCAATCGGTAAGAACGATACTGGCGATAAACATAAATAGTTTGATTCCATTATAATCCAGTACATATACAATGTATAAATCCAAATCCAATACGATATCACTTGTATAATTTCAAATTGAATACATAGAATACAACAATATAAAAATAAAAAATTATAGCCAAATATTACATACTCCCCTCTTAAAAGTAGTTTCTTCCTGGAAACTAAAGGGTAAACAACTCGAGGTACCTCTCGCAACTGTTGTCCTCAGTCTCCCACAGATCCCCCTCTACACCGTGCACTCAACTCAAATCCAGGGGTAAAGCTAAATGATAAGCTAGATCGCTTACTCGATCCAAGATCTCTAATGGTCTAATATACCTCGGACGCAACTTCCAATTCTTCCCAAAATAGAAAACTCCTAGAGTTTGGGACACCTTGACTAGTACATGGTTACCAATCTCAAAATCTAACAATCGATGATGGTTATCCGCATAAGATTTCTGTCAACTCCGAACCATTAGCAGATGACTACTGTTAAATGTAATTTTATCACGAACCACTATCAACATATTGGGTTCACTACCCAATGTCTTAGACGTATTGTCCCAACAAAATGAAAATCTACAACAACGCCCATACAAGGACTCATAAGGTTTCATCCAGGTCGAAGCATTCCATTTGTTATTATATGTGAATTCAGTCAATGACAGCCAGGCTTCCCAATCATCCTTCAAACCAAGAGCGAATCAAGAGCACATGCCCTTAACATATCCTCCATTGTCTGAATAGTCCTCTCAGACTGACCATCAGAATAGGGATGGACCGCTGCACTGAATTCTAGTTGTGTGCCCATAGCATGATGAACAACCTTCCAAAAGTGCGACACGAAACATCTTCCACTATCGAATACAATACTCCTGGGAGTGCGCCATGTAGTCTCACGATCCCACGAATAAACAGTTGGGCCAGACTCTCTGGCCCCCAGGTATTCTTAATCTCAAGTAAATGAGCCAATTTGGTCAATCGATCCACGATCACCCATACCGTGTTCATATTGCGATGACTCATCGGCAAATTCATGATAAAATCCATTGATATATTCTCCCACTTCCACTCTGGAATAGGTAGTAGCCTCAACATACCCATTGGTAACTGGTGCTTAATCTTGACTTGCTGTAAAGTTAAACATTTTTAAACAAAGTATGCGACTTCTGGCTTTATATTATTCCACCAATAGTATTGTTTCAAGTCATTATACATCTTGCTAGACCCCAGGTGAATAGATTACGGGGTAGCATGAATCTCTTTTAAGATCGAGTCTTTTAACTCGTTATCTATCGGTACACACAATCGGTTCTTGAAATGCAGAAGCCCATCCTCATGGACCATAAATACAAGGGCCTTCCCCTGAGTCACCTCATTATGAATACGCAACAAGAATGGGTCTATACCCTGCTTCTATTGGATGGTCTCATCTAATGATGATGATATTCCAAGTGTAAAAAGTTGCCCTTGTACTCTCTATAACTAGACCTCAATCCCGATTCTCAAAACTCCTGCTTGATTCTCTCTGAACCGTTAGTCGAGTAATAATCTGCTCCTAGATTGTCTTATGACTCAAAGAATCGACAATAATATATGCCTTGCACGGGTGGTACAAAACCTCAATATCAAAACCTTTAATCAACTCTAACCACCGTCTCTGCTATATATTTAACTCTTTCTGAGTAAATATGTATTTCAGGCTCTTATGATCCTTGAAAATCTGATAAGTAACCCCATATCAATAATGGCCCAAATCTTTAAGGTAAATATCACACCTGCTATCTATAAGTCATGGGTCGTGTTGTGTCGAGATTTATACACCTCAATAGGCGATCGACACAGATACCGGGCGACCGAACCAGAGTCAAATAGACCAAGGCAGACTTGCCGATCGAAGGACCCAGAACAGGACCCAGCGCCGAACGATCGACTGCCAAGGCGATCGTCTCCCGGCAACTAGTGATCGTCCCAAGTGCCCAATCATGGACGACGGCCTCATGCCACGCAAAGCCAACATCCGTCTAGTCGGCGAAGGCCGAAGCTCGAGATATAGACCCACGTGCAGATCTGGAAAAGGCGCCGCATGATAAGGCCCTTTGACTCCATCCCATCAACAGCTGTCAAACGGCAAGGACAAATCTCACCTACCGACAGACCCGCCGAAAGGTCCAAAGTGGACCTCCCAAGACAACGACGTAAGGCACATGGCATCTTCTCATTGGTTTGCACAGCTGGCTGCCAGCAGCAACCGCGGACTTTAAGGCAATCACCGAAAACCCCTCAATGACATTTTACCAGACACCTTCAAGGCGTCGATCAAGAACTCGACCAAAACAACGAATCGATACGATCCAACCATGGAATAACAAGGGAAATGATATAATACATCTAAATAATCATCAATCCATCACAATCCTAAGTTAAATCGGATTAAACGGACGATATCGAACAAAATACCCAAAATCCCCAAAATTAGATTTCTAGAAAACCTGACCTGATTCGGTCGATCAAAGGATGTTATAGGACGGATGATTGATGATATGAACTCCAAGACTTCATGGATTGATTGTCCAACAACATCTCTCCATGATTCCTACACCTCCAGCCACGGAAGAGAAGGAAGAGAGTGAGAAAAATGGGTGAAAAAACCCGACTGCAGGGCCTTAAATAGGCTGCCTGCCGGCCGGGTTACGTACGTAACCGGCCAAGGCTTACGTACGTAACCGAGTCACTACCCCAAATCTGCCGGCCCGTTACGTACGTAACCGGCCAGGGCTTTACGTACGTAAGCGGCCTTACGTACGTAACTGCCGAGCACTAACGGCCGTAACTCGGCCAGTGCCGCCCCGGGGCCCAGACTGCCCGGCCATGACTCGGCCGGGGTCAACTCCGACGGCCCGAACGACCCCGAAACCCGAACCTGAATACGAATCGAAGATACGGTTACCAAGTACTCGCAAAGACGAACTCGAGCACTAAGAGAACACACGATTCCGACCACCCGAAGGCTCGAAATTCGGCAACGGAAAGTAATTACCCCAAACTTTGGGAAATTACGAAAATGGCCCAAAACATCCGAAAATCACGATACGTGATCGAATAACCAAACCGAAGTTCACAACACGTCTAACAAAGTTAAACGGACTTACGGGAAACTCGAAACAGCAGTTTCGAACGAGATTCACAAGAATCGAACTCAAGTGCGGAAAAGTCGCCAAAAAGCACAGAACTCAACAAAACGACACCGAAATGAACTCGGATGACAAAAAGTGCAGAATTAATCATTCTCGGAATGACGAAACGGCCATGAGCGAGTTGTCAAAATGGACTTTCGCCAAAAAAAAGAAATTACCGGAAATCGAAATTACGGGTATTACATTCTACCCTCCTTAAAAGAAGTTTCGTCCCGAAACTTAAGACAAGTAGGGAGAGGAAATATAACACCAGGAATATTTCAATGAGATGCACAAGAATGCGTAACTAACTCCCAACGGTGAAACGTTACAAACAACGCAACGGAATATACGGCATGAAAACACGCTCCACGATGACCAACACGACGCCACCGGTAGAGACATAATAAAATCAACAAGTGACAAGCGTCATCAAACAGATAATACAATCGAGTCGATTATCTGAACAATCACAAAACACAACGAGCAAAAATCAATACGATTGACCAACCCAACGGTTCATCAATCAAAACGCGAGCCAAACGCTGAACAAATACGGAATTCCACCGCCCAAGGGTTGGAAGATCGAAACGAGACTAATTTCTCGAACTTAAGGGAATTACGAAGGAGTCTGAACGTTCAACAATCACGAAACGAGATCAACAAAAACCGATCAATCAAACGATCGAACCACAACGATCGAGACAACAAAAATCGAACAATCACGTTCGAATCATGAAGAACAATAAAATTCAAACAACAACTCCAAGGTTCACATCTCGACTCGAGACAATATATGATCCGGTGAAAACAACAACATGTGTCTTCACATAAGATCCACAGGAAAGGGAATAGAAATTGAAAAGTCACAACGACAAACGAGTTATTCCGAAACAATACCACGCTCGTTCGATCAACAAAAGCAATGTGCAGGACAAGCTCAGAAAATGTCAACGAACATAAACGAGTTGACAGAGTCGAAAATACAGAAGTTCAAAATCCGATCCACTTCGAATAAAAGAACTAATAGAACCAAAAGATGTTACTTCCGAACAAGGTTCACAAGAATTGAATCGGACTCGGAAAAGTCACAATGATAACCAGATCGAACCAAAACAAGATCACAGCTCATTCGAACGACGTAACCGAAATACAGAACAAGTCCAGAAAGTATCAACGAACACGAGCGAGTCGATAGACCTGAGAAAGAGGAAATGCAGAAGTCCAAAAATAATACGGGTATTACATTCGACCTCTTATAAAAGAAATGTCGTCCCCGCAACTCACAACAACGGAAACAAGGTAACAACACAAAAAGCAACTGACAGAAAAATCTCCCATGGGCCTCTCAGAGCCGATTCTGATATCTGTACTGAAGTTCGCGCCCCGAAAGACTCGGAACCCAACTCGCAAAACTGGATCCTGTGACGAGAAAAATAATTGGTACGTGCATGCCCCCGGCACACCACGGTTGAAACACCTCGGCTCGGCATACCGAAAATACAACTGCTAGGTACAATGGAATATAACATCGCAAAACAACAAACCAGAGATGCCAACTTGGCATAAAATATCAACACATACTAAAATCACAACAACCATGGCATTGTTCGATGATTACAACAGCCCGAACGATAGCCAACACACAATCACAAACCTCATGAACAATCACCCATGTGCATAAACGCAAAAAAATCCAAGCTTTAACAACTCACACTCGTGCGACAACTCGCAAATCACCACGAGGCGATAAACAGTAAACACCAGTTCACACCTCTCACAGAGGGCTAGTACAATAATTGCGTGGCAACGCCTCGACGTTCATGCCACCAATTCGATCATACTCGGGAGCAACATCAAAACGACAAAGCAAAAATCATACATACATTCCCAAACGCAAACGGGAATTGATAGGTTTAAAAAAAATAAAAAATAAAAACCACCTTTTGAAAATAATTTAGAAAAACACCGGTTGATCTTGAGTATCACCTTTCAAAAAAAAGTACAAACGTGAAACATCGTTATCGAGACTTTGGAAAACCATTTCACATTTGATAAAAATGAGGACACTTTATCTTAGTGGAAAACTTTCAGAATATTCGACCCTCGGGTCTAAGTAAAAGTGTTTATAAAACATTGAAAAATATCTCAAAACATTTTGGTCCTCGAGGTAGAAGAATTCTGAAACATATCGTGGCACCTTGGAAGTACCACGAGAAAACATTTCATTTTAAACGTACGTCTCGAAATTTATTTCTAGGATACTCAAGGTTTTCAAAGATAATTCAATGGGCTAGAATACCCAAAAATCTCAAGTAATTACACGGAACATTATAGCGCTGTGGGTCCCGCGCCGGAACCCACCAGGATAAAAATTATTTACAAAAAGGCCAAAAGGGCCGATGACGGTAATATTTCAAAAACTCACAAAAGCCATTTACAAAATACTAAATACCATCATAAGAATTTCGCCAAAACGATCAAGGCCATAATGCCAAAAACTCGGTTAAGGGAATCGATTTTCAAAATAAAACTCAGCCATTACAAAAGAACTCACGCAGCGGATAAAAAAAATACAGTCCAACATGCACAATCCAATTGAATACGTCTCACAGCATCTAGTTTAAACATATAACAAAACCATTCCTCGGAGTTTCTCACGAACTCAATCGTCGATACCTTTTCGAAATCCATCAAGGTTTACAACTTCCACACCATATCACACCACCCGGTGGTTCAAAGATAAAACAATAATGTGCCCAGTTCTATACACATACTATATGCCACAAGTACTAAACACAACTATATTACACAATACTGTGTAAATAAAATCATGCACCGCAATTAACTCACTAAGATAAAATCGAGATACACAGGTACTTCGCATAAAATAGGAGACTTACATCCACAGGTCGCACGGAGGTGACAGTCGCCTACGATACTATTCTCGTCTGACAACATAACCGACACGTTGTGACTACGCACAACTCAATTTGTCACTGACAACTAGAACGACAAGACAACACATTACTCGACAAATCACGACTTGACTCGACCCGACAGCCTAAGTTTCCGCAACCTAAGCTCTGATACCATAAATGTAACACCCCCAAAACCATATGGGAATATTACACGCCGTAGACCCCTTTTCACGAGGATCTACCAGGCTATACCTTACAAAACGACCAACTGCTTGCCCGGCCAGGGTCAAACAATAAAATAATACAGACCGTTAAGGTCACTTACACGCGAACACACAGACCGATGAGGTCACACAACTCAATCAACAAAATTGACTTATACAACATTACCCACACAGGGGTCGAAACACAATACAACGGAAGACTGAAATCAACTCGGACAACACAACTAAAATCAAAATAACTCTCAACTCTTGATTAGTATCGCAGCCCGTCATCCTCTTGTGCCAATCCTGTGACTGCTCCCCTGAATCTGCATGTACCTGGACGCAAAACAGACATCCACCCCCTAATTTCTCGGAGGTTAGTAAAACTCAATTGTTTTACTAGTGCAAGTATCAAATCATACGAAATGTAACAAGCAAATAATAATCGTGAATCAAATATAATAATCAAGTATCAAAATATTCCTGGGAGGTTTTCACAAGGAAAGATAAGCTATGAAGCATTCGAAAATAAGATTATCATCTCGGGAATTTTTATAATTTCAAAACCTTTAAGACCTCAAGTCATGATTCACAAAAACCTTTCGAAAAACTTTAGGGCCTTAACCCAAATCCTGTTTCATAACTCAACAGTTTACAACACGGGAACATTTACTCAAGCTTAGAACTCGGTCCAACATTCATTTTCATAAAACTTTTCCTTTCAAAACTTTGATTTGAAAATAATCATGCTCATGACACCGTGATCCGCTGTCACGTGTCTCCGTAGGTTCAACAACCCGCACGGACTACACCACGCATAATTAAACAAACATAATCAATTCTGATACCGTGATCTACTATCACGTGTCTCCGTAGGCTCAACGACCCACACGGAATACACCACGCACAATTAAATAAACATAATCAATTCCGACACCGTGATCTACTGTCACGTGTCTCCGTAGGCTCAACGACCCGCACGAACTATATCAATCACAACAATCACACACACAGTCATGACACCGTAGTCCACTGCCACGTGTCACCGTAAGCCCCGTCGAGCTCACCCGGTTGGACGTACTGTGTCCGAAACTCATGGTCCACTGCCATGCGTTATCGTAGGCCTCGTCAGACCAGCACGATTGGACCTCAGTACCTCACTAAGTTCTGATCCGGTAGTCCACTGCCACGAATCCTCGTAGATCCCGTCGAACCAACACGAGTGAACTTAGCGGCCACACATATTCAAATTCACATTAACATTACATACAACAATGAGCACAATTAATCAATCACGTTGATCACCACAAAATCGTACATCACACGCACATAA
The DNA here is from genome assembly GCA_033398695.1 of Orobanche coerulescens. Classification (NCBI taxonomy): domain Eukaryota; kingdom Viridiplantae; phylum Streptophyta; class Magnoliopsida; order Lamiales; family Orobanchaceae; genus Orobanche; species Orobanche coerulescens. Next base: position 69,237,305 of record CM065801.1, read on the forward strand.
CACAATCTCAACACTCGCAACAACTATCATCAATCAACGAAACATAACCAACATAACACACGTTCGGTACACACTGCATTGCACAGCGGCTAACACGTATACCAATATAACACTATTATCATAAAGCCTTCAAATTTCGGAAAACACAAACAACTCAAACGGAACATATTTACGAAGGCAAGCAAAATCATCATAAATCTCATACGTGATTACTAGTCGCAAGATACAAGTCGTATAATAAGATACTTGCCTTAATAACCGCTACCGAACGCTCCGAAGAACACGGTTCGACCGGGAAGCTCGAACCCCAAAGAAGGCAACAAACGGAAGGGTTCCGACTCGAGTTCTTCACAAGAAGCTCGACCCTAACAACATATAATCAATAAATCATCGATCATACGAGGAAGAATAATCGTAGAACGCCTGAAAACCCCTCTATGACATTTTACCGGACACCTTCAAGGCGTCGATCAAGAACTCGACCAAAACAACGAATCGATACGATCCAACCATGGAATAACAAGGGAAATGATATAATACATCTAAATAATCATCAATCCATCACAATTCTAAGTTAAATCGGATTAAATGGATGAAATTGAACAAAATACCCCAAAAACCCCAAAATTAGATTTCTAGAAAATCTGACCTGATTTGGTCGATCAAAGGATGTTATAGGACGGATGATTGATGATATGAACTCCAAGACTTCATGGATTGATTGTCCAAAAACATCTCTCCATGATTCCTACACCTCCAGCCACGGAAGAGAAGGAAGAGAGTGAGAAAAATGGGTGAAAAAACCCGACTGCAGGGCCTTAAATAGGCTACCTGCCGGCCGGGTTACGTACGTAACCGGCCAAGGCTTACGTACGTAACCGAGTCACTGCCCCAAATCTGCCGGCCCGTTACGTACGTAACCGAACAGGGCCTTACGTATGTAACCGGCCTTACGTACGTAACTTCCGAGCACTAACGGCCGTAACTTGGCCAGTGCCGGCCCGGGGCCCAGACTTCCCGGCCATGACTCAGTCGGGGCCAACTCCGACGACCCGAACAACCCCGAAACCCGAACCTGAATAAGAATCCAAGATACGGTTGCGAAGTACTCGCAAAGACGAACTCGAGCACTAAGAGAACACACGATTCCAACCACCCGAAGGCTCAAAATTCGGCAACGGAAAGTAATTACCCCAAACTTTGGGAAATTACGAAAATAGCCCAAAACGTCCGAAAATCACGATACGTGATCGAATAACCAAACCAAAGTTCACAACACGTCTAACAAAGTTAAACGGACTTACGGAAAACTCGAAACAACAGTTTCGAACGAGATTCACAAGAATCGAACTCAAGTGCGGAAAAGTCGCCAAAAAGCACAGAACTCAACAAAACGACACCGAAACGAACTCGGATGACCAAAAGTGCAGAATTAATCATTCTCAAAATGACGAAACGGCCATGAGAGAGTCGTCAAAATAGACTTTTGCCAAAATAAAAGAAATTACGGGAAATCGAAATTACGGGTATTACAACAAGTTGAGTTGTGCGTAGTCACAATGTGTCAGTTATGTTGTCGGACGAGATTAGTATCGTGGGCGACCGTAACCTTCGTCCGACCTGTGGATGTAAGTCTCCCTTCTTTGTGTTTGTGCCTCGTCTGATGCGAGTTACATGTATGATTATGAGTTAATTGCGGTGCATAATTTTATTTGCACGATGTTGTGAATATAGTTGTATTTAATACGTGTGACGTATAGTATATGTATAAACTGGGCCTATTGTTGTTTTACCTTTGAACCACTGTGAGGGGTGGTATGGTGTGAAAATTGAGAACCTTGATGGGTTTCGAATAAGGTATCGACGATTGAGTTCGTGAGAAACTCCGAGGAATGGTTTTGTTGTATGTTTAAACTAGATGCTGTGAGATGTATTCAATTGGATTGTGCATGTTGGACTGTATTCCTTTTATCCGCTGCGTGAGTTATTTTGTAATGGCTTTCAGTATCTTACCGACTAAGTTTTATTTCGAAAACCGATTTCCTTAACCGAGTTTTTGGCATTATGACCTTGATCGTTTTGGCAAAATTCTTATGACGGTATTTAGTATTTTGTAAATGGCTTTTGTGAGTTTTTGAAATATTACCGTCATCGGACTTTTTGGCGTTTTTGTAAATGGTTTTTAGCCTGGTGGGTTCCGGCGCGGGACCACGGCGCTATAATGTTCCGTGTAATTATCTGAAATTTTTGGGCATTCTAGCCCATTGAATTATCTTTGAAAACCTTGAGTATCTTAGAAAATAAATTTCGAGACGTACTTTTAAAATGAATTATTTTCTCGTGGTACATCCTAGGGGCCACAATATGTTTCAAAATTCTTCTACCTCAAGGACCAAAATGTTTTGAGATATTTTCAATGTTTTAGAAACACTTTTACTTAGACCCGAGGGTCGAATATTTTCGAAAGTTTTTCACGAAAAGAAAGTGTCCTCGTTTTTATCGAATGCGAAATAGTTTTCCAAAGTCTCGATAACGATGTTTCACGTTTGTACTTTTTTTGAAGGGTGATACTCAAGATCAATCGGTGTTTCCAAAATTATTTTCAAAAGGGGGTTTTTATTTTTTTTAAAAACCTATCAATTCCCGTTTACGTTTGGAAATGTATGTATGATGTTTGCTTTGTCGTTATGATGTTAACTTCCGAATATGATCGAATTGGTGGCATGAAGGTTGAGGCGTTGCCACGTATTTGTAGTACTAGCCCTCTGTGAGAAGTGTGAACTAGTATTTACTATTTGTCGCCTCGTGGTGATTTACATGTTGTCGCACGAGTGTGAGCTGTTGAAGCTTGTGTTTGTACGTTTGGGTACATGTGTGATTGTTTCATGATGTTTGTAATTATGTGCTGGTTATCGTTCAAGCCGTTCAGGTCGCCGAACGATACCATCGTTGCTGTAGTGTTTGTGTGTGTATTGCTTTACGATGGCAATCGTTGTATATGATATGTGTTACGATTCTTTGTTGTGCTGAGTTGGCATCCACGCTATGTTGTTTTGCGACGTTATGCCCCATTGTATCTAGCATTTGTATTTTCGATATGCCGAGCCGAGGTGTTTCAACCGTGATGTGCCGGGGCATGCACATGTAAATTGTCCTTCTCGTCAGTAACGCGTTTCAAGTGAGGACTCGAGGGACACCGAATTCAGTTTTGCGAATTGGCTACCGAGACTTTCGGAGTTCGCACTTCAGCACAGATATCAGGATTGGCTCTGAGAGGCCCATTGGATATTTTTCTGTCGGTTGCTTTTTGTGTTGTTACCTTGTTTCCGTTGTTGTGAGTTGCGGGGACGACATTTCTTTTATAAGAGGTCGGATGTAATACCCATACTATATTTGACTTCTCCAGTTTCTCCTTCTAAACTCTATCGACTTGAACATGTTCGTCGATACTTTTTGAACTTGTTTGAGGTCTTAGTTGTCATCGTTCGAACTGGTTGTGACCTTGTTTCAAATCGATCTGTTTATCATCGTGACTTTTCCGAGTTCGGTTCAATTCTTGTGAACCTTATTTGGAAGTAACATCTTTCACTGTTGTTTGAGTTGAAGTGGGGACTTCGGAGTTGAAGTGGGGATTTTTAACCACATCGTAACATCTTTCAGTTCTTTTAATGTCTGGAGTTGAAGTGGGGACTTCGGAGTCATTGTTCGAATGTTGTCATTCGATAATTGTTACTTGATCATTATTGTTCGATCATTGTTATTTGATCATTATTGTTCGATCATTGTTATTTGATCATTGTTGTTCGATTACTGTTATTTGATCGTTGTTGTTCGATCATTGTTGTTCGGTCGTTGTTGTTCGATCGTTATTGTTCGATCGGGGTTGTCTGACTGTTGTTGCCTGATCTCATACTGCGAAGAACTGTCGTTCACCATTAGTCAACTGTTTCGAGTGTGGCCAAGTGGGTCACCGAGCCGTGCATTGCGAGACGGTAGCTGAGAGATTTGGGGATTGAGGTTGCGTCTCTGCTCCGAAAGGACACATAAATGCCTAGTGTAGTTTTTGAGGACTTAGGCGTAGTCCAAATTGTTTGTGGTTGTCCCTGTGGATCGTTTGTGTGTTTATTTCTGTTTTCTTGATTGTGCGTGTTTCCTTGTAATGGGTGCTTTGTGTTTTGTGATTGTTCGGATAATCGACTTGGTTGTATTATCTGTTTGATGACGCTTGTCACTTGTTGGTTTTTGTCTCTATCGGTGGCGTTGTGTTGGTCGTCGTGGAGCGTGTTTTCACGCCATATGTCTCTTTGCGTTTCTTGCAGCGTTTCGCCGTTGGGCGCGAGTTTCGGTTTCTGTGTGTCTCGTCGAGTTTTCCTGGTGGGTTATTGCTTCTCCCTACTTGGTTTAAGTTTCGGGACGAAACTTCTTTTAAGGAGGGTAGTATGTAATATCCGCAATTTTCGATTTTCGTTAATTTTCTTTTTTCAGCGGCAGTCCGTTTTGACGACTCGCTCATGACCGTATCGTTATTCTGAGAATGATTAATTCTGCACTTTTTGTCATTTGAGTTTGTTTCGGTATTGTTTAATTGAGTTCCGTGTTTCTTAACAACTTTTCCGCACTCGAGTTCGATTATTGTGAATCTCGTTCGAAATTATTATTTCAAGTTTCTCGTAAGTCCGTTTAACTTTGTTAGACGTGTTGTGAATTTCGGTTTGGTTATTCGATCACGTATCGTGATTTTCGGTTGTTTTGGGCCGTTTTCGTAATTTCCCAAAGTTTGGGGTAATTACTTCAGTTGTCGAATTCTGACACTTCAGGTGGTCGGAATCGTGTGTTCTCTTATCTATTAGATTCGTCTTTGTGAGTATTTCGTAACCGTATCTTCCATTCGTATTCAGGTTCGGGTTTCGGGGTCGTACAGATCGTCGTTGTGGTTCATCATTTTGCAACTAGAGGTTGCTGGCCGGACCTGTGCGAAACGGCGCTGAAAAGGGCGTTGATGAGCGCCGTGTCTTGCGCCGGGTCGTACAGGACCAGCAGGTCTGCCGAGACACGGCCGAGAACCCGCTCAAGATTTGCGCCAAGTGATGCGCCGTGTCGGATACGTGCGAGACACACGCGCAGCGTCTTGCGCCGGGTGTTGCGCCGTGTCGGTCAGGGCGCGCGCTGACCCGCAACACGCCGGTAAACACGGTGCTGGTTTGGGCCGTTTGTTGCGCCGTGTTCTGCACGGGTATAAATATGGCAGAGTAGACGGGTTTATACCCATTTTTCTCATGGGAAAAATGCACCGATATACCCTGTGTTCTCATAAATCTACACGGATGTACCCTATGTTTTGTAAATTACACAGGTGTACCTTGTGTTCTTTATAACCATGCACGGATGTGCCAAACCGTCCAACATAATGGAGAGTGTTCTTCACTCGCCTGGTCTGCGACTATGGGAGTAAATTTAGGTATTTTTATGACTGAATTGACCAAAATACCCTTTAAGTAGTGAAATATATAACCTCTTTTAATCTCCTAAGTATCTCTTCAGGTTGTGCATATAAATATATTCTTTTTAAATATTCAAAAACATGATAATTTTTTATCATTGTAATTTAATATTTCAACGAGCACAAACTGAAAACAATATCAATACCTTTCTTTACCATTTCGAGAAGTTTAAATTTTCACCATAATACATATAATAAATAGAAAATTCATAAGAAGATAAAGTTTAATATAAAATAAAATATTAAATTAGTGTATGGTGAAAATAAAAAAAAATTGTATTAAACTCAAAAAACAATTTAAGACAGAGCTTGCAACGACAAAGTTTAAAAATCAAAAGATACTATTTTATAATTACAAATTTTATTTTATAGAATTTTATATTAAAATATAGGAAACTTTGTCTTCTTATGAATAGGAACACTATTTTATAATTTGCTTAATATAAGAAAAATTATGGTGAAAATCGGCTCAAAGCTCAAAGTTTAAATTAGACTGAAAATAAACAAATTTTATTTTATATTAAACTTTGTCTTCTTATGAATTTTCCTATTTATTATATGTATTATGGTGAAAATTTAAACTTCTCGAAATGGTAAAGAAAGGTATTGATATTGTTTTCAGTTTGTGCTCGTTGAAATATTAAATTACAATAATAAAAAATTATCGTGTTTTTGAACATTTAAAAAGAATATATTTATATGCACAACCTGAAGAGATACTTAAGAGATTAAAAGATGTTATATATTTCACTACTTATAGGGTATTTTAGTCAATTCAGTCATAAAAATATCTAAATTTACTCATATAGTCGCACACCAGGCGAGTGAAGAACACTCTCCATTATGTTGGATGATTTGGCACTTCAGTGCATGATTATAAAGAACACGAGGTACATCTGTGCAATTTACAAAACACGGGGTACATCCGTATAGATTTATGAGAACACAGGATACATCTGTGCATTTTTCCCTTTTTCTCATCCCTCTCATTTCCTTCCGCGGCTGGGGCTTGGAGCACGTGATTAGATGTTGTTTATCTATCAATCCACTAAGTTCTTGAGTTTCTAACATCAATCAATCATCACATAACATCCTCCATTCGACCGAATCAAGGTTAGATTTCTTGATAATCTAGTTTTGGGGATTTTGTTCGATTCGTCCGTTTAATCCGTTTTAACTTAGAATAGTGATGGATTGATGATTGTTAAGCTATATTATATCGAATTCCTTGTTATTCCATGGTTGGATCGTATCGATTCGTTGTTTTGGTCGAGTTCTTAGTCGACGCCTTGAAGGTGTCCGACAAAAGGTCTTAGAGGGGGGATTGGGCGTTGTATGATTATTATCCATCGTACGATTGTTGATTTGTCATTGGTATGACTTAGGGACGAAATTCTTGTGAAGAACTCGAGTCGGAACCCTTCCATTCGTTGTCTTCTTCCGGGTCCGAGCTTCCCGGTCGAACCGTGTTCTTCGGAGTATTCGGTAGCGGTTATTAAGGCAAGTATTTTACTATACGAATTGTGTCTTGTGAATAGGGACGTTGTGTTATGGTTATGATGAATTAATTTATCTTAGTAAATATGTTTCGTATGAATTGATTATTATGAATGAATTGACGGTAACGATGACACCTTCACTTAGTTAACATCTTGGAATTATGTTGGATGTGCAAATCATCTAAGTTTGTGCCGAGCGTGGTTGGTCATAGTTGAGTTGTTGTGAAGATTATGATAATTGTGTTGTTTTGGGTTACATACATGATTATACATTTCGATGTAATGTGGAATGGCTTGACATTTGATGATTATGAGTTGTGTCGTGTCAATGTGTGTGTGTCTGGTCCAGGTAGGGTCTGACGCGGCCTCTGGAGTTCGGTACATGATGTGTACGAACAAGGTGTGTGATCCAGGTAGGGTCTGACGAGACCTCTGGAGGTCGGTACATGATGTGTACGAACGATGTTTGTGGCCGGGTAGGGTCCATTGAGGCATCCGGAGTTCGGTACATGATGTGTACGAACAGTGTGTGTGGTCCGGGTAAGATCCGTCGAGGCCTCCGGAGTTCGGTACATTATGTGTACAAACAATGATCGTGCAACAGTGATTGTTTGGTTAACATTTTAAATATGGGTGACGGACTCATAATGATATCTTATCTAGTGTGTTTTGAAATGAGAATCGGGCTAAGGCCCTAATGTTTACGAAAAGGTTTTGTAAATTGGGACTCGAGGTCCAAAAGAATTTCTGCTTTAAAAATCCCCGAGATGATGTGTTCCTTTTCAAATATCTCTTACTTGAGTTCGAAATTTTAAAACTTCTCGGGAACGTTTTGATAATTGATTTCCGTATTAAATTCGTAGTTGCTATTTACTTGTTACATTTCGTATCGTATTATACTTGCACTAGTAAAACAGTGGAGTTTTACTAACCCCCGAGTAATCGGGGGGTGGATGTCTATTCTGCGTCCAGGTACATGCAGGTTCAGGGGAGCAGTCATAGGATTGGCACAAGAGGATGACGAGCTGCGATACTAATCAAGAGTCGAGAGTTGGTAGAGTTTGGTTGTATTGTTAGAGTTGATTCAGCCTTCCGTTGTATTGTGTTTCGACCCCTGTGTGGGTAATGTTGTTTAGTCAGTTCTGTTGATGGAGTTGTGTGACCTCATCGGTCTGTGTGTTTTTGTGTAAGTGAACTTAACGGTCTGTATTATTATATTGTTTGACCCTGGCCGGGCAAGCATTTGGTTGCTTATGGATGTTTAGCCTGGTAGATCCTTGTGGAAAGGGTCTATAGCGTGTAATATTCCCATACGGTTTTGGGGGTATTACATTTATGGTATCAGGGCTTAGGTTGCGGAAACCTAGGCTATCGGGTCGAGTCTAGTCGTGAATTGTCGAGTAATGTGTTGTCTTGTCATTCGAGTTGTCAGGCGACAAGTTGAGTTGTGCGTAGTCACAACATGTCGGTTATGTTGTCGGAAGAGATTAGTATCGTGGGCGACCATCACCATCATGCGACCTGTGGATGTAAGTCTCCCTTCTTTGTGTTTGTGCCTCGTCTGATGCGACTTACATGTATGATTATGAGTTAATTGCGGTGCATAATTTTATTTGCACGATGTTGTGAATATAGCTGTATTTAATACGTGTGACGTATAGTATATGTATAAACTGGGCCTATTGTTGTTTTACCTTTGAACCACTATGAGGGGTGGTATGGTGTGAAAATTGAGAACCTTGATGGGTTTCGAATAAGGTATCGACGATTGAGTTCGTGAGAAACTCCGAGGAATGGTTTTGTTGTATGTTTAAACTAGATGCTGTGAGATGTATTCAATTGGATTGTGCATGTTGGACTGTATTCCTTTTATCCGCTGCGTGAGTTCTTTTGTAATGGCTTTCAGTATCTTACCGAGTGAGTTTTATTTCGAAAACCAATTCCCTTAGCTGAGTTTTTGGCATTATGGCCTTGATCGTTTTGGTGAAATTCTTATGACGGTATTTAGTATTTTGGAAATGGCTTTTGTGAGTTTTTGAAATATTACCGTCATCGGCCTTTTTGGCGTTTTTGTAAATGGTTTTTAGCCTGGTAGGTTCCGGCGCGGGACCCACGGCGCTATAATGTTCCGTGTAATTATCTAAAATTTTTGGGCATTCTAGCCCATTGAATTATCCTTGATAACCTTGAGTATCTTAGAAAATAAATTTCGAGATGTACTTTTAAAATGAATTATTTTCTCATGGTACATCCAAGGGGCCACAATATGTTTCAAAATTCTTCTACCTCGAGGACCAAAATATTTTGAGATATTTCCAATGTTTTAGAAACACTTTTACTTAGACCCGAGGGTCGAATATTTCCGAAAGTGTTTCACGAAAAGAAAGTGTCCTCATTTTTATCGAATGCGAAATAGTTTTCCAAAGTCTCGATAACGATGTTTCACGTTTGTACTTTTTTTGAAGGGTGATACTCAAGATCAATCGGTGTTTCCAAAATTATTTTCAAAAGGGGGTTTTTATTTTTTTTAAAAACCTATCAATTCCCGTTTGCATTTGGAAATGTATATATGATGTTTGCTTTGTCGTTATGATGTTAACTTCCGAATATGATCGAATTGGTGACATGAACGTTGAGGCGTTGCCACGTATTTCTAGTACTAGCCCTCTGTGAGAAGTGTGAACTAGTATTTACTATTTGTCGCCTCGTGGTGATTTACGTGTTGTCGCACGAGTGTGAGCTGTTGAAGCTTGGGTTTGTACGTTTGGGTACATGTGTGATTGTTTCATGATGTTTGTAATTATGTGCTGGTTATCGTTCGGGCCGTTGAGGTCGCCGAACGATACCGTCGTTGCTGTAGTGTTTGTGTGTGTATTGCTTTACGATGGCAATCGTTGTATATGATATGTATTACGATTCTTTGTTGTGCTGAGTTGGCATCTACGCTATGTTGTTTTGCGACGTTATGCCCCATTGTATCTAGCATTTGTATTTTCGGTATGCCGAGCCGAGGTGTTTCAACCGTACCGGGGCATGCACGTGTAAATTGTCCTTCTCGTCAGTAACGCGTTTCAAGTGAAGACTCGAGGGACACCGAATTCAGTTTTGCGAATTGGCTACCGAGACTTTCGGAGTTCGCGCTTCAGCACAGATATCAGGATCGGAACTGAGAGACCCATGGGAGATTTTTCTGTCGGTTGCTTTTTGTGTTGTTACCTTGTTTCTGTTGTTGTGAGTTGCGGGGACGACATTTCTTTTATAAGAGGTCGGATGTAATACCCGTACTATATTTGACTTCTGCAGTTTCTCCTTCTAAATTCTATCGACTTGCACGTATTCGTCGATACTTTTTGAACTTGTTTGAGGTCTCAGTTGTCATCGTTCGAACTGGTTGTGACCTTCTTTCAGATTGATCTGTTTATCATCGTGACTTTTCCGAGTTCTGTTCGATTCTTGTGAACCTTGTTTGAAAGTAACATCTTTCACTGTCTACCAGTTCTTTTAATGTCTGGAGTTGAAGTGGGGACTTCGGAGTCATTGTTCGACTGTTGTCATTCGATCATTGTTACTTGATCATTATTGTTCGATCATTGTTATTTGATCATTATTGTTCGATCATTGTTATTTGATCATTGTTGTTCAATCACTGTTATTTGATCGTTGTTGTTCGATCATTGTTGTTCGGTCGTTGTTGTTCGATCGTTATTGTTCGATCGGGTTGTCTCGATCGTTGTTGCCTCGATCTCGCATCGCGAAGAATCGCTGCTCACCGTTAGTCAACTGTTTCGAGTGTGGCCAAGTGGGTCACCGAGCCGTGCATTGCGAGAAGGTAGCTGAGAGATTTGGGGATTGAGGTTGCGTCTCTGCTCCGAAAGGACACATAAATGCCTAGTGTAGTTTTTGAGGACTTCGGCGTAGTCCGAATTGTTTGTGGTTGTCCCTATGGGTCGTTTGTGTGTTTATTTCTGTTTTCTTGATTGTGCGTGTTTCCTTGTAATGGGTGCTTTGTGTTTTGTGATTGTTCGGATAATCGACTTGGTTGTATTATCGGTTTGATGACACTTGTCACTTGTTGGTTTTATTATGTCTCTATCGGTGGCGTTGTGTTGGTCGTCGTGGAGCGTGTTTTCACGCCGTATGCCTCTTTGCGTTTCTTGCAGCGTTTCGTCGTTGGGCGCGAGTTTCGGTTTCTATGTGTCTCGTCGAGTTTTCCTGGCGGGTTATTGCTTCTCCCTACTTGATTTAAGTTTCGGGACGAAACTTCTTTTAAGGAGGGTAGTATGTAATATCCGCAATTTTTGATTTCCGGTAATTTTCTTTTTTTGGCGGCAGTCCATTTTGATGGCTCTCCCATGACCGTATCGTCATTCTGAGAATGATTAATTATGTACTTTTTGTCATTCGAGTTCGTTTCGGTATTGTTTTGTTGAGTTCCGTGTTTCTTAACGACTTTTCCGCACTCGAGTTCGATTATTGTGAATCTCGTTCGAAATTACTGTTTCGAGTTTTCCGTAAGTCCGTTTAACTTTGTTAGATGTGTTGTGAACTTCGGTTTGGTTATTCGATCACGTATCGTGATTTTCGGACATTTTGGGCCGTTTTCGTAATTTCCCAAAGTTTGGGGTAATTACTTCCGTTGTCGAATTCCGACATTTCGGGTGGTCGGAATCATGTGTTCTCTTAGCTCTTAGATTCGTCTTTGCGAGTATTTCGTAACCGTATCTTCGATTCATATTCAGGTTCGGGTTTCGGGGTCGTTCGGATCGTCGTTGTGGTTCATCATTTTGCAACTGGAGGTTGCTGGCCGAACCTGTGCGAAACGGCGCTGAAAATGGCGCTGCCGAGCGCTGTGTCTTGCGACGGGTCGTCCAGGACCAGCAGGTCTACCGAGACACGGCCGAGAACCCACGCAAGATTTGCCCTGGGTGATGCGCCGTGTCGGATACGGCCGAGACACACGTGCAGTGTCTTGCGCCGGGTATTGCGCCGTGTCGGTCAGGGCGCGCGCTGACCCGCAACACGGCGGTAAACACTGCACTGGTTTGGGCCGTTTGTTGCGCCGTGTTCTGCACCGGTATAAATATGGCAGAGCAGATGAGTTTATACCCATTTTTCTCATCCCTCTCATTTCCTTCCGCGGCTGGGGCTTGGAGCACGTGATTAGATGTTGTTTATCTATCAATCCACGAAGTTCTTGAGTCTCTAACATCAATCAATCATCACATAACATCCTCCGATCGACCGAATCAACGTTAGATTTCTTGATAATCTAGTTTTGGGGATTTTGTTCGATTCGTCCGTTTAATCCGTTTTAACTTAGAATAGTGATGGATTGATGATTGTTAAGCTATATTATATCGAATTCCTTGTTATTCCATGGTTGGATCGTATCGATTCATTGTTTTGGTCGAGTTCTTAGTCGACGCCTTGAAGGTGTCCGACAAAAGGTCTTAGAGGGGGGATTGGGCGTTGTATGATTATTATCCATCGTACGATTGTTGATTTTTCATTGGTATGACTTAGGGACGAAATTCTTGTGAATAACTCGAGTTGGAACCCTTCCGTTCGTTGTCTTCTTCAAGGTCCGAGCTTCTCGGTCGAACCGTGTTCTTCGGAGTATTCGGTAGCGGTTATTAAGGCAAGTATTTTACTATACGAATTGTGTCTTGTGAATAGGGACGTTGTGTTATGGTTATGATGAATTGATTTATCTTAGCGAATATGTTTCGTATGAATTGATTATTATGAATGAATTGACGGTAACGATGACACCTTCACTTAGTTAACATCTTGGAATTGTGTTGGATGTGCAAATCATCTAAGTTTGTGCCGGGCGTGGTTGGTCATAGTTGAGTTGTTGTGAAGATTATGATCATTGTGTTGTTTTGGTTTACATACTTGATTATACATTTCGGTGTAATGTGGAATGGCTTGACATTTGATGATTATGAGTTGTGTCGTGTCGATGTGTGTGTGTGTGGTCCAGGTAGGGTCTGACGAGGCCTCTGGAGTTCGGTACATGATGTGTACGAACAAGGTGTGTGATCCAGGTAGGGTCTGACAAGACCTCTGGAGTTCGGTACATGATGTGTACGAACAATGTTTGTGGCCGGGTAGGGTCCATTGAGGCCTCCGGAGTTCGGTACATGATGTGTACGAACAGTGTGTGTGGTTTGGGTAAGGTCCGTCGAGGCCTCCGGAGTTCGGTACATGATGTGTACGAACAATGATCGTGTAACAGTGATTGTTTGGTTAACATTTTAAATATGGGTCGCGGACTCATAATGATATCTTATCTAGTGTGTTTTGAAATGATAATCGGGCTAAGGCCCTAATGTTTATGAAAAGGTTTTGTAAATTGGGACTCGAGGTCCAAAAGAATTTCTGCTTTAAAAATCCCCGAGATGATGTGTTCCTTTTCAAATATCTCTTACTTGAGTTCGAAATTCTTAAACTTCGCGGGAACGTTTTGATAATTGATTTCCGTATTAAATTCGTAGTTGCTATTTACTTGTTGCATTTCGTATCGTATTATACTTGCACTAGTAAAACAGTGGAGTTTTACTAACCCCCGAGTAATCGGGGGGTGGATGTCTATTCTGCGTCCAGGTACATGCAGGTTCAGGGGAGCAGTCACAGGATTGGCACAAGAGGATGACGAGCTGCGATACTAATCAATAGTCGAGAGTTGGTAGAGTTTGGTTGTATTGTTAGACTTGATTCAGTCTTCCGATGTATTGTGTTTCGACCCCTGTGTGGGTAATGTTGTTTAGTCAGTTCTGTTGATGGAGTTGTGTGACCTCATCGGTCTGTGTGTTTTTGTGTAAGTGACCTTAACGGTCTGTATTATTATATTGTTTGACCCTGGCCGGGCAAGCATTTGGTTGCTTATGGATGTTTAGCCTGGTAGATCCTTGTGGAAAGGGTCTACGGCGTGTAATATTCCCATACGGTTTTGGGGGTGTTACATGCCTAGGCTCGACATACTAATGCAGATAATACCGTTCAACAATATTAATTTATCAGTCGTACAATATACCAGAATTATCAACACGAGGTTTAGTTAGCATCCTTTGAATAACGGTAATATCGTAAAGCACAAAGTTTTATGAAGTCAATTTCGAGTCCTTCGACGAGGACGATCATTATATGTATGCACTTAATGAAAACAATTTTTTGAAAAAGAGGGCTAGTCACGTTACGCCCAAGACTCGTAAATATTGTCTTTTATTTCGGAAGAAAAAGTTTATACAACGACTCTAAAAATTATTTTCGAGTAATGTATAAAAGAAAAAATTGAAAATTGAATTGTAACTAATCTGAAATATTTCAAAAGTGTTGAGTCCCAAATACCACAATTTTGAAAATCTTTCCTCTTCTACCAAAATGTTTATTCGAAAGAAATTTCCACCGAGATACGTGACTATTTGACATGACGACATTAAATTATGGCTTTTCACAATGTTAGAAAATTTCAAAGCACTACTTTAAAATATTCGTGATATTACAGCGCCGTGGGCCCTGTGCCGGAACCCACCAGGCTAAAAATTATTTTTTTAAAACGTTCAAAATGCCAAAAAGACCGATGACGGTAATATTTTCAAACTCACAAAAGTCATTTATAAAATATCAAATATCGTCATAAGAATACCGTCAAAACGTTCAAGGCCAAAATTCCAAAACTCGGTTTATGGAATTGGTTTTACCAAATAAAACTCAGTTTGCAAGATACCAAAAGCCATTTCAGAATACTCACGCGGCGGATAAAATTAACACTCAAAAATTTATTCTAGAAACCGATAAATATGATCGACTTCCGAAACATACTACATAACCATTTTCACTCGGACCGCATACGCATGTTATATCCTAAAATAATAATATCACCAACAAGTTCCAACCCTTGTTCACATTAAACACATTAGCACGATATAATCAAATACGTATATAAGGGGACTTACGATCGGGAGACTTACCATCACGGATTGCCTGAAGATGATGTCAGAACCACGATACTAATCACAACTCTGATGCGCGCGACTTACATCGGACATGGACTTGACCCAACGGCCTAGGTTTTTCGCAAACCTAAGCTCTGATACCATATATGTAACACCCCTAGAATCTGACCGGGAATGTTACATGACGTAGACCCTTATCACAAGCATCTACGAGGCTAAACTCCAAAAGACTACTCAATGATTAACCGACTGGGGTCAAATTAATTACAAAGCAGACCGACATGGTCATTAACCAATTCAGAAACTAACGACATTCAAATTTTAATGACAATAATAAACTTGAACACAGAAAAGAATGACAACTCAATTTAATAACTAAAAACTACACCCATGCAAGGGTGAATACTCGACCGACAGAGAAATACCGACCAAAATGAAATAAAATAAAAGACTCTAACTCTGGTGTGATTAGCATCATTGTCCTCCATCTCCTTCCAAGCCAATCATATGACTGCTCCCGAGCTGCCAAAACGTGAGCGCATAACAGGCACCCACCCCCCGAAAACTCGAGGGTTAGCAAACTGGAATTTTGCTAGTGCAAGTACATAATGTACAAGATATACAAAAAGTATCAACACAAACTCAACAGCCACGAAGCCTTAACACAAACCACACATTTACACAAACAACACATTAAAACATCCGTTTACACAAGGTGAAAGGTAATCACATAGCCATATTCTCTTCACGGATCATAACACCAATGAAACTTTAAGGAAGCCCAATGAGTTAAAAGATCTAGTTTGAAAAACCCCTTATATAAAAGGAAAAGCAAATTTGATAAGATAGTTTGAAAACGTTATTATTGACTCGGGCCGTCTTGGGGTTTTGAAAATCAAATGGGAATACTTTTAGAAAATAACTTCAAAAGCTCTCGGGTCCTCGACCCAGCATGTGGAAAACAATTTGCAAGAAAACCATTACAACATTATTTGGGGTCCTCGACCCAATTTATGAAACACTGTCACAAGCGAGTCATTATAACATCTCACGGGGTTCTCGACTCAATCCAAATAATATCATCACGAGATCAATCATCTCAACATTTTACGGGTCCTCGCCCCAATTCACAGAATATCATCACAATACAATCAAGGACACAGCCTCTCATTCGACAAATCCTGCTCAAGACCCCTGATTAATTAACCCTCGGATATCTCGTCAAATATCCTTGGTTAATTAACCCTGATACCTGTAATATCCGCAATTTTGATTTCTAGTAATTTTCTATTTTTTGTCATAAGTCCATCTTAGCGACTCTACTGTAACCGTTTCGTCATTCCAAGAATTATTAATTCTGCACTTTTTGTCATCCGAGTTCGCTTCGGTGTGGTTTTGTTGAGTTCCGTGTCCTTAATCGACTTTTTCACTTGTGAGTTCGACTTTGTAAAGTCACCATTAATTCTTGAAAACTCCAAAAATTCTGAATCTTTGTGATATTATAGAACATAAAGTTAGCTTTCCAATGGCTCAAACGGTGAGTCAATTGGAGTCCGGACGAAGGAATTATGGTCGAAATAACTAAGACTGCACCGTGTGCTTTCTTATGCTGTAGCGGGCTGTACCGCGGGCCGTGGCCCCTTCTGGCTGGGCCGCGGCACAAAGCTGATTTCTGTGCCGATACTGGCTGGTAGCGCACGCTAGTCCGGAAGGATAGCGCATGCTAGGCCGTGCCAGTATAAATATGACTGAGTAGTCATATTTCCACTCATTTTTCATTTCTTTTCTTTTCTGTCCGCGGCTGGCGGTTCGGAAAAGGAGAAGGCATGTTGTTAAACAACGAATCCACGAAGTCCTAGAGCTTATATTATTGATGAATCATCCTATAACATCCTTTGATCGAGCGAATCAGGTCAGATTTTCTAGAAATCCTAGTTTTGGGGAATTTGGGTATTTTGTTTGATTTCGTCCGTTTAATCCGATTTAACTTAGTATTGTGATGGTTTGATGATTATTTAGATGTATTATATCATTTTCCTTGTTATTCCATGGACGGATCATATAGATTCGTCGTTTTGTTTGAGTTCTTAATAGACGCCTTGAAGGTGTCCGGTAGAATGTCATAGAGGGGTTTTCGGGCGTTCTACGATTATTCTTCCTCGTATGATCATTGATTTATTAATTGTATGATCTTAGGATCGAGTTTCTCGTGAAAAACCCGTGTTGAATCTTTCCATTCGTCGTCGTCTTCCTTTTCGTTAGCATCGAGCGTTTCGAAGCTTCTCGATTGAGCTGTGTTCGTCGAAATACTTGCGTGCCGATTTTGAGGCAAGTATCTTGTCCATACGTTTCATGTTTCATAGGCATAATTATCGATAAACGATTTTATGCAAAATTCAATGATTAATGAACGTAAAAAGGGATCGGTATGTTCTCGATAAAAGTTCTCTTTCGACGATAAATTGTGTACTTCGTGAGTATATGTATTCTCGGAATATGTGGGTTGGTTTTGTATATTGAAAGATGTTATGATTACTTTGAGTGAGTTTAATAGACCGTAATCCTTTGCCTGGGATTACGAAATGTTATGTGTACTTGTTCGGTAAGAACGTAATGTGTGTGATATTAGTTGTTACTCATTTGAAAGGAGGTTGTGATGTTTAATTGTTGCTTGGCTTGATGTTCTGCTCATTGTTATGTGATCATTGATAGTGATGTGCCTCCGGGTAGGATTGATAAATCTCCAGGATCCATACTTGTTAGTATGGGTCGGGCGTGACCGTAAGGTTATCCAATCCGGGTATGTCTTGCGGGGACTCCGAGGTTCGGGGCTTGCTATCCCGATGCCGCGATAACTTGTGGGGGTTATCATCGGGTATGTCTTGCGGGGACTCCAAGTTTCATGGCTTGTTAGCGCGATGTAGGGATAACTTATGGTTGTGATTTGTTATTGGTTTTGTGTCTGTTGTCACGAGGACATGTGATTCGGTATGGTTTCCTATTGGGTTATTCACTCGGGTATGTTCCGAGGGAGCATATGAGGTTCGTGGCTTGTTAGCACGGAATGCGAATAATCCTTAGGAATATGTGTTATGTGATTTGGGTCGTAGACCATGTGTCATGTGATTTGGGTCGTGGGCCCTGTTTTGTGAAATGGGCTATGGACCCCACATATTGATATCGGAACTTGTATTTTGGAAAATGATATTTGGGCCGTGTCCCTAAGTGTTTTCGAAAGACTTGAGAATTTCTTATTTCCAAATGTCTTCAAAACTCCCGAGATTATAAAATGTTTTGTAAGAGATACATGGTATTATTTCCTATCCTTTTTATAATTCAATGGTTTTGATCAAGTGAGTTATCTCGGGAAGTATATTCAAGATTTTTATGTTCTTGAAGTATGTTGTGTATGGCTTGTACTTCTGTTTTATACTTGCACTAGCAAAACAGTGGAGTTTTTCTAACTCCCGAGTATTCGGGGGGTGGATGTCTGTATTGCGTCCAGGTACTTGTAGGTAGCTGGGGAGCGAATCACAGGATCGATACGAAGGATGTTGGAAGACGAAGATACTAATCACGTGAAGACCAATTGTAGAGTATTTGGTAGAGTCGTGTTGGTTATCCCTCCGATATGTTATTTTCTCGATTTATGGGAGTGTTATTGTATTCTAGCCCCTGCGTGGGTATGTGTTCTGGGCAAGAATCTTGTATGTAATGTTGTGTGTGTTGAGGTAAAGATCAAATCGGTCTGATGGTCCTTTATGTAGCCATGTCGGCATATGATTTACTTATCGTTTTTATATTTAGCCTGGTAGATCCTCACGGAGAGGGTGTACGGCGCTGTAATATTCCCGATTGGTTTGGGAGTGTTACAGAATATGGTATCGGAGCTTAGGTTGAGGAAACCTAGGCTCTCGGGTTGAGTTGTGTGTTGTCGGGTCTTGTTTTGTCTTGTCTTGTCAGATTTTGTCTGACTGAGTAGTGTCGCGACGCGTCGTCTGAGTTGTCGATCGTGATTAGTATCGAGGCGCAACCATTATCGTCGTGGGATCTGTGGATGTAAATCTCCCTACTTTGTTGTGTCTCATGTTGTACGAGTTTATGTGATTCTGTGATATTATGTGGAGTTTAATTGTGCCTCGTGAATACTTACTCCATACTTGTTTGATTCTCGTGTTATACCGGGATAAAGGGTAGTACCGGTATGTGTGTATGTAGATATATACATCCTTGTGTGAAATTGTTTTTGCAGGAGCGATATTTTAGATTGGTTACTCAATAAAAGTTTATCAGTGTGGTATTTTAAACTTCAAATGTTTTGGGGAAGTCACGTAAATTCTATTTAAAAATATCCTTCGAGAAGGAAAAATGATTTGATTTTCGGATGATGACCTTGAGACCAAAGATTTTTGGGAATTCAACTACATGTATTTTATGTTCATCTTGCGTTGAAAATTTTCAAAAATTGATTTTTAAATGCTCAAACGAGGTCTATCAAAAAATTTACTTGAGACGTGACTTTCGCCTTCAATTTTTCGGTTTCATGAATTTCGGTTAAAGTTATGTAGTGAGGATGTAAATTTTTGGCGTTTGGATTCGTATGTTGCTGTCTATTTTTAACCTTCGACTTTTGGTATCATTTAGTGTATGCTCATGAATGTGTTGCTGAATTAGAATAGATAGCGCGCGCTAACGTGGCATGGCTAGCGCACGCTAAGTCTCTGTTAAATCAAACACTAATTGGTCTGAGCAGAAGCTCAGAAACTCCATTCTCGCCATAAGTCTAACTTTTGCGATTGTTAGACTGACCGTTTGAGACCGTACTCTATGTGTGTTGTTCAGGAACAACAAATGTTGTGTATGATTATATGTAATTTAATTGTGTTCTTGTCCGTTGCGTGTGTAAAGTTCAAATGACTTTTTGGTACATTTGCCAAATCGTGTGTGTTTTAAAATGACCTTTCGGATATCTTGTAAATTTGGGTTATTTAGTTAACCTTTTTTCTTAACTCTTTTGTTGGTACGTTTAAGGGATGACTTAACGTACGTTTTGAAACTATTGAGTTTTGGCGTCTTCGCCTTGTAATTTCAAATGGTATTCTATGACGGTATTTGGTATTCGGGAAATGACTTTTGGTGAGTATTTGGAAAAGTAATACCGTCAACGACTTTTTTTGGCATTTTTGAACGTTTTTGAAAATGGTTTTCAACTTGGTGAGTTCTCGCGCGAAACCCATACAGAAAATGATTTTGATATAGTGAATGACTTTAATTTCATTGTATTTATAATTCACATAACAACGACATTATTAATGAAGATTGTCGGGATAACACTTTGTATATTGTGCTCTAGCTTGAATTAAATCATAATATGTATACGATTTAATGGTATGTGTTACTATAGGTTATTGTTTGTTAGTATGCCGAGGGGCAGAGGTCATGGTCGTAACCGTGGTGCTGATGGCCATGGGGATCAGATGCAGAATCGAGAGAATGTTGTTGGGAATGATTTTAGTTTGGGTGTTGCTACTATATTGCAACAGGTAGCAACTCAAATGACTCAGTTGACCCAGGTGGTTCAACGTAGCATTGACGCGAGTCAAAACGTCAGTGTAAATCAATAGATTCGCGAGGTAGTTCGTATGAATCCCCCTCGATTCGCCGGTGCTGTGGATGCGTTGGGCTGGGAAGGTTGGATTTTTCAGTTGGGAAATATTTTGGAGGCTGTCGGATGTCCTGAAGAGCGGAAGGTGCCTATCGCTCAGTACCTTCTCGACAAAGATGCCGCTAATTGGTGGGAAGATGTTAAAACTCGTGATCGTGATGTCACATGGGCGGAGTTCCAAGCATTTATGGAAGTTGAGTTCTGTCCGAAACCGATTAGAGAGCAGAGGATTGGTGAATTTTATTTGGCAGAACCGCAAGATATATCGATGTCGCAGGCTATGATCGATTATAGCAAACAACTCAGTTATGTGCGAGACCGGGTGAGAACTGAGGAAGAGAGGATCCTTCACTTTGACAGGCGGATGAAGTGGGATATTCATGTGTATATGTCGGGATTCAATTGCACCTCATTGAGGGACTATCAAGATCGAGCCTTAGCTCGTGAACTAGCTTCGTTATTGTCGGAGCGTGTGCCCGATTCGAAGAAGCAGAGGAAGTCCAATGACCGTGTGGACAGTACAAGAGTCGGTGTTTCTAATTTGCAACGTAGTAGTCTCTCCGTTCTGAAGCTCCATCGCTCGATGCATGGAACTGAGAGTTCCAAGTCTTCTGTTCTGACTCCTGGTAAATCCAGGAGATGTTTTAACTGTAATGTGGCGGGACATGTTCGTGCACATTGTCCTTCTCCTCCAGTAACGTGTTACAGGTGCGGACTCGAGGGACACCGGGTTCAGTTTTGCGAGATGGTTACTGAGCCTTCCGAGGCACGGACGTGAGCATTGATAACAGGATCGACTCCGAGTAGTTCCTGAGGGGTGTGGTCTATCAGTTGTATATTATGTTATTTTCTCGCTTTATTGTTTCGAATTTCGGAGTTAAACATTTTTTTTGTTAGACGTGGATCGAATATTGAACTTCTGTATTTTCAACTCTGTCTACTCAGTCGTGTTCATTGATACCTTCTGAACTTGTTCTGTATTTCGGTTTTTATCGTTCGAACGAGTCGTGATCTTGATTTGGATCATTTTGTGTTTATTTCTGTTTTTTCGACTATGCGTGTTTCCTTGTAATAGGTGCCGTGTGTTTCGGGATTGTTTGGATAATTGACTCGATTGTATCATCTGTTTGATGACGCTTGTCACTTGTTGATTTTATTATGTCTCTATCGGTGGCGTTGCGTTGGTCGTCGTGGAGCGTGTTTTCACACCGTATGTGCCTTTGCGTTGCTAATAATATTTCGCCGTTGGACATAAGTTACGCGTTTCTTGTGCATCTCGTTGAATTTTCCTGGCGGTACATTGCATCTCCCTACTTGTTTTAAGTTTTGGGACGAAACTTCTTTTAAGAAGGGTAGTATGTAATATCCGCAATTTCGATTTCCGGTAATTTTATATTTTTTGGCGGAAGTCCATCTTAGCTACTCTATTGTAACCGTTTCGTCATTCCGAGAATTATTAATTGTGCACTTTTTGTCATCCGAGTTCATTTCGGTGTCGTTTTGTTGAGTTCCGTGTCCTTAATGGACTTTTTCACTTGTGAGTTTGACTTTGTAAAGTCACCATTAATTCTTGAAAACTCTAAAAATTCTGAATCTTTGCAATATTATAGATCATCACCTTATCTTTCCAATGACTCAAACGGTGAGTCAATCGGAGTCCGGACGAAGGAGTTATGGTCGAAATAGCTAAGACTGCACCGTGTGCCTTCTTATGCTGGAGCGGGCTGTACCGCGGGCCGTGGCCGCTTCTGGCCGGGCCGCGGCACAAAGCTGATTTCTGGGCCTATACTGGCTGGTAGCGCATGCTAGTCCAGAAGGATAGCGCACGCTAGGCCGTGCCAGTATAAATATGACTGAGTAGTCATATTTCCACTCATTTTTCATTTCTTTTCTTTTCTGTCCGCGACTGGCGGTTCGGAGAAGGAGAAGGCATGTTGTTAAACAATGAATCCACGAAGTCCTAGAGCTTATATCATTGATGAATCATCCTATAACATCCTTTGATCGAGCGAATCAGGTCAGATTTTCTAGAAATCATAGTTTTGGGGAATTTGGGTATTTTGTTTGATTTCGTCCGTTTAATCCGATTTAACTTAGTATTGTGATGGTTTGATGATTATTTAGATGTATTATATCATTTTCCTTGTTATTCCATGGACGGATCATATATATTTGTCGTTTTGGTTGAGTTCTTAATAGACGCCTTGAAGGTGTCCGGTAGAATGTCGTAGAGGGGTTTTCGGGCGTTCTACGATTATTCTTCCTCGTATAATCGTTTATTTATTAATTGTATGATCTTAGGATCGAGTTTCTCGCGAAGAACCTGTGTTGAATCTTTCCATTCGTCGTCGTCTTCCTTTTCGTTAGCATCGAGCGTTTCGAAGCTTCTCGGTTGAGCCGTGTTCGTCGGAATACTTGCGTGCCGATTTTGAGGCAAGTATCTTGTCCATATGTTTCATGTTTCATAGAAATAATTATCAATAAACGATTTTATGCAAAATTCAATGTTTAATGAACGTAAAAAGGGATCAGTATGTTCTCGATAAAAGTTGTCTTTCAACGATAAATTGTGTACTTCGTGAGCATATGTATTCTCGGAATATGTGGGTTGGTTTTGTATATTGAAGGATGTTATGATCACTTTGAGTGAGTTTAATAGACCGTAATCCTTTGCCTGGGATTACGAAATGTTATGTGTACTTGTTCGGTAAGAACGTAATGTGTGTGATATTAGTTGTTACTCATTTGAAAGGAGGTTGTGATGTTTAATTGTTGCTTGGCTTGATGTTCTGCTCATTGTTATGTGATCGTTGATAGTGATGTGCCTCCGGGTAGGATTGATAAATCTCCGGGATCCATACTTGTTAGTATGGGTCTGGCATGACCGTAAGGTTATCCAATCCGGGTATGTCTTGCGGGGACTCCGAGGTTCGGGGCTTGCTATCCCGATGCCGCGATAACTTGTGGGGGTTATCATCGGGTATGTCTTGCGGGGACTCCAAGGTTCATGGCTTGTTAGCGCGATGTCGGGATAACTTATGGTTGTGATTTGTTATTGGTTCTATGTCTGTTGTCACGAGGACATGTGATTCGGTATGGTTTCCTATTGGGTTATTCACTCGGGTATGTTCCGAGGGAGCATCTGAGGTTCGTGGCTTGTTAGCACGGAACGCGAATAATCCTTAGGAATATGTGTTATGTGATTTCGGTCGTAGACCCTGTGTCATGTGATTTGGGTCATGGACCCCGTGTTTTGTTATTTGGGTCGTGGACCCTGTGTTTCGTGAAATGGGTTGTGGACCCCACGAATTGATATCGGAACTTGTATTTTGGAAAATGATATTTGGGCCATGTCCCTAAGTGTTTTCGAAAGACTTGAGAATTTCTTATTTCCAAATGTCTTCAAAACTCCCGAGATTATAAAATGTTTTGTAAGAGATACATGGTATTATTTCCTATCCTTTTTATAATTCAATGGTTTTGATCAAGTGAGTTATCTCGGGAAGTATATTCAAGATTTTTATGTTCTTGAAGTATGTTGTGTATGGCTTGTACTTCTGTTTTATACTTGCACTAGCAAAACAGTGGAGTTTTGCTAACTCCCGAGTATTCGGGGGGTGGATGTCTGTATTGCGTCCAAGTACTTGCAGGTAGATGGGGAGCGAATCACAAGATCGATACGAAGGATGTTAGAAGACGAAGATACAAATCACGTGAAGACCAATTGTAGAGTATTTGGTAGAGTCGTGTTGGTTATCCCTCCGATGTGTTATTTTCTCGATTTATGGGAGTGTTATTGTATTCTAGCCCCTGCGTGGGTATGTGTTCTGGGCAAGAATCTTGTATGTAATGTTGTGTGTGTTGAGGTAAAGATCAAATCGGTCTGATGGTCGTTTATGTAGCCATGTCGGCATATGATCTACTTATCGTTTTTGTATTTAGCCTGGTAGATCCCCACGGAGAGGGTGTACGGCGCTGTAATATTCCCGATTGGTTTGGGAGTGTTACAGAATATGGTATCGGAGCTTAGGTTGAGGAAACCTAGGCTGTCAGGTTGAGTTGTGTGTTGTCGGATCTTGTTTTGTCTTGTCTTGTCAGATTTTGTGTGACTGAGTAGTGTCGCGACGCGTCGTCTGAGTTGTCAATCGTGATTAGTATCGAGGCGCAACCATCATCTTCGTGCGATCTGTGGATGTAAATCTCCCTACTTTGTTGTGTCTCATGTTGTATGAGTTTATGTGATTCTGTGTTATTATGCGGAGTTTAATTGTGCCTCGTGAATACTTACTCCATACTTGTTTGATTCTCGTGTTATGCCGGGATAAAGAGTAGTACCGGTATGTGTGTATGTATATATATACATCCTTGTGTGAAATTGTTTTTACAGGAGCGATATTTTGGATTGGTTACTCGATAAAAGTTTATCAGTGTGGTAATTTAAACTACAAATGTTTTGGGGAAGTCACGTAAATTCTATTTAAAAATATCCTTCGAGAAGGAAAAATGATTTGATTTTCGGATGATGACCTCGAGACCAAAGATTTTTGGGAATTCAACTACATGTATTTTATGTTCATCTTGCGTTGAAAATTTTCAAAAATTAATTTTTAAATGCTCAAATGAGGTCTATCAAAAAATTTCCTTGAGACGTGACTTTCGCCTTCAATTTTTCGGTTTCATGAATTTCGGTTAAAGTTATGTAGTGAGGATGTAAATTGTTGGCGTTTGGATTCGTATGTTGCTGTCTATTTTTAACCTTCGACTTTTGGTATCATTTAGTGTATGCTCATGAATGTGTTGCTGGATTAGAATAGCTAGCGTGCGCTAACGTGGCATGGCTATCGCACGCTAAGTCTCTGTTAAATCATACACTAATTGGTCTGAGCAGAAGCTCGGAAACTCCATTCTGGCCATAAGTCTAACTTTTGCGATTGTTAGACTAACCGTTTGAGACTGTACTCTATGTGTGTTGTTCAGGAACAACAAATGTTGTGTATGATTATGTGTAATTTAACTGTGTTCTTGTCCGTTGCGTGTGTAAAGTTCAAATGACTTTCTAGTACATTTGCCAAATCGTATGTGTTTTAAAATGACCTTTCGGATATCTTGTAAATTTGGGTTATTTCGTTAACCTTTTTTCTTAACTCTTTTGTTGGTACGTTTAAGGGATGACTTAACGTACATTTTGAAACTATTGAGTTTTGGCGTCTTCGCCTTGTAATTTCAAATGGTATTCTATGACGGTATTTGGTATTCAGGAAATGACTTTTGGTGAGTATTTGGAAAAGTATTACCGTCAACGGCTTTTTTTTTGGGATTTTTGAACGTTTTTGAAAATGGTTTTCAACTTGGTGAGTTCCGGCGCAGAACCCGCACAGAAAATGATTTTGATATAGTGAATGACTTTAATTTCATTGCATTTATAATTCACATAACAACGACTTTATTAATGAAGATTGTCGGGATAATACTTTGTATACTGTGCTCTAGCTTGAATTAAATCGTAATATGTATATGATTTAATGGTATGTGTTACTATAGGTTATTGTTTGTTAGTATGCCGAGGGGCAGAGGTTGTGGTCGTAACCGTGGTGCTGATGGCCGTGGGGATCAGATGCAGAATCGAGAGAATGTTGCTGGGAATGATTTTAGTTTGGGTGTTGCTACTATATTGCAACAGGTAGCAACTCAAGACTCAGTTGACCCAGGTGGTTCAACATAGCATTGACGCGAGTCAAAACGTCAGTGTAAATCAATGGCTTCGCGAGGTAGTTCGTATGAATCCCCCTCGATTCGCCGGTGCTGCGGATGCGTTGGGCTGGGAAGGTTGGATTTTTCAGTTGGGAAAGATTTTCGAGGCTGTCGGATGTCCTGAAGAGCGGAAGGTGCCTATCGCTCAGTACTTTCTTGACAAAGATGCCACTAATTGGTGAGAAGCTGTTAAACCTCGTGATCGTGATGTCATGTGGGCGGAGTTCCAAGCATTTATGGAAGCTGAGTTCTGTCCGGAACCGATTAGAGAGCAGAGGATTCGTGAATTTTATTTGGAAGAACCACAAGATATATCGATGTCGCAGGCTATCATCGATTATAGCAAACAACTCAGTTATGTGCGAGACCGGGTGAGAACCGAGGAAGAGAGGATCATTCACTTTGACAGGCGGATGAAGCGGGATATTCGTGTGTATATGTCGGGATTCAATTGCACATCATTGAGGGACTATCAAGATCGAGCCTTAGCTCGTGAACTAGCTTCGTTATTGTCGGAGCGTGTGCCTGAGTCGAAGAAGCAGAGGAAGTCCGATGACCGTGTGGACAGTACAGGAGTAGGTGTTTCTAATTTGCAACGTAGTAGTCTCTCCGCTGTGAAGCTCCATCGCTCGATGCGTGGAACTGAGAGTTCCAAGTCTTCTGTTCTGACTCCTGGTAAATCCAGGAGATGTTTTAACTGTAATGTGGCGGGTCATGTTCGTGAACATTGTCCTTCTCCTCCAGTAACGTGTTACAGGTGCGGACTCGAGGGACACCGGGTTCAGTTTTGCGAGATGGTTACCGAGCCTTCCGAGGCACGAACTTGAGCATTGATAACAGGATCGACTCTGAGTAGTTCCTGAGGGGCGTGGTCTATCAGTTGTATATTATGTTATTTTCTCGCTTTATTGTTTCGAATTTCGGAGTTAAACATTTTTTTTGTTAGACGTGGATCGGATATTGAACTTCTGTATTTTCAACTCTGTCTACTCAGTCGTGTTCGTTGATACCTTCTGAACTGGTTCTGTATTTCGGTTTTTATCGTTCGAACGAGGTGATCTTGATTTGGATCATTTTGTGTTTATTTCTGTTTTTTCGACTGTGCGTGTTTCCTTGTAATAGGTGCCGTGTGTTTCGGGATTGTTTGGATAATTGACTCGATTGTATCATCTGTTTGATGACGCTTGTCACTTGTTGATTTTATTATGTCTCTATCGGTGGCGTTGCGTTGGTCGTCGTGGAGCGTGTTTTCACGCCGTATGTGCCTTTGCATTGCTAATAATGTTTCGCCGTTGGACGTAAGTTACGCGTTTCTTGTGTATCTCATTGAATTTTCCTGGCGGTACATTGCATCTCCCTACTTGTTTTAAGTTTCGGGACGAAACTTCTTTTAAGAAGGGTAGTATGTAATATCCGCAATTTCGATTTCCGTTAATTTTCTATTTTTTGGTGGAAGTCCATCTTAGCAACTCTATTGTAACCGTTTCGTCATTCCGAGAATTATTAATTCTGCACTTTTTGTCATCCGAGTTGGTTTCGGTGTCGCTTTGTTGAGTTCCGTGTCCTTAATCGACTTTTTCACTTGTGAGTTCGACTTTGTAAAGTCACCATTAATTCTTGAAAACTCCAAAAATTCTGAATCTTTGTAATATTATAGATCATCAAGTTATCTTTCCAATGGCTCAAACGGTGAGTCAATCAGAGTCCGGACGAAGGAGTTATGGTCGAAATAGCTAAGACCGCACCGTGTGCCTTTTTATGCTGGAGCGGGCTGTACCGCGGGCCGCGGCCCCTTCTGGCCGGGCCGCAGCACAAAACTGATTTCTGGGCCGATACTGGCCGGTAGCGCACGCTAGTCCGGAAGGATAGCGCACGCTACGCCGTGCCAGTATAAATATGACTGAGCAGTCATATTTCCACTCATTTTTCATTTTTATTTTTTGTCCGCGGCTGGAGGTTCGAAGAAGGAGAAGGCATGTTGTTAAATGACGAATCCGCGAAGTCCTAGAGCTTATATCATTGATGAATCATCCTATAACATCCTTTGACCGAGCGAATCAGGTCAGATTTTCTAGAAATCCTAGTTTTGGGGAATTTGGGTATTTTGTTTGATTTCGTCCGTTTAATACGATTTAACTTTGTATTGTGATGGTTTAATGATTATTTAGATGTATTATATCATTTCCTATGTTATTCCATGGTCGGATCATATAAATTAGTCGTTTGGGTTGAGTTCTTAATCGACGCCTTGAAGGTGTCCGGTAGAATGTCATAGAGGGTTTTCGGGCGTTCTACGATTATTCTTCCTCGTATGATCGTTGATTTATTAATTGTATGATGTTAGGGTCGAGTTTCTTGCGAAGAACTTGTGTTGAACCTTTCCGTTCGTCGTCGTCTTCCTTTTCGTTAGCATCGAGCGTTTCGACGCTTCTCGGTTGAGCCGTGTTCGTCGGAATACTTGTGTGCCGATTTTGAGGCAAGTATCTTGTCCATACGTTTCATGTTTCATAGGCATAATTATCGATACATGATTTTATGCAAAATTCAATGTTTAATGAACGTAAAAAGGGGTCGGTATATTCTCGATAAAAGTTGTCTTTCAACGATAAATTGTGTACTTCGTGAATATATGCGTTCTCAGAATATGTGGGTTGGTTTTGTATATTGAAAGATGTTATGATCACTTTGAGTGAGTTTAATAGACCGTAATCCTTTGCCTGGGATTACGAAATGTTATGTGTACTTGTTCGGTAAGAACGTAATGTGTGTGATATTAGTTGTTACTCCTTTGAAAGGAGGTTGTGATGTTTAATTGTTGCTTGGCTTGATGTTCTGCTCATTGTTATGTGATCGTTGCTAGTGATGTGCCTCCGGGTAGGATTGATAAATCTCTGGGATCCATACTTGTTAGTATGGGTCGGGCGTGACCGTAAGGTTATCCAATCCGGCTATGTCTTGCGGGGACTCCGAGGTTCGGGGCTTGCTATACCGATGCCGCGATAACTTGTGGGGGTTATCCTCGGGTATGTCTTGCGGGGACTCCAAGGTTCGTGGCTTGTTAGCGCGATGTCGGGATAACTTATGGTTGTGATTTGTTATTGATTCTGTGTCTGTTGTCACGAGGACATGTGATTCGGTATGGTTTCCTATTGGGTTATTCACTCAGGTATGTTCCGAGGGAGCATCTGAGGTTCGTGGCTTGTTAGCACCGAACGCGAATAATCCTTAGGAATATGTGTTATGTGATTTGGGTCATGGACCCTGTGTCATGTGATTTGGGTCATGGTCCCCGTGTTTTGTGATTTGGGTCGTGGACCCTGTGTTTCGTGAAATGGGTTGTGGACCCCGTGAATTGATATCGGAACTTGTATTTTGGAAAATGATATTTGGGCCGTGTCCCTAAGTGTTTTCGAAAGACTTGAGAATTTCTTATTTCCAAATGTCTTCAAAACTCCCGAGATTATAAAATGTTTTGTAAGAGATACATGGTATTATTTCCTATCCTTTTTATAATTCAATGGTTTTGATCAAGTGAGTTATCTCGGGAGGTATATTCAAGATTTTTATGTTCTTGAGGTATGTTGTGTATGGCTTGTACTTCTGTTTTATACTTGCACTAGCAAAACAGTGGAGTTTTGCTAACCCCCGAGTATTCGGGGGGTGGATGTCTGTATTGCGTCCAGGTACTTGCAGGTAGCTGGGGAGCGAATTACAGGATCGATACGAAGGATTATGGAAGACGAAGATACTAATCACGTGAAGACCAATTGTAGAGTATTTGGTAGAGTCGTGTTGGTTATCCCTCCGATGTGTTGATTTCTCGATTTATGGGAGTGTTATTGTATTCTAGCCCCTGCGTGGGTATGTGTTCTGGGCAAGAATCTCGTATGTAATGTTGTGTGGGTTGAGGTAAAGATCAAATCGGTCTGATGGTCCTTTATGTAGCCATGTCGGCATATGATTGACATATCGTTTTTGTATTTAGCCTGGTAGATCCTCACGGAGGGGGTCTACGACGCTGTAATATTCCCGATTGGTTTGGGGGTGTTACAATACCAACATTTAAAACAAGTTGAAACACACTTTCAGAAACATGAATCGCGGCCATCAAGACCGACATTTTAAAGCGAGCTGAAAGAATTTTGAATTACGAACATCGTTCGGTATCGGGGTCTTAGTTGTCACTCGAATATCCGTAACCAATAAGCCTGCCAGACGCCTCCCTTGCACACCTGTGCACCAGCGTTCACTCCACTATGTTAGCCGCCCCTTGTACATGTCACCGCGCCGGCGATCACTCCCTCAAGAGCCGCCCCTTGCAGGTAACACCCCCGATATATTCAGGAATATTACAGCGCCGTAAATCCTTTACGTAAGAATTTACAAGGCTAAATAAATGAAACGACAATGACAGATACCAACTTAAGGAAATAATGGAAATAAGATACAACAGTTTTGACCAATACTGAAAATACGAAAGTTCAACGGAAAAGTATTAATACATCACCAAATCCAAATCATCATAAACGACTATGTACTCGAGTACTTATTGAAATAACCAACAAACAATAGACAATTAAACTCGGCCGGAACATCACTCTGCACCCTCGTCGTCGTGCAGCTCCAGTGGTTGTTTCCCCGCTCTCCTGGATCCCAAACATAAACAAAATGTTCACCCCTGAAGGGGTTAGCACAACGATGCTAGTATAAGTACCACAACATATTATTCAACATCTCACGAAGAATAAAAATAATAACATACACTCATGATAATCACAACATGATATCACAACATACACATGGTAATTCCAATGATTCAGCGTTCACTGCCTAGACCCCAAGATGATCCCGTCGGACCAACACGTGGTGGAAAAAACCTGTCCAATGATCCAGCGCATGCTAGCATAGATCCCAAGATGATCCCATCGGACCAACATGTGGTGGACATACAACAACGACATACATGTACGACAATATGTATAACATCAATAAATAAAACAATTAAGGTACTTGCCTCGATTCGAAGACAAGAACAATACTTCCACGAAAAACGAAACACTCGAAGGTCGCACTTTCGATAAATCATGTAACAAGCTCGAATCTTAACAAAAGAAATAATATAGAATTCATCTCATGTCGTACGAATGTCTAACAATCTAATTTATGGCCGAAAATTCATAAAATGTAATCCGCCTGAACTGCTTAGCATACACTAAGTATTCTACATAGCGCGCGCTAAGCCCGCTCGTTAGCGCATGTAAAAAATAAAGCCTAGCGTACGCTAACTATGTATTGACAGTCCTCTCTGATCAGCCGACTGACTCGCCTGATGACATAGCGCACGTTACGTTTCCAATCGTAGCGTACGTTAACTGTACTCAATAGCGCACGTTAATCTACAAAGTTTAGCATGCGCTAAACGTGCATGGCAGTTCACTACTGGGCAGTAGACTGATCTAATCGTGATCAAACCAACGAAATCTTCAGTGTTAATTCATGTTATCTCCATGAATATCATGCTCATACGGTTATGAATGATCTTATGGATAACAACAACTTCGAATTCAAGAATATGTATACTATCATAAAACCATATTCCATTTCGATTACAATTCTTCATGCGTAATTCGTAAGGCCTAACGGTCGATATCAATACCTTATATCAATCAAAACCATCATCATGTAGTTTGTTTAACACTCCATCTTTACAAGATAAATCTTTCCATGATCAATCTCTTAGATTCGTCTAACAATAATGATGTTAAAGTCAAGTCCGTGATTACTATGAAGACACCTTCTAAATTCGGATTACCAATGTCAGAAACTTCTCCTACTTGTTTATTGTAACAAGATTCGAATCATGATGTTCATAACCAAGGTACTTAAGGCATAATTATCTTAATATCCTAAACATGATGTGGTTTGGATAATTCACCAAAGAAAATTAGTATCTTGATAGCATAATCCTCATATCCTTAAGAACACGAATTCAAGGTTGGAAGTAGTATAACATACCTTAAGGTGGGGAAAAACATCGAGACAACAAGAAGAATCCGGCTCCGGTTGCTTGTTCGCCAAATCAAGACGTTTCTCCACTCCAATGATCAAACACAAGTGACATTCAATCTCCAATGATCAAGTAGATGGGTTCTAAGTGTGTTTAAGGAGGATAATGGGCTCTCTGGACTTATCAAATAATGAGGACGAGTGAAGGAACAAGAAGAAATGAAGTGCTGGCCCATATATAAACTTTCTGTACATTAGCTGATTAGCGCACGCTATCATACATCCTTAGCGCGCGCTAATAAGAGTTGACTCCAATACTGTCCAGGTTCATCCACGGGAATCTTATTCGGTCTTACGTCCGGCTGGCGCATGTGCTAGCCGCCCAGCTCAATAATTGACTGCCTAGCGCACGCAATTCTTCATTCGTAGCGTGCGCTAGTTGTAGCCCGATAACGCACATTAAGCTACATTCTTAGCGTGCGCTATCACGAGTTTGCATGAGTAATTTGCATGTTGTTATACTTATGTACAAGGGTACAAATGTGAGAAATAACATACTCCAATTATCGAGATCATAATTCCGAATAATACAGGGTTCAAATACAGATGAAATACACAATAATAAGTGCGGATATTACATACTCTCCTACTAAAAAGGAGTTTCGTCCCGAAACTAAAGATGAAAATAACTCTGGATATCTGGACTTCATGTTATCTTCCGTTTCCCATGTGGCTTCTTCTACTCCATGACGTGACCACTGAACTTTGACCAAAACAATTGGTTTGTTCCTCAACTGCTTAACTCGACTCTCGAGTATCTTGACCGGTCTTTCTTCAAACGTTCCATCCTGAGCGACTTCAATCGCGCCGAAATCAATGATATGACTAGGATCCGGTATATATCTCCGTAACTGGGATACATGGAACACGTTATGAACATGGATCAACGACGGCGGCAATGCCAATATGTATGCCAACTCTCTAACTCTCTCAAGGATCTCGAATGGTCTGATATATCTCCGACTCAACTTTCCCTTCCTTCCAAAACGAAATATTCCCCGAGTAGGAGAAACCTTTAAAAGTAGTCTCCAGTACTGAACTCCAATGGGCGACGGCGTACGTCTGCATAAGATTTCTGTCGACTCTGGGCGGTCAACAGTCTTTCACGAATCAAGGCTATCTTCTCTCGTGTCTGCACGATCAGCTCCGGTTCTGTCCTGATCAAGTCTGATGGATCGTCCCAACATAGGGGCGATCTGCATCTCCTCCCGTATAGTGCCTCAAATGGTGCCATCTTAATGGAAGCATGCCAACTATTGTTGTAGGTAAATCCAATCAACGGTAGATGAACTTCCCAATCGTTTGACCAATCTAAGGCACATGCCCTTAGCATGTCTTCCACCATTTTAATGGTCTTCTCGGATTGTCCGTCAGTCTGCGGGTGATAAGCCGTGCTGAAGTTCAATTCGATCCCCAAGGCCTTATGAACTACTTTCCAAAAGTGAGACACAAAACGACCGTATCGATCAGAAATAATGGTCTTCGGCATACCATGCAATCGGACTATCTCTGAAATGAATACTTGTGCCAACCTCTCTGGTCCCCATGCATCCTTAATGCCTAGAAAATGTGCTGATTTGGTTAAACGATCAACTATCACCCAAATCATGTTCATTCCTGTCTTGGTTCTCGGCATACTAGTAATAAAGTCCATCGATATGTCCTCCCACTTCCATTCAGGAATCGGGAGTGGATTCAACATCCCAGCAGGTCGTTGATGCTCGATATTAACCTGCTGACAAGTCAAACATTTCGAAACATAGTCCGCTACATCTTTCTTCATGTTACCCCACCAGAAATTTTGCTTCAAATCTTTGTACATCTTACTGGTGCCTGGGTGGATAGAATAGGGCGAGCTATGAGCTTCCTTCATAATCGTCTGTTTTAGAATATCGACATAGAGGACACAGAGTCGGTTCTGAAATCTCAAAACTCCATCATCATGAATTACGAATCCGGGGGCTTTCCCCTTAATAACTTCATCATGTAACTGAATCATCATAGGATCATCTGCCTGCTTAGATTTGATTTCTTCAGTTAATGATGAAGTTATTTCCATCACGCACAGTTGTCCTTGGACTCTATGTAACCACACTTCAATTCCTTCTCGAATCATCTCTCATTGAATGCGGAGCTGGGAGGTCAGAGTCTCCAGCATCTGGATAGAAATAGACTTGCGGCTAAGTGCATCTGCCACTACATTCGCTTTGCCTGGATGATACAAAATTTCCAAGTCATAGTCCTTAATCAGCTCTAACCATCTTCTTCGCCGCATGTTCAACTCTTTTTGACTGAATATGTATTTGAGACTCTTGTGATCCGTAAAGATCTGAAAGTGAGTCCCGTACAGGTAATGTCTACAGATTTTCAAGGCAACTGCTGCTAACTCCAAGTCGTGCATTGGGTAATTAACTTCATAAGGTTTCAACTGTCGTGACGCATAAGCGATCACCTTATCATTCTGCATCAATATGCATCCGAGTCCTTGGTTCGAAGCATCACTGTAAACTATAAATCCCCCAGTTCCCTGTGGAAGTGTCAAAATCGGTGCTGTCGTCAATCTCTTCTTCAATTCATAAAAATATTCTCGCACAACTCGTTCCACTCAAACTTTTGTGTTTTCTGCAGTAGTCGAGTAAGTGGGCGGGAAATTTTAGAAAACCCTTCCACGAACCGACGATAATACCCAGCACGTCCTAAGAAACTCCGGACTTCTCTCACGTTCTTTGGAGGTTTCCAATCCATAACTGCTTCGATCTTCTGAGGATCTAATCAGACTCCTTCAGCTGATACCACATGGCCGAGGAACATTACTTCCTTTAGCCAAAATTCACACTTAGAAAGTTTGGCGTATAGTTGCTCGCTTCTCAAAAGTTCTAATACAATCCGTAAATGCTGCGCATGCTCTTTCGGGTTCTTAGAATATACCAGAATGTCATCAATGAACACAACCACAAATTTATCCAAATATTCGATGAACACTCGGTTCATCAATTGCATGAATATAGCAGGTGCATTAGTGAGACCAAATGCCATCACTACAAACTCAAGTGTCCGTAGCGAGTTCTGAACACTGATTTCGGAACATCAGATTCCTTATTCCTCAGCTGATGATATTTTGATCTCAGATATATTTTAGAAAATACTGTTGCTCCTTGTAACTGGTCAAACAAATCATCAATACGTGGCAACGGATACTTGTTTTTAATCATCATCTTGTTCAGTTCTCGATAGTCAATACACAGTCGAAGCGATCCATCCTTCTTCCGAATGAAAAGAAATGGCGCTCCCCAGGGCGAAACGCTTGGCTGGATATATCCTTTGTCCAATAACTCCTCCAGTTGCTTTTTCAGTTCGTACATCTCAGTAGGTTCCATATGATACAGCGCCTTAGAAATTGGTGTAGCTCCGGGTTCCAGATCAATGGTGAATTCTACATCCCGTCGTGGAGGTAGTCCAGGTAACTCGTCAGGAAATACATCTGGAAATTCGTTCACAACAGGAATGGATGAAAGTTCCACAATTTTGTCTTCTTTCTTCATTGCATAGCACCAGTATCCGGTACAACCCTGTTTTAACAATTTGACAGCTTTCATCGCCTTGATCAACTTTCCTGAGCTTCCTGGTTTCCATCCTTCAAACAGTATTTCGGAACCATCATCAGCGATCAGCGAGATATTCCTCCTTAGATAGTTTAAAATACTCCATATCGATTAAGCCAATCGTCTCCGAGTATCAGGTCGTCTCCTTGTATTTCTATCACGATCAGATTTGAGAGCCATTCTCTGCCTCCAAATGATACAGGGAAATCTCTAGTTTCTAAATTTCCAACAATCCTCTCTCCACTCGGTAAACCAATCACATAAGGTTCACAATTATGAAAACCATATTCAAACGATTTACACAAGATAAGGATATAAATAAATGCATAGCTCCTGTATCGAATAAAACGCTAACTGGCTGGGAACGGATCTAAATGGTACCTGATGCGACAGTAGCATCCTAATCGTCTGTTTTCCTCATCTCGTACAGACGTGGGGGAAGAGATCCGGCACTCGATGTCCCCTTTCGGTCAAATTGTCCTCTGCCTCGTCCGCGGCCAACATTCTGAGGCATCTGTACACTCTATTGCGTCTGTTGAATACTCGATTCTTTCTGGGCTGGATGTGATGTACGGGCTCTAAAAGCTTTCGCAGCCTCTTCACAGAACACCGCACGATGTCCCTCTCGACCACAATCAAAACAAGTCATGGTAGGAAATGAGCAATCTCGTCGATAATGTCCTGTTCGACCACAGTTAAAGCACTTCCTTGTCACATCTGTCGTGACTGATACTGCTCCAGTGTTTTTTCCGCTCTTGGATGGGTGCGGAGGTTTCTTGAACGATTGAAAGTATGACTGGGCTTTTCGGGGCCCACTACTCTTGTGCTCGGTAAAATTGCCAGAGACTTTCTACTTTTTGGATTCGGTAAACTTCTCCATCACTGCTTCCTTGATCTCATACGCCAACGCCTTATCCTGGTATTGACGAAGAGCGGTACATTCAAAACCGGACATGTACCTCTGGATTTCTGGTATCATCCTCATATCAAAATGGATCATCATTTCTGCATCTGTTCTGACCAGATGTCGAACGAATGCCAATTGCTGGTTAAACGTATTAATTGTCTGG
This sequence comes from Orobanche coerulescens, assembly GCA_033398695.1. Taxonomy (NCBI): domain Eukaryota; kingdom Viridiplantae; phylum Streptophyta; class Magnoliopsida; order Lamiales; family Orobanchaceae; genus Orobanche; species Orobanche coerulescens. The sequence continues at coordinate 69,274,419 of CM065801.1, forward strand.
GATACAGGTTTGTCTGACGGCTGAGCGGAGAAAAACTCCCGAACTTTGGCTTCCCTCACAAGTCGAGGGCAGTACTGAGCTTCCATAATCAGTTTAAACTCTGTCCAATCAGCATCATGGTCTACAGGCCGGATGGCTTCCCACCATTCGGACGCTTCCCCTATCAGAAAGTATTAAGCGATAGAGGCTCTCCGGTCGTCTGGGCAGTTAATCCCGGCAAAAATTTTCTCCAATTCTTTCAACCAATGGTCCCATGTGGGAGTCTCAGAAAAGCCGTCAAATTTGGGTGGTTGCATCTTCGCCACCTCTTGCAACCATCGGTCACATCGATTTCCCATTTCCAGGATCCTTTGTTGTCCATCTCCCTGCTGTAACCCCACCGCCACCTGCATTCGGTCCACGACTTGGGCGAACTGAGTCATCTGGTTCACCACCTGACGAAGGATTTCGGGGACAGTCTGGTTCATTGTTAATAGATCTCTGTGGCTCGCCTGAGCTGTGGCTGGCCTGATTAGAAGGCGAGACTTCTCTTTCGGCATTCCTTCGTCCGCGTCCGCGACCGCGACCACGTCCACGTCCACCTCTCAACATACTGTAAGCACAATTACTCAATATACAGCCAACAATATCGTTTTAATGTTCAAGTATAAAGAGATACAACATGTAAAGGATGATATAGAGTTTTAGGAACTTACAACCACTGTTCACACGAAGACGTAGGCAGTACAGTGATGTTATTCACGTCCGGTTACCTCAAAAGACGTATACGACTCCTATTTTAACCCAATGTCCAAGATATCCATAATCTTACCTCCGATAGCATATTCTGTAACACCCCCGATATATTCAAGAATATTACAGCGCCGTAAATCCTTTACGTAAGAATTTACAAGGCTGAATAAATGAAACGACAATGACAGATACCAACTTAAGGAAATAATGGAAATAAGATACAACAGTTTTGACCAATACTGAAAAAATGAAAGTTCAATGGAAAAGTATTAATACATCACCAAATCCAAATCATCATAAAGGACTACGTACTCGAGTACTTATTGAAATAACCAACAAACAACAGACGATTAAACCCGACCGGAACATCATTCTGCACCCTCGTCGTCGTGTAGCTCCAGTGGTTGTTTCCCCGCTCTCATGGATCCTGAACATAAACAAAATGTTCACCCCCGAAGGGGTTAGCACAACGATGCTAGTACAAGTACCACAACATATTATTCAACATCTCACGAAGAATAAAAATAATAACATACACTCATGATAATCACAACATGATATCACAACATATACATGGTAATTCCAATGATGCAGCGTTCACTGCCTAGACCCCAAGATGATCCCGTCGGACCAACACGTGGTGGAAAAAACCCGTCCAATGATCTAGCGCACGCTAGCATAGATCCCAAGATGATCCCGTCGGACCAACACGTGGTGGACATACAACAATGACATACATGTACAACAATATGTATAACATCAATAAATAAAACAATTAAGGTACTTGCCTCGATTCGAAGACAAGAACAATACTTCCACGAAAAACGAAACACTCGAAGGTCGCCCCTTCCATCAATCATGTAACAAGCTCGAACCTTAACAAAAAAAATAATATAGAATTCATCTCATGTCGTACGAATGTCTACCAATCCAATTTACGGCCGAAAGTTCATAAAATGTAATCTGCCTGAACTGCTTAGCGTACGCTAAGTATTCTACGTAGCGCGCGCTAAAACCGCTCGTTAGCGCACGTAAACAATAAAGCCTAGTGCACGCTAACTATGTATTGACAGTCCTCTCTGATCAGCCGACTGACTCGCCTGATGACATAGCGCACGTTACGTTTCCAATCGTAGCGTATGTTAACTGTACTCGATAGTGCACGTTAATCTACAAAGTTTAGCGTGCGCTAAACGTGCATGGCAGTTCACTACTGGGCAGTAGACTGATCTAATCGTGATCAAACCAACAAAATCTTCAGTGTTAATTCATGTTATCTACATGAATATCATGCTCATACGGTTATGAATGATCTTACGGATAACAACAACTTCGAATTCAAGAATATGTATACTATCATAAAACCATATTCCATTTTGATTACAATTCTTCATGCGTAATTCGGAAGGCCTAACAGTCGATATCAATACCTTATATCAATCAAAACCATCATCATGTAGTTTGTTTAACACTCCATCTTTACAAGATAAATCTTTCCATGATCAATCTCTTAGATTCGTCTAACAATAATGATGTTAAAGTCAAGTCCATGATTACTATGAAGACACCTTCAAAATTCGGATTACCAATGTCAGAAACTTCTCCTACTTGTTTATTGCAACAAGATTAGAATCATGATGTTTATAACCAAGGTACTTAAGGCATAATTATCTCAATATCCTAAACATGATGTGGTTTGGATAATTCACCAAAGAAAATTAATATCTTGATAGCATAATCCTCATATCCTTAAGAACACGAATTCAAGGTTGGAAGTAGTATAATATACCTTAAGATGAGGAAAAACACCGAGACAACAAGTAGAATCCGGCTCCGGTTGCTTGTTCACCAAATCAAGACGTTTCTCCACTCCAATGATAAAACACAAGTGACATTCAATCTCCAATGATCAAGTAGATGGGTTCTAAGTGTGTTTAAGGAGGATAATGGGCTCTCTGGACTTATCAAATAATGAGGACGAGTGAAGGGAACAAGAAGAAATGAAGTGCTGGCCCATATATAAACTTTCTGTACATTAGCTGATTAGCGCACACTATCATACATCCTTAGCGCGCGCTAATAAGAGTTGACTCCAATACTGTCCAGGTTCATCCGCGGGAATCTTATCCGGTCCTACGTCCTGCTGGCGCATGTGCTAGCCGCCCAGCTCAATAATTGACTTCCTAGCGCACGCAATTCTTCATTCGTAGCGTGCGCTAGTTGTAGCCCGATAACGCACGTTAAGCTACATTCTTAGCGTGTTGTATCACGAGTTTGCATGAGTAATTTTCATGTTGTTATACTTATGTACAAGGGTACAAATGTGAGAAATAACATACTCCAATTATCGAGATCACAATTCCGAATAATACAGGGTTCAAATACAGATGAAGTACACAATAATAAGTCCGGATATTACATTGCACACGCATTAGGTAACACCGGTGTTCACCAATCATATGGAGCCGCTCATTGCAGCGTACACCAGGCCCGAGTACACGCCCCGCCCTCAGAGGTTCCCGGATACGACGTCTCTCACAACAAGTATTCACAATGTTTCAAACATCAAGCATACAGTCAATCGTTGCAACAATTATCAAATCAGTACACCAATTCACATAATTTATCCGTCAGTCCACTACTACACAAATAAACAACAACAACAACAACACGCACGTTATTAATCAAGACTCAACACAATAAGTCTTCGGTAAAACCAACCAACACTACACATATATCCTTATATATATATATAACCTTACTATATTATATCTATAAGTGTAGTTCATCCATCAATCCAAGTTGAGTACGTCAACTAGTGTTAGCATTCATCTCTCGGCATTCACCGACATAGACATATATATATATATATATGTATATACATACATATAGTTAACTATATATATATATATATCAATATACGTATATACATACATATAGTTAACATATAAATATATATAAATCTATATTTCTATATATATATATATATACATATACATATATATATATATATATACATACACACACACACACACATATATATATATATATATATATATATATACATATATACATCCGTATAAATTCAGACACTTCGACAACAATGATTTCACGTAGTTACAAATCGTATATCAAGGTACTTGCCTTGGTAATCTCTCGCGAATACTCCGAAAATACGGTTGATTGGAAAAATCCGGAACTCCAATGAAAATGACGATAGAAAAGGCTCAAAACCAGATTTTCGTAGGGAATTAGTCCCTAATATCCTATCATCAAATAAACTATAAATCACACGAGGAAAAACATCACAAAACTACCGAATCTCCCTCTGCGGCATTTTCCCGGACACCTTGAAGGCGTCAATTGAAAACTCATATAAACGATGAATCGGACATGACAAAACCGTGGAAAGATGATAAAATTGATAGAATACAACTTAATCAACAATTATCCATCAGTAATCTAAGTTCATATGGTTCGAACGGACGAAATCTATCAAGATCCCCAAATTTCCCAAAGTTTAGATTTTAGGAAAAACTAACCTTGATTCGATTGATTGAAGGATGTTATGGAATGATCAATCAATGATATGAACTCAATAACTTCATGGATTTGTTGTTCAACAACATGTCTCCTCTCTCTCAAAATCTCTGGCCGCGGAAAAGAAAGATGGGAAATGAAAAATGGTTGGAAACAGTGGTCGCTTTGGCCAAATATATAGCAGCCGCCTAGCGTGCGCTAGGGTGCCGGCAGCGTGCACTAGCAGGCCGGCCATGGTCCAGTCCAGAGCCTCCTGGGCCGATCCCCACGCCCAGGTAGCGCGCGCTGGCTGCCGAGCAGCGTGCGCTACGTCTGCCGGTTAGCGCGCGCAGCGACCGGCCGTAGCGTGCGCTACCCGCCAACCCTCCAGAATCCAGAACCTCAAGTGCCCCACTGCACGGCCCCGGTAGCACGCGCTGGATGCCGCATAGCGTGCGCTACGCCTGCCGGTTAGCGCGCAGTCTCCCGGCAGTAGCATACGCTATGCTAGTCCCTGCCGCACCCGTCCTGCCAGTGCCCAACTGCCGTGCCGGTTCCTCCCGTAACCGTCCGGCCAGCGCCCAACTGCAGTGGCCTGGCGACTCGATTCCCAAAAATGCACGGAACGAACACGACGAAACGCTCGCGGACAGCAACATCGATCCGAAATGAAATAATATACAACAAATCACCACATATGGCCATAAATACAAAATCGATTGTCGAGAAAAATAATACCAACGCTTGACAACCGAGAAATTTCCGGTATAAACAAAAGAGAAATTCGAATTAATCAGAATAAAATTCTCGGATATTACAAATACAAGTGTTTTGGGAGGCTAAGAATTGTCTAAGGGGCTGGGAAGGGTCTGAAGAATGCTTGCTAAAGTGTTTTAGGCCGAGGGAAATGAATGAGGAGGTGTTAATTATAACACACGATTGTGTTTTACATATGCCAACACTCAGGGGTTTACATACGTAAGGAGCATTAGGTACGTAATGTCTTCTAGTTAACGTACGTAATGGTCGATCAGAGGCTACTGCCTGGAATGTCCCCAACTATTACGTACGTAAGGGATTATAACGTACGTAAGCTCTAACACCCCCAAATCCTATTGGGTTATTACAGTGCCGTGGACCCCACACCCAGATATCCACTAGGCGAACATGACTAAAATACATTAAAATTAACCAACAAGGGAGATCACAGTCCCTACCATGATATCCGACACAATATTCCGATAAGGAATTTTAACGACAATGATGGGCCTACATGGCCAAAATGAAAATACAACCACACCCACGAGCCGGTAATACATAATGACAATGACTGACAAACTGTAGTACACTCTAACTGACTGACCAACATGAACAACTCGGACTAGTATCACTCGAATGCCTCGTCGCCATCATCATGCCCCTGTGTCTCAACTCTCTCCTCGCAAGCACCTAAAACATGAAAACATGTTCCGCCCCACTGGTCACCATCCAGATAATGAACATCAAATACATGTATAACATGATATGCATCCAAAGGCAGAATGAAATGGTACAATGATAATAATAATACGAAATGCTCACAAACCAAGGTAATAACCGAGCATTCGTGAAGCACTATGCCCACGGCATACTATTAATACCTGTTCAACAGGTTAGAAACATGAGTGCCCAACGGCGAATCATAATCATAGAGTACCACAATGAATTACACGACATGAACCAAACCAGAACTGAGTTAGATATGAATCACAATTAATTACGTGGAGATGAATCACATTAAATGAATTAAGTATTAGAGTTGAATGATGAGTATCAAAATATGCCCGAATGAAATGTGTGAGTGCACAAGTAGCCGAGTGTCCGGAGCCCCGCATATAGACTTGCAACTTGGCCTAATTAGTCTCACGGAGGTACTTTACCGCGTGCACAGTCTAAATGTGTCCGGAGTCCCGCATATACACATGACCATAGTAGAGTATCATAGTATGCCCGAATGAAATATGTGAGTGCACAAGTAGCCGAGTGACCGGAACCCCATATATACACTCGCAACTTGGCCTAAGTAGTCTCACGGAGGTACTTTACCGTGTGCACAGTCTAAATGTGTCCGGAGTCCTGCATATACACATGACCATAGTGTGCCCGACTAAAAATTCCTCACGTACGCCACCCGACCACGAAGCACAATCCCGGAAAGTCACAGAAACAAAAGCGACCAAGATTACTGAATTCACGAGAATGATAGTGTGCTGCCTTGAGTCAGCCAACACGATATTGATGACTCACGGATGGGCACCGTCCTCGGCAGTCCTAATTCAATACCTCGATTACCTTAGAATGGTCAATCGATAACAACGACACAATGGATGGGAACTATCCTCGACGGCCCCAATTCAATTCCTCGATCGCCTTAAAATGGCAAACCGATAACAATGATGCAGCGGATGATTCAATACATCGATTGCCTTAGAACGGCCAATTGATAAAAATGATACAATGAATGATTGAGTACCTGGATTGCCTTAAAATGGCCAATCGATAACAATGATATAATGAGTGATTGAGTACCTCGATTGCCATAGAACGGCCAATCGATGACAATGATACAATGAGCGATTGAGTACCTCAATTGCCTTAGAACGGCCAAAACAACATCAAGGACAAAAATCCAACATTAATAGCAATGATTATAACGACATCTTAAATCGACATTAATATCAACAACAACAATCGATACATCGATACCGCGAACCGGAGATCGACAATAACATTAACAACGAGTATCCCAATGCTTGAACCGGCCATTAATGATTGATAATAAACATTTGGCATAATTGCCGAAGAGTATCGTATCGAACGATCCCCTAATATTGATGAACTTATGAAGAGACTAAGTCTCGGAATGAAACAACACATTCATACACATATATGATAACATTAATCTCATTGACTAGTATAAGTATAAAACTTGCCTCAAACCGACGACGAGAAAGTCCTTCCACGAACAACGCCCTTAATGAAATTGTCGGCCGCTTGAACAACCTTGAACAATACAAATACCAACAATTCGCTCAATATACGAATCAAGTATGACCATAACCAACTCAAAAGTCGAAACAACACTGCCCGAAACTTATTGGGGCATTTAAACAAACACGTTGTCAACAATCTCCAATTGTTTACAACCAAAACTCAATTATATCAAAACCAACCTCCAATGGATGATTCAATCCAACAAAACCTCATGAATACTATCAATAATCCAATAGGAATACTTAAATTGGGATTTCAACAACATCTAGTCGAAACCCCCCCAAAAATTCCAAAGTCAACACCAAGGTGTTCTTGAAAAATTCCTCAATGATTCACAAATTCCAAAAATTACATGAATGAATCCGTAAGAATACAAGTATCCAAGATAGATAATCCATATATAACATATTCCAACATAAAAGCAAAGCTAACTCAAAGAGATTGGGAATAAAACCTTCAAGTCCCGAAATTCAAGCTTCAATGAAAAATTACCGTGATTTAGAGTGATGAAACTGAATAAATGATGATTGATCCAACTTAGGAGCTTGAAGATGATGATAGGTGAATGCAGCTCGAAAAGATCTCTCCAAAACATCCAAAATCGCCCAAAACCGACGGAAGGAGGAGGAGAAAATGAAAAATGATGATTTTGGATCGAACTGACCCATTTATGTAACACCCCAAACTAGGCGACTATTACAGTGCCGTGAACCCCCGACTGGGATCCACCAGGCGAATAAAAATTAATAACTTAAATAATATAATCGTAGTACCGAACCACATTATATCATCCATTACTCCGATGAGGAGTTTCATTACAATACACCCAAGACAATACAGAATACAGGTATATTTTATATGAAGATAAAATATACAACATTGAATGAAAATGAGTATCCAAACGGAAATCTGCAGCGGAAATAAAATGAAGACAACATGAATGACTGAAAGGACTGTGGCCCCCTACTAGTATCATTGGGACTCCTCGCCGTCAACGTTCTCTTCTCGTGCTTTAGCCTTGTCATGACCTGAAAACAACATCCCCCAACGGGGCCAGTTACACAGAACAACAATCCTCAAGGGTTGAATATACACAATCATGATATATCTTAATTATGAAATTAAGCTGAAGAGGGGCATCGTAGTACGCCCGTAATGGTATGTGCATGTGCACAAGACGAGTGACCGGACACACCCTCCCTTGCACCTAATTAGTCTCACGGAGGTACGTTACCGTGTGCACAGTCTATTGTGTCGGTGAACCCGAACACATGACCATCATATGCCCGACTAAAAATTCCACATATCACGACCCGGCCACGCAATACGAACCCAGAAGGTCACATGAACGAGAATGACCACGATGAATATTAATGAATAAAAATCTGACAAAGTCAAGAACGACTCACCGAGATGAAATAATAGTGAAGTGAACGATAGCTCAATGAAATGATTGGAACCGTCGTTCCTCATGAATGAAGTGATTATTCAATAATTACAAGTCTCAATACAGTTAATACATTATGAATGAATTATGATTATGACTGAACAACAACAAAAGGAATGAATATCCTTTTAACCGAGTAAGAATTAACTTACTCAATACCGGTGAAGAATGTCCTTCCTCGAACAAACGTCCTACAATAAGATGCCGGTCGCTCGAAGAACCTTGAATAACACAATTACCAACAATCCACTCAATAAATGAACCAATCACGATTATAACTAACTCAAAATGTTGATACGACTAAACCAAGTTCATTGGGGCATTATGACAAACACGTTGTAAACAATCTTCAATGGTTTACAACCAACCCTCAATTATATCGATACCCACTTCCAAGGAGTGATACAATCCAACAAAAACATCTTCAATACCATTAATAATCCAATACGTATATCCAATTCGAGGTTTTAATAACATCTAATCGAAAACCCCCAAATCCACATCAATATTCAAAGTGTTCTACAAATAATCCTTCAATAATCCGATAAATATTCATACCAACTAACAATCATATGTATATCTCTTCATATAACATGATTATAACATCCCAAAACATCATATTCCATCATAGAATCAAAATCTAGGGTGTTGAAGAATATTACCTTTGAAGATCCAAACACTTTGATCCGGTGAAATCGTGTTAAATCTACTATCCAAGCTTCCCAAACGAATGAAGATGATGAAAACCGAACACCCAAGTGATTGATGATGAAAAATCTATCCCTCAAACTCTCTCTCTCAGATACAAGGTGAAGAAATGATAAAAATGAGCTCAAAGTCCCGTCCAAGTCCTTAAGTTCTGCCATGGTTACGGCCGTAACTCGGCCTACTTACGGCCGTAACATCCCAAGTCAACAGCCTTACGACCGTAACCAGCTATCTCATACGGGCGTAACTCGCCCTCGTTCAAACATCTGCCGATAGACATATGGTCGTACCGCACATGCCTTACGGGTGTAACTAGACTGTTACGGCCATACTCGGCAAGACTTACGGGCGTATGACACCTTCATAGAAGCTGACCGGGCACCCTGCTCGAAACATACGGCCGTAACCGGCCAAGCCTTATGGCTGTACCTGCCTCATCTTATGGCCGTATGCCGCAACCCTTACGGTCGTAAGCCCTCTTCGTCCAACAATTCCTGAAAACTACGAACACATTACGGCCGTAGCCTGCCTACCTTACGGCCGTATCTCACCTTCGGCCAAAACAACCTTAAGCCAACGAATGCATGTTATGGCCGTAATGCATGATTAGTTAAGGCTGTAACTCATTGCTGGAAGTGACGAAAATGAGACAACTCCGTCTACTCGCTACAAACGGTGAATGATCCGACATACAATACTTATATGAATGTAATTAAATCCAATAACACGTGATAGACGATACTTCCAACGCAATACTATCATTCACGATGATTATGATAATACTCTCGTCTCGATCCTAAAACGGAGATGAATGACGATCGGTAACTGATACACAGTTACAATATGCCAACGATAAATACAAATGAATGAATCATGAATGATGAGTGATTATTAATGAGTGAAAATTACTGAGTGACAATTACTGACTGATAATTACTGAATGATAATGAATGAATTACAACCGGGTATTACATACTCCCCCCTGAAAAAGAGTTTCGTCCTCGAAACTAAGGGTCAAACAACTCGGGATAACTTTCCCGCATACTATCCTCGGTTTCCCAAGTAGCCTATTTGAATCCATGTCTAGACCACTAAATCTTGACCAAAGGAATCATCTTGTTCCTCAACTGTTTGATTCGCCGCTCTAAAACTCGTATAGGATGCTCCTCATACGAGTGATCATCCGCGATCTCGATTTCATCGAACTGAAGTATGTGACTCGGGTCGGAAACATACTTCTGCAACTGAGAGACGTGAAAAACATTATGAATTCGTCTCAACGCCGGAGGTAAAGCCAATCGATAAGTCAGACTGCCTACTCGATCCAAAATCTCAAATGGTCCGATGAATCTCGGACTCAACTTTCCCCGCATCCCGAAACGGAAGATACCTCAACTCGGGGATACCTTGACCAAAACGTGGTCACCTGCCTCGAACTCTAGTGGTCGACGACGATTATCTACATATGATTTCTGTCGACTCTGAGCAGTTAACAAATGACTCCTGATCAAAGCTACCTTCTCACGGGCAACTATAAGCATAACGGGCTCGGTGCCGATTGATTCTGACAAGTCATCCCAACACAGAGATCGACAACGACGACCGTACAAGGCCTCATAAGGTGCCATCTTAATCGAAGCATGCCAACTGTTATTTTACGTGAACTCAATCAACGGTAGTTGGGCTTCCCAATCGAGGACGCATGCCCTCAACATATCCTCCAATGTCTGAATAATCCTCTCTGATTGTGCTTCGGACTGAGGATGAAAAGCTGTGCTGAAATTAAGCTCAGTTCCCATGGCACGATGAACTGATTTCTAAAAATGTGACACGAATAGCCCATCACGATCAGAAACGATACTCTTAGGAGTACCATGCAATCTCACTATCTCTTTGATGAACAGCTGGGCAAGTCTCTCGGGACCCCACGTATCCTTAATCTCGAGGAAATGAGCTGACTTAGTTAAACAGTCCACAACTACCCAAATTATATTCATGCCACGACGACTCGTCGGCAAACTCGTGATGAAGTCCATAGAGATATCTTCCCATTTCCACTCTGGAATAGGGAGAGGTTTCAGCATACCCGCCGGTCGCTGATGTTCTATCTTGACTTTCTGACAGGTTAAACATCTCGAAACAAATTCTGCGATTTCTCGCTTCATATTACTCCACCAGTAATTTTGTTTCATGTCCTTTTACATCTTGCTAGACCCCGGATGAATGGAATAAGGGGTAGCATGAGCTTCTCTCAAAATCGAGTTTTTCAACTCGTCATTCGCCGGTACACATAGCCGATTCCTAAATCGCAAAAGTCCATCCTCGTGGACCACAAATCCAGGGGCTTTCCCCTGAGCCACATCCTCTCGGATGCGCAACAAAAATGGGTCTGAACCCTAATTCTCCCTAATTGCCTCCTCAAGTGGTGATGAAATCTCCAGCATGCAAAGTTGCCCTTGCACTCGTTGTAACCAGACCTCGATCTCGGGTCTAAGGAATTCCTGCTAAAGCTCCTTCTGAACTGTTAGACGAGCAAGCATTTGCTACTGAATGGACTTGCGACTCAAGGCATCGGCGACCACGTTTGCCTTGCTCGGGATGTACAGGATCTCAATATCATAATTTTTTATTAGTTCCAACCATCACCTATGTTGCATATTTAACTCATTCTCAGTAAATATATACTTCAAACTCTTATGATCGGTGAATATTTGACAGGTAACGCCATAAAGATAATGGCGCCAAATCTTCAATGCGAACACCACGGCTGCTAGCTCCAGGTCGTGGGTCGGATAATTAACCTCGTAAGGTCTCAATTGCCGTGAAGCATAAGCAATAACTTTCCCATTCTGCATTAATACACATCCAAGACCGTGTCCGGATGCGTCACTATAAACCACAAATCCTTCCATCCCTTGTGGCAAGGAAAGGACAGGTGCTGAAATTCACCGGCTCTTGAGTTCCTCAAAACTCCGCTGACACGCGTCGGACCACATGTATTTCTTATCCTTTCGCAAAAGGTTCATCATTGGTTGAGCTATTTTAGAAAATCTTTCCACAAACTGCCGGATAATAACCGGCCAATCTCGGATAGCCTCCGTCTTGTGAGGATCAACACGTATGCCGTCTGATGAAATTACATGTCCGAGAAACATCACTTCGGACATCCAGAACTCACAGTTGGAAAACTTCCCAAAGAGTTGCTCCCATCTCAACACGTCGAGAACATGATGAAGATGAACCTCGTGCTCTTCTCGGTCACGAGAATAAATCAAAATGTCATCAATGAAGACAACCACGAACTGATCCAAATAGTTAATGAAAACCCGATTCATTAATTCCATGAATACTACAGGTGCATTAGTTAACCCAAACGGCATTACCACGAACTCATAATGACCATAGCATGTTTGAAACGCCGTCCTCGCGATATCCGACTCTCGAATTCGCAACTGATGATATCCAGATCTTAAGTCGATCTTGGAAAATACTGAAGCTCCCTGAAGTTGATCTAAGAGATCATCAATACGGGGTAGAGGATACTTATTCTTGATCGTCACCTGTTCAACTCCCGATAATCAATACACAAACGGAATGAATCGTCCTTCTTCTTGAAAAATAACATTGGTGCTCCCCACAGGGATGCACTCGGTCGGATATAACCTTTCTCGAACAATTCCTCAAGTTGATTCTTCAACTCCTGCATTTCGGTCGGGGCCATCCGATACGGTTCCTTCGATATTAGAGACGTACCAGGCTCCAACTCAATTGTGAATTCCACATCTCACTATGGAGGCAGACCAGGTAACTCGTCTGGAAATACGTCGGCATATTCTCTCAGTACCGGAATATCCGCCGACATTATTGATGATTTCTCGGTCTTGGTCATATAGCACCAATAACCAACACACCCCTGACTGAGTAATTTCACTGCTTTCATCAAGTTGATGACTCTCCCGGAACAACTGGGATTACCTCCCTGAAAAACACATTCGACCCCATCGTCTGAAATGATAGTGACCATATGCTTACGGACACTAATGATGGCATCGTGACAATCCATCCAATCAATACCCAAGATGACGTCGTCTCTCGGTAAATCTACCATGATCAGGTCTGCTAACCAATCACGGCGATGCAGTTGAATCGGACAATTCCTAATATCACGATTCCCGATAATTCGTCTACCATCAGGTAGACCAATGACATAGGGCTCACAAATAGTATCACTACCCAGACGTAGTCTACTTAAACATGACTCGGAAATGAATAAATGCGATGCACCAGTATCAAAAAGGGTACACACAGGTTGAGATAGAATATCGAGTGTACCTGAGATCATCCAGGCCTCTGGATCGTCGGTCTTTTTCATCTCATAAATGCGGGGGCTTGCCGGACGCTCCCGTCTGATAGCTCTTGGCTCCGCCTTTGTTCGCTCCTGTCGTCTTGAACGACACTGACTGAGTGGCCTAATTATGAATAGCTGACTACTTCGGGGCCTGAGATGATGCCGAAGTAGGTTTGGAGTCCCTTCGGCAAAAACGGGCCTTATGCCCAGCAATCCCACAGTTATGGCATGTGATAGTCTGCCTCGGACACTTGGTGCTGACATGACCAAGTTCTCCACAGTTGAAACAGGTGATGGCCAAACTGGCCACTCGGGACTGCGATTCCGCAGGTCTGGGCAACACATGAGGTCGCTCATAGAAAGTAGAGCCCGCACGAGGCTTCTTGAAGGTTGCCTGACCGCCTTCAGACTGATTACGATTCTTTGACTTCTTGCTAGTAGATGAAGGTTGCTGCTTAGCAATCTCCTTAGCAGTAAGCTCATAAGTAAGAGCTTTCTCGATGAATTTGGCCAGAGTGGTGCAATTGTGATTAAGCAACTGCATCCGCATACGGGGTTTCAGCCTCTTGCTAAAATACTTGATCTTGTCTGCTTCGGAGTGAATAATAGATGAGGCGAAAGGAAGAAGTTCCTGAAATTTCACGTCGATGGCGAGAACATGATTGTCTGCTGAGGGGTCGGGAGTGAGTAATTCTGATAACTTGGCCTCTCTGAGTGGGGCCGAATAATACCTCTTTATCATGAGAGTCTTGAATTGATCCCAAGTACATGATCCGTCGGTGGGCTTCAACGATAACCACCATGAATGAGCGCTCTTACCCAGATAGTAAGCCGCAACAAAAACTTTGTGTCCTTCGGGACACTCTACCATAGCAAATAACTTCTCAAAATTCTTGAGCTAGTGAACAATATTCGCCGGTTCAGATGAACCCTCAAAAGTAGGTAGCCTTTGGCGAGAGATGTCGCTAATAATACCGCTTACACCCCTCTCTTGCCCCTGAGGTGGCGGCGGAGGAGCCTGCTGATTCTGAGCCGTTGAGTTCTGCATCGTCTCCATGAAGCGTGCCATCTGTGTCATCTGGGCCATCATGCCCTGCATAAAAGCCAGTGGGTCAACCCGTACACCTTCTGATTGAGCTGTGTCCCGGGTACGACTCCCTGATAGTGAATGATCATTTCTGGGTGAATGAGTGGCAGCGTCGCTGCTCGATGAATTAGCATTGTTCCTCGCGTTCATGCGTGTATTCACATGAGATCTCGGGTTTCGGACCGTACGGCGGCCTCGTCCCCCGCGTCCTCTGCCTGCTCTCTCCATACTAAAGTAGGAAAGTCACATGATAATTATAGCTCTCGTATGAATATCACATTATGATTACATCATGAAATGATGAAAATGAGCTTACGCGCTCTAACACAGTGATTACATGAATGATTAACTAATGTGACATGATTATCTGATGAAATTCTTGAAATGATTATCTTGAACAAGTTAACAAGATTAATGATATGATCCTCAAGATCGACAACTGAACAGTGAAATGAATTGAGTGATTAATGTGTTAACATGATCGACATGATCAAAATGAATGATGATGAGTATTGTTGACTGTTGAATGATGAATGAGTTATTCTTATTGCCAGAAATTATACCATGGCATTAGAAATCTTACAGTTCTTTCGATCTGAGGGGCTCGGCATTTGCACAGGTCACACGTGACGCGAAAGTCCAATGATACTAGTCGGATGACGATGATTTGAAATGAGACATGACTCGGAAGGTAGTATTTAAAACCACGCTCCGATACCAACTCTGTAACACCCCAAACTATGCGACTATTACAGTGCCGTGAACCACCGATTGGGACCACCAGGCGAATGAAAATTAATGACTTAAATAATATAATTGTAGTACCGAACCACATTATATCATCTATTACTCCGATGAGGAGTTTCATTACGATACACCCAAGACAATGCAGAATACAGGTATATTTTATATGAAGATAAAATATACAACACTGAATGAAAATGAGTATCCAAACAGAAATCTGCAGCGAAAATAAAATGAAGACTGTAATATCCGAAATTTCTACTACTATTATTTAATGTTATTTTATCCGAGTTATGTTGTACAGCATGGAATCTGTACAGTATGGATAAAATAAATTCGGAACTGAGACAGGTGTATTGGTATAATTGTCGTAGTTGGTCGACAATTACGTTTGAGGGTATCGTGTATCAGGTTATCGTCCTTTTGATATTGGGTATATCTTATGAGAATATTATTGGATTGAATATATGTATTCAGTATGTGTGTATACGTATCCAAAATGTCGAGACGGACAGGAACAGTTGGATTTGGATAAGTATAGAGCCCTTAACGTACGCTAAGCTTAAGGACTTACGTATGCTAAGTTACTAGTGTTACGTACGTTATGGCCAAGGCATTACGTACGTAACAAGGGAATCAGACATGACGAGCTGTGGTCGGCAGGTGGGACCCCATGTCGGCAACTTCCGGCGTGGATGTGGACAGGCGAGTCAACCCCGATCATTACGTACGCTAAGGTAGGATCATTACGTATGTTAACAAGTATGTTACTGTAGCAAGGCAACGTACGTATTACGTACATTATGGAGCAAGAGTTACGTACGTAAGGCATTGAACAAAAGGAGTCAGTTAACTCTGGACTGTCATTACGTATGCTACCAAGGAAAGATAGCGTACATAATAGGTTGTTACGTACGTTAACATGGACATGTTACGTACGTAACGAACAGAAATGTTTTATAAGAGGACGCCCGTCATTTCATTTCTCTCCGGAAGTTCACTTCATTTTTCACCTCCAACCCTCAGAAATGGATTCTTGATTCTTCTAAGTCGATTTTGAGCTTGGGAACCTGGGATTGGAGCTTGAGATATGAAGATAGTGATGATTCTTGAGGTGGTTACTTATGTATTTCATCTTCTAAGAGGTATGTTGGATAATCCTTTCTTGAATTTCGGATTTTTGATGTTGTTGTTGATGAATGATTCGTATGAAGATGATTATGGTTTTGTTATTATGATTCTTGAGGCTATATGAACTATATGTTGAAGGATATGATGGTTTATGTCTTGATTATGTTGGTTATGATTATAGATTCATAGTGTTCTTGGTGTTCTTGGTAGGATTGTTTCGATTCTTGATGTTAGGAGGATCATATATTGGAAAATATGATAATATACACCTTGAATTATGAATGAGGATTGTTTAGATGTTAGAGGATATCGAATTACATTATTTTGATGGCTATGAACAAGGTTTAAAATCATTTAGTGTTTTTGAGGAACTCCTTGATGAATTGAACATAGCAAGATGATCGTAGGTTCAATTATTGGTATCTTTAGATATGAAGATCGAATGTTCGTTGATTGTAGTAGTAGAATTCATATGTTCTTGATGAAATATGAATCATGATACCAATTTGGAATCCTGAATGATTGTGGTTGATCACCGAATATGATTGCCCTTACATTCGTATCCGTAATCGTATTTTGGTTATGAATTCGTAATTCTTGAGTTGGATGGTTTGGACTTATGTCTAGAGATATTGTGAAATCGTTGAGTTTGTCGATCGGTTATATTGATTAGTAATTATCACATTTCGGTTCATATGATGGATATGAATTCGTAAAATGGTTTGAGTATATTATTTGGTTTTATATATGATCGAGGTATCATTGACCCGTTGAGTTTGATTGGTTGGCTATGTTGGTTATTGTTTTTATCGAATCGTTCCTATTTGATTACTTCAATAGGTTGAGATTATTGATCGGCGATTAGAACCATATGTTGCAGTCGTGTTCGAGTATGTTCGTGAATTGCGCTGGTCAGGACCGAGGAATTCGTAGACGAAGGTAATGTGATTGGTAGCGGCTTCATCATCATTGTATCGGTATCGAGGCAAGTTATTACTTGCTCAGTTATAATGTTTAATGAATGGTTTCAGTTTCATTTCGTTTATAATACGTATAGCAATGATTATTACTGTAAATCCTCGAGATTTGGATTTTATGTGGTTTTCCGATTCTGGGAGTTAAATCATAATGTATATGCTTTATCTCGGTTATCAGCATATTCGGGTGTCAAAGTTACGTTGCGATAGAGATGAGGATATGAATAGCTATAGTTCGTGGTACGTTTGGATCGCCGAGCATTGAGGATAATCGCTAGTGATGATTTGACATCGAGATTTCTTCTGAAGGACTCGGGACAAGTACCTCAGTTTGATTCGGTTTAGTATGGATGTTGTTGATCATGTAGGTTGTCATTCATGTTGCTGAACATGAAGTTGTCCTAGTTGTTTCATCATAGTGTCATTCATGTTTTGATTCATATGTTGTTCATGTTGATGAACATATTGAGTTGCATATGTGTATGCATAATTGTATTGTTTATGTTGTGTTGATCCTGTGAGATCATGTGATATATATGTTGTGTTGATCCTGTGAGATCATGAGATCTATGCGGAGGGCGCTGGATCGGATGTCCACTATGCGTTGGTCCGACGGGATCATCATGGGGATCTATGCTGAGGGCGCTGGATCGTTGGACAGGTTTTCCACCATGCGTTGGTCCGACGGGATCATTATGAGGATCTATGATGAGGGTGCTAGATCATTGGATTACCCAGTATTGTGTTGATGGAATCATGTGGATTCGCATCATTGATTTTATCATGTGTTGTTATTGTGCATATGTATATTATGGGTTTGCCATAAGTATACATTGTCGTCATTGATGTGAGCATATTGACGTTGTCATATGAGTATGCATTTGTAGGTCTTGTGTAGGACCACGTCTGTATGTTGTTGATCTGATCTTGGATTAGACTGACATGATTTTGTCGTGGCAGTTCATATCTTGAGGTATGTTCCGTATTTCCTTTGGTATTTATCTTTTGATGGACAACCAGTTATCGTCTTGGGATTTGATGATGCTATCCGGTGGATCGTATTGGTCAGAACTGGTATATTTCCGTATCGTGAGTTGGCGATGATAGTTTGAGAATCTTGATTATCGTTTGAGGTACAATACAGATATTATGTTCGAGTTTATTGGTTAATCGAGTATGAGATGTGAAATATGTGATAATGGTTATTCTGACGAGAATTGTTTGAGTAAGTAAAGTTATGACGATAAGATTATATTGGTCGTATTCTTAATTTGTATTCTCATTGGTATGTAATTATTAATGTGATGTGATGGTTATCATTATTGGATATCATGGATGACCCCGTCGTGGGCTTTCTTTTTAGGTTCTTGAGAAATCGAGCTTGTAGCGGTCGTGGAGAGATAAGCTTCCCGGAGGATACTGGCTAGGGCATGTTTTTGTACTGAGTTTCCTGATCAGTTGTTGTATTCTGCTGCTAGAGTATTTTTAATTGTTTGTCTTTTCCGCTGTGTAAGTATCTTTAAATGGCCTTTTGGTATCTGGTAACTTAAGTTACTTTGGTAATCATTTTCTAAACTATTTTGTCGGTACGTGTAAGCTATAGTTTGACGTACGTTTTTTAAACTGTTGAGTTTCGGCCGTTTGGCCTTGCCCTTTTTGAAATGAGATTTTACGACGGTTTTGATAAACGAGTTTTATAAAGTCTTCGAATATTTTAAAGATAGTACTGTCGTTAGCCTCTTGGGCAATTGTAAATGTTTGCGAAAATTTCCTTTAGCCTTGTGGGTTCCATCTCGGGGCCCACAGCGCTGTAATATTTCCGGTTCAATCTGGGGGTGTTACAAAGACAACATGAATGACTGGGCCCCCCTACTAGTATCATTGGGACTCCTCGCCGTCAACGTTATCTTCCCGTGCTTTAGCCTTGCCATGACCTGAAAACAACATCCCCCAACGGGGACAGTTACACAGAACAACAATCCTCAAGGGTTGAATATACACAATCATGATATATCTTAATTATGAAATTAAGCTGAAGAGGGGCATCGTAGTACGCCCGTAATGGTATGTGCATGTGCACAAGACGAGTGACCAGACACACCCGCCCTTGTACCTAATTAGACTCACGAAGGTACATTACCGTGTGCACAGTCCATTGTGTCGGTGAACCCGAACACATGACCATCATATGCCCGACTAAAAATTCCACACATCACCACCCGGCCATGCAATACGAACCCAGAAGGTCACATGAACGATAATGACCATGATGAATATTAATGAATAACAATCCGAAAAAGTCAATAACGATTCTCCGAGATGACATAATAGTGAAGTGAATGATAGCTCAATGAAATGATTGGAACCGTCGTTCCAGGTGAATAAAGTGATTATTCGATAATTACAATTCTCAATACAGTTAATACATTATGAATGAATTATGATTATGACTGAACAACAACGAAAGGAATGAATATCCTTTTAACCGAGTAAGAATTAACTTACTCAATACCGGTGAAGAATGTCCTTCCTCGAACAAACGTCATACAATGAGATGCTGGTCACTCGAACAACCTTGAATAACACAATTACCAACAATCCGCTCAATAAATGAACCAATCACGATTATAACTAACTCAAAATGTCGATACGACTAAACCAAGTTCATTGGGGCATTATGACAAACACGTTGTAAACAATCTTCGATTGTTTACAATCAACCCTCAATTATATCGATACCAACTTCCAAAGAGTGATACAATCCAAGAAAAACATCTTCAATACCATCAATAATCCAATACGTATATCCATTTCAAGGTTTCAACAACATCTAATCGAAAACCCCCAAATCCACATCAATATTCAAAGTGTTCTACAAACAATCCTTCAATAATCTGATAAATATTCATATCAACTCACAATCATATGTATATCTCTTCATATAACATGATTATGACATCCCAAAACATCATATTCCATCATAGAATCGAAATCTAGGGTGTTGAAGAATATTACCTTTGAAGTTCCAAACACTTTGATCCGGTGAAATCGTGTTAAATCGACTATCCAAGCTTCCCAAATGAATGAAGATGATGAAAACCGAACACCCAAGTGATTGATGATGAAAAATCTCTCCCTCAAACTCTCTCTCTCGGATACAAGGTGAAGAAATGATAAAAATGAGCTCAAAGTCCCGTCCAAGTCCTTAAGTACTGCCATGGTTACGGCCGTAACTCGGCCTACTTACGGCCGTAACATCCCAAGTCAACGGCCTTACGGCCGTAACCAGCCATCTCATACGGGTGTAACTCGCCCTCGTGCAAACATCTTCCGATAGACATACGGCCGTACCGCACATGCCTTACGGGCGTAACTAGACTGTTACGGCCGTACTAGGCAAGACTTACAGGCGTATGACACCTTCGTCGAAACTGACCGGGCACCCTGCTCGAAACGTACAACCGTAACCGGCTAAGCCTTACGGCCGTACCTGCCTCATCTTACGGCCGTATGCCGCAACTCTTACGGCCGTAAGCCCTCTTCGTCCGACAATTCCTGAAAACTACGAACACATATTATGGCCGTAGCCTGCCTACCTTACGACCGTATCTCACCTTCGGCCAAAACAACCTTAAGCCAACGAATGCATGTTACGGCTGTAATGCATGATTAGTTATGGCCGTAACTCATTGATGGAAGTGACGAAAATGCGACAACTCCATCTACTCGCTACAAACAGTGAATGATCCGACATAAAATACTTGTATGAATGTAATTAAGTCCAATAACCCGTGATAGACTATACTTCCAACACAAGACTACCATTCACGATGATTATGATAATACTCTCGTCTCGATCCTAAAACGGAGATGAATGCCGATTGGTAACTGATACACGGTTACAATATGCAAACGACGAATACAAATGAATGAATCATGAATGATAAGTGATTATTAATGAGTGACAATTACTGAGTGACAATTACTGACTGATAATTACTGAATGATAGTGAATGAATTACAACCGGGTATTACAATTTATAGTAATACAACTTAGCGCATGCTATGTCCTGATGTTTAGCGTGCGCTAGCAGTTTACTGGCAGTCGAGTGAGTTCTGACTGCCTCGTTAGCATACGCTACGAACTTGGTAGCATGCGCTAACACCTTACCGATAGCGTGCGTTAATCCCAAATGTTAGCGTGCAGTAACTGATGTCTGATACTCAAAAACTGAAGTCCAGGACCTACTGTCCTCTGCCTTGCTCGCGTTAGCGTGCGTTACTAATATGACGTAGCATGCGTTAGCAGCACAATTAGATTACGCTACTTATCACTCGTAGCGTGTGCTACGAATTTCCCAAATCAGCCCAGTACCTTCTGGACTGTCTGCCTCACTTGCGCTAGGGTGCGCTAATACTGAACCATAGCGTGCGCTACCTTCATCCCATTAGCACGCGCTAACAAGAATATGTAGCGTGCGCTACCTCTCAAACCGAATACCAAAATATGATAATGATGATGACAATAATCTCGGCTCGATCTCAACCAGTGATGAATGACGAATAACAACTGATATGCGATTCCAAAGTACGCCGAAAGATGAACACAGTTGAATGAATATGACTGATGAATGATTATTACTGAGTGAAAAAAATTTCTGAGTGACAATTACTGAATGATAATAGTGAATCCAAAGCCGAGCATTACATAAGCAACCTTACAATAGCACACGTTAAGCTTGACAATTAACCTATGTTACAAGTAGTTGACTCGTTTGTCTTCTAGCCCACCAAAAGTACCCAATCCGCGTCAATAGAAAGATTCTGGTCGGAAGACCAATTCTAGCCTTACGTACGTAATCTAGTAATGTTAACGTACGTAATGCTGCGAATCTAACATACGCTATGCATGACATATAACATTCGTTAGTCACTCAATCCCTTAGTTATTTATCTCATTTTAACCAACTCGGGGTCACTACCTTTTCACTTGTCCAAAATTCCTCGGGGAACAAGACGTTGGCCACCGTCATATTCGCACCGACAATTGTCCAACGGCATCAAGGTACGTCACCTCCATTCTATTCACATCACACGATTGTATCGCAAAAGAACTATAATGAAACCACATAATATAAGAAGACAACATCGTATATGATAGAAATTGCATTCTAATTTATGAAGTACATGGTAATTAAAGCATGAAATACCCATGGTATTACATACCATCCCCCTTAAAATAGTTTCGTCCCGAAACTAAGAAAATAACTCATGATGACTTTCCCTCATGCTCGACTCAGTCTCCCAAGTTGCTTCCTCCATGCCGTGGTGCGACCACTGAGCTTTTACAAGGGGTATGACTTTATTTTGTAACGTTTTCATACGCCGATCCAAGATAGCGATCGGCACTTCTCTAAAGGTAGCATCATCAGAAATTTCCACTACTTCAAAATTGAGTTTGTGACTCGGATCGTAGACATACTTCCATAATTAGGAGACATGAAAGACATTATGCACTTCATCCAAATGCAGCGGCAGGGATAATCGATACGCAAGCTTTCCAACTCAGTCCAATATCTCAAACGGGTCTATGAACCTTGGGCTTAACTTGCCCTTCTGGCCGAAACGCCGGATACCTCGCATAAGCGATACTTTGACCCAAACATGATCCCCGACCGTAAATTCCAATGGTCGCTGCCGGTTCTCGGCATATGATTTCTACCGGCTTTGTGCTGCTAACATATGTTTTCGAACAATAGAGATCTTCTTAATGGATTCCTGGATCAGATCCAACTCGGTAGCCACAGTGTCGGAAGCGTCATCCCAGCATAACGGTGACTTGCATCTTCGTCCGTATAGAGCCTCAAATGGTGCCATGCCTATGTTCGCATTCCAGCTATTGTTGTACAAAAACTATACTTACCCGAGATGCTTAACCCAATCCTTACCCCAATCGAGCACACATGCCATCAACATATCTTCCAAGGTTTGTATCGTGCACTCGATCTGTCCATCCATCTAAGGGTGATAGGCTGTGCTAAAATGCAACTGGGTTCCCATAGCTTTATGGATGGCTTTCAAAAAATGGGACACGTACCTGGTGTCTCTATCCGATATGATGGATGAGGGAACGCCGTGCAGTCTCACGAACTCCCTTATAAAAATAGTGGCTAAATGCTCTGTTCTGGTTGTTTCCTGAATTGGAATAAAATGTGCTGATTTTGTTAACTGATCAACGATAACCCAAATTGTGTCCTTTCCTCCCACCGCCGTTGGTAACTTAGTAACAAAATCTATTGATATTCTTTCCCATTTCCACTATGGAATAGGTAAGGGTTGCATGATTTCGGCTGGTCTGTGGTGTTCTATTTTTACTTGTTGGCACGTTACATCGGGCAACGAATCTAGCCACTTCATGTTTCAGTATTTTTTGCTTCAGCTCGTCATTCGGCGGAATACAGATCTTATTCTTGAATCTCGCCAAGTCCCCCTGGATCTTATAGTCAGAAACATTTCCCCCTTCTATTCTCGCACCGATCGCATGTAGTTTGGGATCCTCCATCTGTGCTAAACATATCTCGTTTAATAAGGACAAGTGTATATTGATTGAGAACAATTGTCCTTGACTGTGTTGTACCCATACTTCGTGCCGCTCCTCCTGATGGCTTGTTATAGTTCGGGTTGAACCATTAGGCTAGATAACATTACTTCTTGTGTAGTTCTCCGACTGAGTGCATCAGCTATTATATTAGCCTTTCCGGGGTGGTATGAGATTTCCATGCCGTAGTCCTTGATTAGCTTCAACCAGCGCCTCTGCCTCATATTTAATTCCCTCTGGGTGACGATATATTTCAAACTCTTATGGTCTGTAAAAATCTTACATGTAACTCCGTAAAGCTAGTGCCTCCAAATCTTGAGGGCGTGTACCACTGCGGCTAGCTCTAAGTCATGTGTCGGGTAATTCATTTCGTACGGGTTCAGTTGTCGAGATGCGTACGCAATAACTCTGTCGTTCTACATGAAGACACATCCCAGTCCATGTTTAAATGCATCCGTGTATATAACGAATCCTTCCATTCCCTGCAGTAGCAGTAACACTGGAGCAGTAGTCAGCCTCCTCTTGAGCTCGTCAAAGGTTTTCTGACAATCCGTAGTCCAAACAAACCTGGTACTTTTCCTCAGTAGG
This sequence comes from Orobanche coerulescens, assembly GCA_033398695.1. Taxonomy (NCBI): domain Eukaryota; kingdom Viridiplantae; phylum Streptophyta; class Magnoliopsida; order Lamiales; family Orobanchaceae; genus Orobanche; species Orobanche coerulescens. The sequence goes on from CM065801.1 coordinate 69,299,331, forward strand.
TTTGTTAATGGTCGAGTGATACAGGAAAAAGCCTCGACGAATCTTCAATAATAACCTGCCAATCCCATAAAACTCCTTACCTCCTTGACGTTTTTCAGTTCCCAACTCATTATCGTTTCGATCTTTTATGGATCGACTTTAACGCCTTCTGCTAAGACGACATGTCCGAGGAAAATTACTTCCGGCATCCAGAATTCGCACTTGGCAAGTTTTGCATAAAGTTGGTGTTCCCTCAACACGCTCATTATCTGTCTCAAATGTTCTTCGTGTTCCTGTCGGCTTCGAGAATAAATTAGGATGTCGTCAATAAAAAGCACGATGCACTTATCAAGGAAATTGATTACATCTCTGTTCATCAACTCCATGAAAACGGTTGGGGCATTGGTCAAACCGAATAATATCACGATATACTCATAATGTCCATACCTCGATCGAAATGCAGTCTTGGGTATATCTTCCCCCCAAATCCTCAAGTGGTGATATCCGGACCGTAAACCAATCTCTGAAAACACAACTGCCCCCTGTAATTGATCAAGGAGATCATCGATCCTCGGAAGTGGATAATGATTCTTGATAGTGACCTTGTTTAATTCTCTATAGTCAATGCACAAGCGTAGAGAGTTATCCTTCTTTTTAACAAAGAGTATTGGCACGCCCCACGGTGGGTGCTCGGGTGGATCAATCCCTTCTCTAGTAGATCTTCGAGCTGTATCTTCAATTCTTTCATTTCGGCTGGTGCCATCCTGTAAGGAGCTTTAGAAATAGGTCTCGTTCCAGGCTCAAGTTCAATGGAGAGATCAACTTCTCGGATCGGGAAAAACGTGTGGAAATTCATTCACCACCAGGATGTTTACAACCAAAAGTCACGATGTATCCTATTGGAGGACATAACACCAATATTACATTTCTCGAGAGTTGCAGGAGACTTCCGGTGCGAGAAGGCGAGACCCTTTCGTATTGAAGTGTTCTCAACCCTTGATAATATGCGTGGTACCATCGCAATCCATGGTGGAAATAGTCAAATGGTAGGTATCCAATATCGTCCTCTGCAAGGGCATCCAGTCCATACCTAAAATGATATCTTCATTCTGGAACGGGAAAACCATAAGATTTGCAAACCAGCCACGATCATTGATGCGGACCTGACAGTCTCGAACTTCTAGATTGTCGCCTACTCTACTACCCTCGGGTAGTTTAACAGTAAAGGATCCACAAGGCACACAAGCAAGATTCAAATGTTCAACATTCCACAGATATAAATGAAGGTGTGGCTCCAGTATCAAATAGTACATGAACAGGCTGTGAGTTAACAAGAAGTGTACCTGAGATCGCTGGCACGGACTGACCATCCATAGCCCTCAATTCGAATACACGGGATGGCAATGACTCGGAAAAGAACGCAGTACCACCGCCACGCCCACGGCCTCGACCGGCACCATGTGTTGGTTGAGTCTGATGGGGTGGAGTTCGGTAGTTGGAAACGGTAGGTGTCCTGGAGGATTGTACAGAACCCTATTGACTCTGACGAGGAGCTGAGTTTTGTGCAGGATTGGCTCGCCAGCAGTAACGAGACATGTGTCCACTCTTTCCGCAAGAGAAACATTTGGTAACCGACTTATGACTCCGGTCCTTGGTATGTCCGGATACACCACAATTGAAGCAGTCTTTACGGTAAGGCCGATAAGATGCACCCTTATGTTGGTACGAAACTACTGACTTAAAATAAGACACAGACCCCGAGTTCGTCTTGTTGGTACTCTCTGACTGATTAGATATCTTCGGCTTCTTTGAATTGTGTCCGGTGTCAGTGTTAACAACAGTACCGGCATATGCTATAACCACATCCTCGTATGCCCTCAGAGTCGTATAGTAGAATCCGGCAGCATAACATTGTACGTCTTCCGGCAACCTCTGCGCAAGATGACAGATTCGTTGATCCTCAGATAGAACCATATGTGAGACGTAACTTAGCTCAGTACGGTAGGCCCGAATGATCTCCGGCACTGGCAAATTCTATGGTCCGGCACTGGAGAAGTCTCGTGCACGAGCGGTTTGGGTGGATCTAGGACAGTACTGGTTCCTCAATAGCCAGCAAAATTCGGCCCACCAAACTACTTAGTTTTTTGGCTTGTAAGTTCTCCACCAGCGGGCAGTAGTGTTGCGGAGCTGATTAAGCCCGAGCGCCACCTTTCAGTTTCCTAGACAGCCGATCACATCGAAGGCGGTCTCCATTTAAGAAATCTAGTCGTTCACGTGTTTCTCCCATGCTCCGTCAAACAGTGGCGGTCTAGCTTTCAGCATCTCACCCAGCCATCAGTCTCTCCCTGCATTTTCCTCCACATTGATGACCGGTATCCATTTTGTTTGGTTGACTTGAGCGATCCCCATGGCAATAGCCTGGGCGAGGGCCTGAATGAAATCCGGTTCCATGACTCCAGGGTTGTTATTCTGGTGCTCTGCCTCCTGATCATTTTGATTAATCGGCGACGGCTGGTTTCCAGCTGGAACGGTCTCGGCAGTGTTCCTGTCCTCATTCTGGTTCACGGCGGAACCCTGAGCATCATTTACTATCCTCCTATCTCCACGGCGTGCCATTACAGACAATATTAATCTAAGGGCCAGTTCAACACATAGTTATATTCATGTACATTACATGTTGCACCAAAACAGAAAACACATACACTACTTACTTTGCATTCCCTTGAAGAGTTACGGTCGCTTGGGGTGTTGGACTTGGATAAAATTTTCGGGAATAAAAAGAAACTTTTCCAAAATCTTTTTCAACAGGGAACGGGCTCGCTGATACCATTTTATGTAACACACCAAAATTTCCCGAGGCATTACAGTGTCGTGAATCCCGTGTGAAACCCACAAGGCTATTTTAGGAAATTGATATTTTAAATAAGGTATTATAAAATGGGTGAGTCCATGGATACATATTATGAAACGGAATGTATTTGAAAGAAACATAATTCAAAACACGATTATTACATAAACAGAGTTTTCGGAAATCAAATTAAAACATGCGGTAGCAGAACTCTATTCCAACACCGTTTAAGCCTGACCGGAACCCTCAGGAATGTCCTGCACATATTCATCAAATTTACATGGCACAACTAATCATGCCAGACAAACCGAGGTCAAAGAATGATAATCAATAACAGTATTTCACAATGAAATACACGATTTATTAACATCATACCACATAACGTATAGATGATAATTCATAGTATAGCCGATGTTCTCTTTCACTTTAACACATAAACCCCAAGGTCGCAACCAAGGGTCACAGAAGTATCTACACAGAAATATTCCGGAACGTGGGTGCCATTTTAGGTCTTATCCCTCAATACATTTCCACACGGGTACCATGAAGGTTTTATCCCCAACACATCGGCCCATTCATAACACAATTTCTAGAGAAAGACAATCGTTCGGCATTCATCACACAACAACACATTCATGTATTCCGAATATTGTAAATAAAATTAACCCTTCTCGAGCAAGATTTTACTTGCCTTAAATCCAACAGTAAGTGCCTTACGACAACTTGAACTTCCACCACCGATCGAGTTAAACCTAATCACATAATCCTCGATTAACATTTCGTATGGATAATGGCGAATAAAACTAGTTTCCCATTCCCTTTCCTAACCGAATTCTTAACTTGGTCCGATTTCGCAAAACTAGTATCATATTTTCTAAGCTCAATAGCAATACACATTATTACGTTTGTTTAATACTTTGATCACAGATTGTTATAACTATTTTCTCAACAATATTAGTCCAACCTTAGTTTGGTTGCCAACCATCGACTATAGTGTAATCGAGTTCTACTAACTACTATTGAAATTTTCTACTCCAAGTTATCAATTCGGTGGGTTACCTTTTATACAACGATTCAATGGTCGATTCTTAATGATGGTAATACTATCAAGCTTGATTCCACCTAGTTAATTAACGTTTGATAATCATATTAGCAAAGTGGGCTACAACGAGTTTAGCATACGGCGATAGGATTCCTAACACAATTTCTCCTACAATTGATTCGTTAAAGTCGATGCCTCTAAGGTCAATTTGAAATGTGAAATTCGCATGCGATTATTACAACAAGACACATGGATAATTGGTTCAAGAACGAAATATACTTACAACGATAATTTTGATTAATACAAGTTCACCCGGTTTGATTGGCTATGAGAGTTAAGCAACAGAACTACCCAAATACCCGTATTCCAATTGACATATCAACAATACCGAAAAATAACTTCAAGGGTTTGCTAGACTCCTTAATAGATGAAGAACAATGAAGAATGATGACGATCAGAGGCTACTGCCTGGAATGTCCCCACTGTAATACCGGTTGTAAATTCATTCATTATCATTCAGTAATTGTCACTCAGTAATTTTTCACTCGTTATTAATCATTCATCAATCATATTAATTCATTGTATCCACTGTTCGGAGTAATTTGTGTCGTATATCAGTTATCATTCGTCATTCAACCCGATTGGAGAATTGGGCCGGGAATATCATCATTGTCATCTTTGTAGTGGGCTGTGTGTGAGGAGTAGCGCACGCTACGTACCCTCTTTAGCGCACGCTAATTGAGTACGGGTAGCGCACGCTACCTCTAAGCATTAGCGTATGTTAATGTGATTCAGGCAGACAGTCCAGAAGGCACTGGACTAAATTTTAGTTGTAGTAGCGCACACTATGGATGGTAAGTAACGTACGCTAGTTGTGTAGATAGCGCACGCTAAGCAATCAGTGTAGCACGTGCTAAGGTCCGAGCAGGCAGAGACCAGTGGGTACTGGACTGGAATGGAATAATTCTTAGCGCACGTTATGAGTGGATATTAGCGTACACTAATAGTGTAGTAGCACACGCTAAGTAATTGGTGTAGCGTACGCTATCGCGAGCAAGGCAAGAGGACAGTAGGTTCTGGACACCGGTATTCTGGACATCAGCCATCAGGTAGCGCGCGCTAACACAAGGTTAACACACGCTAATAAGTGGCGTTAGCGCATGCTACCAATGGACGTAGCGCACGCTAACGAATGCAGACATTGGGTACTGGACTACCCGATACACCCGTTAGCGCACGCTAAGCACAGGAGCTATCGCGCGCTAAACTGGGTTTGCTATATATAGGACAGTTTAGCCCCATTTCGTCATTTCTTCATTTCTCCTCCTCCCCTCGATGGTTTTGGGCGATTTCGGATGATTTGGGGAGTGTTCTTCCAGCTGCAATCATCTATCAACATCTCCAAGCTTATAATTCGGACTAATCATCATTTCATCCTTCCCAATACATCAAATCAAGGTAAACATTTCTTGGATCTAGAATTTCGGATTTTGAATGTTTTCCTCCCGATTTCATTGTGTAAGCTTGCTATTATGTTGAAATATGTTAGATATAGATTATCTACCTTAGATACATGTATTCCTACAGATTTATTGGTGTATATTTCGGATGTGATGAATATTTGGGGAATTATTCAAGAACCCTTGAAGTTTGACTTTGGTTATTTTGGGGGTTTCCGATTGATGTTATCGTAACCTTGAGTTGTGGTTCCTATTGGATTATTGATATCATTGAAGGTGTTTTGTTGGATTAAACTACTCATTTTGGAGTTCGTTTCAATATATTTGAGATTGGTTGTAATTAATGGAAGGATGTTTGCAATGTATTCGTTAGAATGTCCCAATGAGTTTGGTTATTGTTGTATCGACATTTGAGTTGATTATAATCGTACTTGATACGTATATTAAGTGGCTATTGGTAATTATGTTATTCAAGGTTGTTCGAGCGACCGATGTCCCATTAAGGACGTTTGTTCGTGGAAGGACATTTTATCACCGGTATTGAGGTAAGTTAATTCTTACTCAGTTAAAAGGATACTCATTCCTTTCGTTGTTGTTCATTCATATTCATAGTTCATTCATAACGTCTTAATCGTATTGAGACTTGTAATTGTCAACTAATCATTCAATTCACGAGGAACGACGGTTCTAATCATTTTAATGAGCTATCATTCATTTCATTATTATCTCATCTCGGTGAGTCATTCTTGACCCTTGTCGGATTGTTATGCATTAATATTCATCATGGTCATTTTTTTGTTCATGTGACCTTATGGGTTTGTATTGCGTGGCCGGGTGGTTATTTGTGGAATTTTTAATTGGGCACACAATAGTCATGTGAAGGGTTCACCGATGCCCCTCTTCAGCTTAATTTCATAATTAAGATATATCATGATGGTGTTCATTCAACTCTTGAGGATTGTTGTTCTGTGTAACTGACCCCGTTGGGGAATGTAGTTTTCAGGTCATGGCAAGGCTAAAGCACGGGAAGAGAACGTTGGCGGCGAGAAGTCCCAGTGATATTAGCAGGGGGGCCCAGTCCTTTCAGTCTTTCATGTCTTCTTCATTTTAATTTCCGCTACAGATTTCCGTTAGGATATTCATTTTCGTTCAGTGTTGTATATTTTATCTTCATATAAAATATGTATGTATTCTAAAATTCCTGGATGTGTTGTACTTGAAACTCCTCATCAGAGTAATTGGTAATATGATGTGGTTAGGTACTACAATCATTATTTAATTCATTAGTTTTCATTTGCCTGGTGGGTCCCAGTTGTGGGTCCACGACACTGTAATAGCCGCCTAGTTTGGGGTGTTACAGAGTTGGTATCGGAGCGTGGTTTTGAATACTACCTTCCGAGTCATGTCTCATTGAAATCATCATTCATTAGACTAGTATCATTGGACTTCCGCGTCACGTGTGACCTGTGCAAGAGCCGAGCCTCTCAGACTAAAAGAACAGTAAGATTTCTGACGCCATGGCATAATTTCTAGCAATAAGAATCACTCATTCATCATTCATTAATCAACAATCCTCAACCATCATTTTCATTTTGATCATTTCGATCATGTTAACTCATTAATCACTCAGTTCATTTCATTGCTCAGTTGTTGATCTTGAGGATCGTATCATTAATCTTGTTAACTTGTTCAAGATAATCATTTCAAGAATTTTATCAGATAATCATGTCACCTCAGTTGATTCTTCGTGTAATCACTGTGTTGGAGCGCGTATGCTCATTATCATCATTTTATAACGTAATCATAATACGGTATTCATGCGAGATCTATAACTATCATGTGACTTCCCTACTTCAGTATGGAGAGAGCTGTTAGAGGACGCAGGGGAAGAGGCCGCGGTGCGGGCCGAAACCCAGGCGCTCGTGTGAATACACACGCGAACACAAGGAATAATGCTAATTCAACAAGCAGCGACACTTCCACTCATTCACCTGGAAATAATCATTCACCATCAAGGATTCGTACCCGAGTTACAGCTCAACCGGAAGGTGTTCGGGTTAATACACTCACTTTTATGCAGGGCATGATGGCCCAGATGCAATTGCTTAATCATCATTGCACCTCTCTGGCCAATTTAATCAAGAAAGCTCTTACTTATGAGTTTACTGCGAACGAAGTTGCTAAGCATCAACCTTCATCTTCTGGCAAGAAATCAAAGAAGCATAATCAGTCCGAAGGCGGACAGGCAACCTCCAAGAATCCTCTTGCGGGCCCTACCCTTTCCGAGAGACCTCTTATGGTGCCTAAACCTGTGGAGTCTCAGTCCCGGGTGGCCAGGTCGGCCATCACCTGTTTCAACTGTGGAGCGTCGGGTCATACAACACTAAGTGTTTGAGGCAATTTATCACGTGTTATATCTGTGGCGTTGCCGGGCATAAGGCCCGTTTCTGTCGAAGGGACCCTAAACCTCCGACGTCATCTCAGGCCCCGAATCAGTCAGCGGCTCAGAATCAGGCCAGTCAGTCTGTGTCATTTACGACAATGGGAGCAAACAAAGGCGGAACCCACAACTACCAGACCGGAGCATTCGGTGCAGGGACTAGCAAGCCCCGAATTTATGAGATGTAGAGAGCCGACGATCCAGAGGCCCGAATGATCTCAGGTACACTCGAAATTCTATCTCAACCTGTGTATGCCCTTTTTGATACTGGTGCATCACATTCATTCATTTTCGAGTCTTGTTTGAGTAGACTTCATTTGGATAGTGCTACTAGTTGTGAACCCTATGTCATTGGACTACCTGATGGTAGAAGAATTATCGGGAACTGTGAAGTTAAGAATTATCCAATTCATCTTAATGGACGTGTGTGGCTAGCAGACCTAATCGTGGTGGATTTACCTAGAGACGACGTTATTTGGGTATTGGTTGGATGGATCGTCACGATGCCATCATTAGTGTCCGTAAGCGTATGATCACTATCATTTCAGACCATGGAGTCGAGTGTGTATTTCAGGGGGGGTAATCCCAATTGTTCAGGAAGATCATTAATATGATGAAAGCAGTGAAATTACTCAATTAGGTTTGTTCAATCATTCATGGTATCATTGTTATCGATTGGCCATTCTAAGGCAATCGAGGTGTTCAATCATTCATGGTATCATTGTTATCGATTGGAGATGTATTTCCAGACGAGTTACCTGGTTTACCTCCACCAAGAGATGCAGAATTCACGATAGAGTTGGAGCCTAGTACGTCCCCATTATCGAAGGCACTGTATCGGATAGCCCCGATTGAAATGCTAGAACTAAAGGATCAATTGGAGGATTTAACCGAGAAGGGTTATATCCAACCGAGTGCATCTCCATGGGGAGCACCAGTATTATTTGTCAAGAAGAAGGACGGTCCATTTCGCTTGTGTATTGATTATCGAGAGTTGAACAAGGTGACGATCAAGAATAAATATCCCTTACCCCGTATCGATGATCTTTTAGATCAACTTCAGGGAGCTTTCATATTTTCCAAAATGGATTTAAGATCTGGGTATCATCAGTTGTGAATTCGAGAGTCGGATATTGCTAGGACGGCATTTCGAAGATGCTATGGTCATTATGAGTTTGTGGTAATGCCGTTTGGGGTTAACTAATGCACATGCGGTATTCATGGAATTAATGAATTGAGTTTTCACCGACTATTTAGATCAGTTCGTGGTTGTTTTCATAGACGACATTTTGATTTATTCTTGTGACCGAGAGGAGCATGAAGTTCACCTTCATCAGGTTCTCGACGTGTTGATATGGGAACAACTCTATGGAAAGTTCTCCAAATGTGAGTTCTGGATGTCCGAGGCGACGTTTCTCGGACATGTGATTTCATCAGATGGAGTGCGTGTCGACCCTCAGAAGACGGAGGCTATCCGAGATTGGCAACCTCCATAGAATGTTAAGGAAATCCGAAGCTTTCTCGGATTAGCAGGATATTATAGGCGATTTGTGGAAGGATTTTCTAAAATTGCTCAACCTATGACGAACCTTTTGCGGAAGGATGAGAAGTACATGTGGTCCGGCGCGTGTCAGCAGAGTTTTGAGGAACTCAAGAGCCGTTTGATTTCAGCACCTGTCCTTTCCTTGCCACAAGGGACGAAAGGATTCGTGGTGTATAGTGACGCGTCCGGACATGGTCTTGGATGTGTATTAATGCAGAACGGGAAAGTTATTGCCTATGCTTCACGGCAATTGAGACCTTACGAGGTCAATTATCCGACCCACGACCTGGAACTGGCAGTCGTGGTATTCACGTTAAAGATTTGGCGTCATTATCTCTATGGCGTCACCTGTCATATTTTCACCGATCATAAGAGTTTAAAGTATATATTTATTCAGAAGGAGTTCAATATGCGACAGTGGTAGTGGTTGGAACTAATCAAAGGTTATGATATTGAGTTCCTGTACCACTCGGGCAAGGCGAACGTGGTTTCCGACGCCTTGAGTCATAAGTCCATTCAGGAGCAGATGCTTGCTCGTTTAACAGTTAAGAAGGAGCTTCAGCAGGAGTTCCTAAGACCCGAGACCGAGGTCTGGTTACAATGAGTGGAAGGGCAACTTTGCATGTTAGAGATTTCATCGCCACTTGAGGAAGCAATCAGAGTGAATCAGGGTTCAGACCTATTTTTGTTGCGCATCCGAGAGGATGTGGCTCAGGGGAAAGCCCTGGATTTGTGGTCCAAGAGGATGGACTTTTGCGATTTAAGAACCGATGATGCGTACCGGTGGATGACGAGTTGAAAAACTCGATTTTGAGAGAGGCCCATGCTACCTCTTATTCTATTCATCCGGGGTCTAGCAAGATGTACAAGGAATTGAAACAAAATTACTGGTGGAGTAATATGAAGTGAGAAGTCGCAGAATTTGTTTTGAAATGTTTAAACCTGTGAGCAAGTCAAGATAAAACATCAGCGACCAACAGGTATGCTGAAACCGATCCCTATTCAAGAGTGGAAGTGGGAGGATATTTCAATGGACTTCATCACAAGTTTGCCGACCAGTCATCGTGGCATGAATACAATTTGGGTAATTCTGGACCATTTAACTAAGTCAGCTCATTTCTTTGGGGTCCTGAGAGACTTGCCCAGTTGTTCTTCAAAGAGATCGTGAGATTTTATGGTACTCCTAAGAGTATCGTTTTTGATCGTGACGGGCGATTTGTGTCACATTTTTGGATATCAGTTCATCGTGCTATGGGAGCTCAGCTTAATCTCAGCACAACTTTTTATCCTCAGTCCGACGGACAATCAGACAGGACTATTCAGACATTGGAGGACATGTTGAGGGCATGTGTCCTCGATTGGAAGGACGATTGGGAAGCCCAACTACCGTTGATCGAGTTCACGTACAATAATAGTTGGCATACCTCGATTAATATGGCACCTTACGAGGCCTTGTACGGTCGTCGTTTTCGATCTCCTTTGTGTTGGGGTGACATATCAGAATCAATCGGCACCGAGCCCGATATGCTTATAGCCGCCCACGAGAAGGTAGCTTTGATCAGGAGTCATTTGTTGACTGCTCAGAGTCGACAAAGTCATATGCAGATAATCGTCGTCGACCATTAGAGTTCGAGGTAGGTGACCACGTTTTGGTCAAGGTATCCCCAAGTTGAGGTATCTTCTGTTTCGGGAAGCGGGGAAAGTTGAGTCCGAGATTCATTGGACCATTTGAAATTTTGGATCGAGTTGACAATTTGGCTTATCGATTGGCCTTACCTCCGGCATTGAGCATAATTCATAATGTGTTTCACGTCTTCCAGTTGTGGAAGTATGTTATCGACCCGAGTCACATACCTCAGTTCGATGAAATCGAGAAAGCAGATGATCATTTGTACGAGGAGCGTCCTGTACGAGTCTTAGAGCGGCGAATCAAATAGTTTAGGAACAAGACAATTCTTTTGGTTAAGGTTTAGTGGTCTAGACACGGAGTCGGAGAGGCTACTTGGGAAACCGAGGATAGTATGCGGGAGAGTTATCTCGAGTTGTTTGACCCTTAGTTTCGAGGACGAAACTCTTTTTAAGGGGGGGAGTATGTAATACCTGGTTGTAAATTCATTCATTATCATTCAATAATTATCATTAAGTAATTGTCACTCAGTAATTTTTCACTCGATATTAATCACTCATCAATCATATTCATTCATTGTATCTACCATTCAGAGTAATTTGTGTCGTGTATCAGTTATCATTTGTCATTCAACCCGATTGGAGAATTAGGCTGGGAATATCATCATTGTCATCTTTGTAGTGGGCTGTGTGTGAGGAGTAGCGCACGCTACATACCCTCTTTAGCGCACGCTAATTGAGTACGGATAGCGCACGCTACCTCTAAGGATTAGCGCACGCTAATGTGATTCAAGCAGACAGTCCAGAAGGTATTGGACTGAATTTGAGTTGTAATAGCGCACGCTACGAATGGTAAGCAACATACGCTAGTTGTGTGGATAGCGCACGCTAAGCAATCAGTGTAGCGCGCGCTAAGGTCCGAGCAGGCAGAGTCCAGTGGGTACTGGACTGGAATGGAATAATTCTTAGCGCACGCTATGAGTGGATATTAGCATACACTAATAGTGTAGTAGCACACACTAAGTAATTGGTGTATCGCGATCAAGTCAAGAGGACAGTAGGTTTTGGACTCCGGTATTCTGGACATCAGCCATCAGGTAGTGCGCGCTAACACAAGGTTAACTCACGCTAATAAGAGGCATTACTGCATGCTACCAATGGACGTAGCGCACGCTAACGAATGCAGACAGTGGGTACTGGACTACCCGGTACACCCGTTAGTGCACGCTAAGCACATGAGGTAGAGCTCGCTAAACTGGGTTTGCTATATATAGGACAGTTTAGCCCCATTTCGTCATTTCTTCATTTCTCCTCCTCCTCTCGACGGTTTTGGGCGATTTCGGAGGATTTTGAGAGTGTTCTTCGAGATGCAATCATCTATCAACATCTCCAAGCTTATAATTCAGATTAATCATCATTTCATCCTTTCCAATACATCAAATCAAGGTAAACATTTCTTGGATCTAGAATTTCGGATTTTGAATTTTTCCTCCCGATTTCGTCGTGTAAGCTTGCTATTATGTTGGAATATGTTAGATATGTATTATCTACCTTAGATACATGTTTTCCTACGAATTTATTGGTGTATATTTCGTATTCGATGAATATTTGGGGAATTATTCAAGAACCCTTGAAGTTTGACTTTGGTTATTTTGGGGGTTTCCGATTGATGTTCTCGTAACCTTGAGTTGTGGTTCCTATTAGATTATTGATATAATTGAAGGTGTTTTTTTGGATTGAACTACTCATTTTGGAGTTGGTTTCGATATATTTGAGATTGGTTGTAATTAATGGAAGGATGTTTGCAACGTATTCGTTAGAATGTCCCAATGAGTTTGGTTATTGTTGTATCGACCTTTGAGTTGGTTATAATCGTACTTGATACGTATATTAAGTGGTTTATGTTATTCAAGGTTGTTCGAGCAATCGATTTCCCATTAAGGACATTTGTTCGTGGAAGGACATTTCATCACCGGTATTGAGGTAACTTAATTCTTACTCGGTTAAAAGGATACTCATTCCTTTTGTTGTTGTTCATTCATATTCATAGTTCAATCATAACGTATTAATCATATTAAGAATTGTAATTGTCAACTAATCATTCAATTCACGAGGAAAGACGGTTCCAATCATTTCAATGAGCTATCATTCATTTCATTATTATCTCATCTCGGTGAGTCATTCTTGACCCTTGTCGGATTGTTATTCATTAATATTCATCATGGTCATTTTTTTGTTCATGTGACCTTTTGGGTTCGTATTGCGTGGCCGGGTGGTTATGTGTTAAATTTTTAGTTGGGCACACGATAGTCATGTGAAGGGTTCACTGACGCAATGGACTGTGCACACGGTAACGCTACTCCGTAAGACTAATTAGGTACAAGGACGGGTGTGTCCGGACACTCGTCTTGTGCACTTGCACGTCCCATTATGGGCGTATGATAAGTGTCAGTTTTATACACTTATCTATGGTTTGTATCGATAAATTTCACCCATAATTGAACTAGTCTACTCGTTTTTGCTTAGAATTAATTAGCTTTTAATAATTTTATTTTTTATCGGATGAAGATGTAAATTTAGTCTTAATCGGATTGAATTACTGACTTACTCAAGAAATAATATGTTTATAAAATATTCTCTTTGTTGAATTTTTATGTATTCATGTTGTAGGGCTTTCCGAGACGAGTTCGGCAGTCTTTCCGGATTCAAAATCAGAGTTATATATCAAAAGTGATCATCCGAAGAAGATTTGGGGCGAAAACGCAAAAGTCAGAAATTCTGGGCTAAAAATGAAGTCTGAAACTCCTTACGGGCATAACATCTAAAAGTTACGGGCGTAACTCACAAAGAAAATAATGTGCAAAAAGATGTAGCCATGTTACGGCCGTAACTCCTCAATGTTACGGTCGTAAGTCCTCATAGTTACGGCCGTAACTCCTCAAAGTTACGGCCGTAACTCTTGACAGATTTTTGATCATTGTGTAATTTTTTATACTTTTGGTCTATTATTGAGGGGATGGCTGGCATTGATCCGATCTAATATAATAATGCTGGAGTTTTGGATCTATTAGATGACTTTAGGTGTTTAAATAGACCCCTTAGATCCATCATTATTCAACATTCATCATATATTTTTCCACTTTTTGTAATATTTTCTTTTTCTGTGAAGAACATACTTGTGTTCTTGAGTGACTTGTGTAATAGTGGTATAGCATATGCTGTTAAGGGAGTTTATTGCTTATTTCTCCTTTATCTACTAAGGGAGTTAGGATCAATTCTTTCTCTTTTTCAACTAATAATGACCACTCAAGCTTGTATTATGTTTATTAAACCCTTCATGGGCTAAGTTACTTAAGTTGGGATTATAAACAAGGTTAGTCATGTTATTTAAGTTTGTATAAATATCTATTATGAATTACTTATTATTGTGTGTGATTTTCATTGTTTTACCAATCTTTATTTATTTGGCCAATAAATGACGATATTTATGGTCTTCATATGTTTCGAAAGAAAATATGTTTGATTAGATCAAATGATCTTCACTCTAAATTGTTCTATGGGATAGAAATATACATCTAGACCATAGATGATTCTTTGAGTTATTTTCATAAAACCTAATGCTATGTATTGAATCCAATCAACATACTAATATAGTGGATTGATTCAATATATAAGGGGCATTTTATAGTTCGAAAGAGAAACCGTCTTTTTAAGGAAAATCGAATCTACACAACATAATAAGTAAATTCATCTTATGATCTCCTATACATCTTCTATAACTAATGATGAACTAAGTTTGTAATCCCAACTATTTCATTTTATCTTTAATCAATCTATTATTAGTACAATATTTCATTTCCTTGAATATTAGAACTATTATTGCATTTTCTTTGCAATTATCAAACCAAACTCTTTAATTGTGTGTTTCACTCATTTTAGTATTTATATAAATAGACTAATAGTGTATAATTCAAATTATAACCAAACTTCCTCGTGGGATCGATAAACCGGACTCAAAAAGTCCACTTACTACTTGATACGATATCGTGCACTTGCGATAGTTACACTAAAGACCGTCTCAAGTTTTTGGCGCCGTTGCCGGGGAAGTATAAGTGTTATATTTGAAATATTACATTATTAACTATTGTTATAAATGTAACTTTTTCTTTGTTGTAGATTCTCTTGTCTATGCGCAGGACATACAATCACGATTTAGTTTCACTAGATCCCGAGATTGAAGCCACATTTAGAAGAAGGCGAAAAGAACAAAAAACAAGCCTTATTTCTTCACCATCAATGGCGGACGAACCAAACCCACCACTCCTCCAAGAAAATGATAACGAAAGAATTCCTCCGGTAGGGGGAATACCCAATGCTCAAAACATTCAACATCAACAACATCCTATTGTGCCGGAAATAGATGAAGACAACATGCTATTTGGGGAATTCATGAACCCCCCATCGTTGAGAGTGCAATCAAGTATGATCTATCCACCATTTGGAGTGGACAATTTTAAAATTCGCCCTGATGTCATCAATCTCTTCTCCAACAACAACTCATTCTATGGAAGAACCGACAAGAATCCATATCTCCATATTAACCGTTTTGTGGAGATTTGTGGAAATTTCAAATATCCAAATGTAAATGACGAGGCGATCAAAATGAGACTTTTCGTGCACACTTTGAAGGACAGAGCAAGAGAGTGGCTAGATACTTTGCCACCATGACGCATAACAAATTGGCCCGAATTTGTCCAAAAATTCACCACTAAATACTTTCCACCAATAAAAGTGGCGAAACTCAAATACGAAATCTCTACATTTCGTCAACAAGATTCAGAGTCATTTCACGAAGAATGGGAGAGAAACAAAGATATGCTACGAAAATGTACTAACCATGGTTTCAATTTGGGAGCACAAGTCAATTACTTCTATTCTGGAATTTTACCTACATGCCGATCCAATGTCAATTCATCATCAAATGGCTCACTTGGCAACAAAACTATGAAATAGGCTTATAAACTTTTTGAGGTTATAAGTGAACAAAGTGCAAGATGTCCAGACAGAAATATTTAAAAGAAACCAAATGGTGTTTTTGAAGTGGATTCTTATTCACTTATGTTGGCAAAAATGGAAGCTTTATCAAAGAAAGTTGAGGACATGTCTTTTTCAACTCCTCAATATGTGAAGACGGTGCAAACTCCACAAGTTTCAGCTTTTTCGTGTGAAATTTGTGGAGCAACTCACAACTGCACTATCTATCCCTTAGTGCAACAGGAGCAATCACCACCACCACCAGAACAAGTGGCGTATGCTCAGAATTTCCAAAGGCTAGCATACAATCCTTACAGGCCAACATACAATCCAGGGTACAAAAATCATCCAAATTTTTCTTATGCAAACAACAACAATGTGTTGAATCCAACGCATCAAGAAAAGAAGCCCGGGTGGGAAGAAGCAATCACAAAGCTAGCTAAACAACAACTGAAGTATCAACAATGCAATGATGCTTCAATTAAAAATCTGGAGACACAAGTTGGCCAAATGGCCAAAATACTTTCAGAAAGATCTCATGGCATGTTACCTAGTAATACCGAGGTAAATCCAAGCAAAAATGTCCAAGCTATCACAACAAGAAGTGGAGTGCAGTTGCCCGAAATTTCTGTGGAAAATCATCTGGGAAAACAAAAAAATAAACAAAATCAAGAATCAGAAAAAGAATCTGAATCAGGACCTTCATCTCAAAAAGGTCCAGTTGCTACAAAATCTTATGTTCCACCTATCCCATTCCCTCAACGGTTGAAGAATCACAAGCTCGATGCTCAATTTGGGAAATTCTTGGAAAGTTTCAAAAAGCTACACATCAACATACCTTTTGCCGATGCTCTAGCACAATTGCCAAGCTATGCCAAATTTATGAAAGATATTCTTTCCAACAAACGAAGGTTTGAAGAATATGAAACTGTCATGCTAACAGAGGAATGTAGCGCAATACTACAAAAGAAGTTGCCACCCAAGCTAAAAGATCCGGGAACTTTCACAATCCCGTGTACAATTGGTGAAGTGAATTTTGGCAAAGCTCTTTGTGATTTAGGGGCAAGTATTAACTTGATGCCCCTGTCAATTTTCAACAAACTGAACTTGGGAGAAGCAAAAGCAACAACAGTTTCACTACAATTAGCTGATCGGTCAATCAAATATCCATGTGGGATAATAGAAGATGTGCTCGCCAAGGTTGATAAATTCATATTTCCAGCAGATTTTATCATCCTTGACATGGAAGAAGATCAGGATATTCCCATTATTTTGGGATGACCATTTCTCGCAACCGGACGTGCTCTTATTGACGTCTATAAAGGAAAGCTAATTCTCAGAGTGGAAGACGAACATGTCATCTTCGATGTCCTAAAAACTTTGAATCATCCCTCCACAGATGAGTATTGTCTAAGAATAGACGCAATTGAAGCCATGGTAAACAAGTCTTTGGAGAGAATTCTATCTAAAGATCCTCTTGAGACACGTATAGCAAATTCTCTAACCAGCATGGAAGAAGAATATCACTTGGCCGAAACAGTTAACTATCTAGAAGCACCACCACCCTTAAGAAGGCATTCACATTTTGAAGAGTTGGGGACAAGCTCCGCTAAACCCCTCCCTTCTTCACAAGAAGCTCTAATACTTGATCTCAAACCTCTACCCACACATTTGAGATACGCTTACTTGGGCATTTCCTCTACACTTCCGGTCATCATATCTAACATATTGAACGAACTTGAAGAAGGGAAATTACTAAGGGTATTGAGGAACCACAAAAGAGCAATTGGATGGACTATTGCGGACATTAGAGGAATAAGCCCCTATATATGCACACACAAAATTTTGATGGAAGATGACTGCAAACCTTCAATTGAGCATCAACGATGTTTGAATCCAAACATGAAGGAAATTGTGAAAGCAGAGATTCTTAAATTACTTGACGCATGAATCATTTATCCAATCTCAGATAGTCCATGGGTGAGCCCTGTACATATGGTGTTCAAAAAGAGTGGAATCACAATCACAGAGAACGAGCACAATGAACTTATACCAACACGACCCATCACAGGATGGAGAATGTGCATTGATTACAGGAAGCTCAACAAGACGACCAGAAAAGATCATTTTCCACTCCCATTTATTGATCAAATGCTCGATAGATTGGCGGGACATTCTTACTACTATTTTGTCGACGGCTATTCAGGGTACAACCAAATCGTAATAGCCCCATAAGGCCAAGAGAAAACAACATTCACTTGCCCTTATGGAACATTTGCCTATAGAAGAATCCCATTCGGATTGTGCAATGCTCCAACCACGTTTCAGAGATGCATGATGTCAATATTCTCAGACATGGTTGAAAAATTCATTGAAGTTTTCATGGACGATTTTTCAGTTTTCGGAGATACATTTGATAAATGCCTAAATCACTTAGGCATGGTCTTGGAAAGATGTGAAGACACAAATCTAGTTCTCAATTGGGAGAAATGTCACTTCATGGTCCAGGAAGGAATCGTACTTGGCCATAAAATCTCACAACATGGAATAGAAGTCGATAAGGCATGGACTATCTTCCTGAACCACGCTAGCTTGCACTACTAATGATTACCTAGCATGCGCTACCTGTACTTGATTAGCGTGCGCTAACTAAGGTACGTAGCGTGCGCTACCTCACAAACAAATTACCAAAACATAATGATGATGATGATACTCCCATCTCAATCTCTAACAATGATGAATGACGAAAAGCAACTGATATGCGATTCCAAAGTATGCCTAACGGTGAAAACAGTTGAAAGAATATGACCGATGAATGATTATTACTGAGTGAAAAATTTCTGAGTGAAAATTACTGAATAGAAATAATGAATTCACATCCGGGTATTACATACTCCCCCCTTAAAAAGAGTTTCGTCCCCGAAACTAAGGGTAAACATCTTGGGGTATGAACCACCCATCATGATCTGAAAACATCACTGTACAATTATTCCTTGGAACCACATCAACCGCACGTCCTAGTCCCCATGACTAGACGTCTCAGAACTCAATGAACGATTACCCAGATAATGACGAAATCCTAGTTGCAATACCAAAGTAACGCAACAAATGATCCCAAAAACTCAAGATTCTCAAATACGATCCTCAAAAAAATAGATCAACCATAAGTGATTCACAACAACGATACACTATTATGGATTGAGTTACCCAGTCATCCGAAAAACAAGGCCACATCTCAAATGTACCCCATATCGATATCTCCCATATCATCGATCTATTCGATCCCATCGATTCAAGGGATACCCAAATCTGAACTCATCGCTTAATCATGATCCCGGAAGGTCACAAGAACATGAATGATCGTAATGAATGATAATGAATCGAAATCTAACAAGGATCAAGAATGACTCACCGAGGTGAAATAATAACGCAATCACATAAAAGGATATTCATTCCTTACATTGTTGAACAGTATACAACAATCACATAAATGAATTAATGAATTAAGTTGAATGATGAGCATCAATGTACGCCCGAATGAAATGCGTAAGAGCACAAGTAGCTGAGCGTCCGGAGTCCCGCATATACACCGGCTATTGGCCTAATTAGTCTCACGGTTCAATGTGTCCGGATTCCTACGTATACACATTACCATGCGCACAGTCCAATGTGTCCGGAGTCCCGCGTATACACATGACCATAGTGTGCCCGACTAAAATTCCACACATGTGCCAACCGGCCATGCAATATAATTCCGGAAGCTCACCAGAACAAAAATGACCAAGGTGAGGAGGAATGAATAGAATCCGATAAAGATCAAGAATGACTCACCGAGATGAAATAATGATACAACGAGTGATAGCTTCAATGAAATAATTTTGGAACCTTCGTTCCTCGTGGGTTACACGATGAGTTGATAAATACAAGTCTCGACATGAACGATATATTATGAGTGAATTACATGTATGAATGAACAACAAATGGAATGAATGATTATACTATTACCAAGCAAGAATTAACTTGTTTAAAACCGGTGATGAAGGTCTTTACTGGCTCTCGAAGCCTGATAGGACCCATTGGATGATGCGCGGGCTGGAGTAACAAAATCTCTCGAGGGTCGCGAGCTCACTCCAGATCTATTGGCACGGGAACTCCTGCAGTATTTCTGCCGGTGTCGCTGCCTCCCGCACAGAAAACAAACAATAGCTGGCACCGTACACCGAGTATTAACGTGCCCTGCTGAATCACAGTTAAAGCCGACAACAGTCGAACTCGTCGTCTGAGATGAATATGCTTTCCCAGCACGAAGACGACTAGAAAACGACCTCTTGGACATCGGGGCCCGATGTCCTTCAGAACGAACCGACATCCTAGTCCTCTCACCAGAAGAAACTGGAGGGTGTTTCTGAGTAAGCTCCTTGATCAAAAGCTCTGCTCCAAGTGCCTTCTCGATGAACTCACCAAGTGAATTACAATTGTGATTGAACAACTGCATCATCAACTGCGGATTTAGCTGTTGGAAAGTAAAACGCAGCGGAAGCGAAGTTTGGGAAAGTTGATAATAGCGTTTTACGCATCTACGAGCATTAGATCTATTTAGGCATGCTAATTAATTAATTACTAAGACTA
Organism: Orobanche coerulescens; assembly: GCA_033398695.1. NCBI lineage: Eukaryota > Viridiplantae > Streptophyta > Magnoliopsida > Lamiales > Orobanchaceae > Orobanche > Orobanche coerulescens. The sequence goes on from CM065801.1 coordinate 69,319,932, forward strand.
ACAAGCAATTTAAATATTATTTATTATTTAAATATTTTGATTTGCATAACCATAACATGAATAAATATACAAATCATGTGATTAAGTGTAATTAATATCCTCATAGGTAGTAAATGGGAAATTAGGTAATACAAGCATAAAATATGCTTTGCAGTATACAATCTTAACAATCTCCCACTTATACTCAAAGCATGCTTTTAAGTATATTACTCTATTACATAGTCTCTCATTTCTCCCACTTATACTCAAAGCAATGCTGCCATACACCGTAATCCCATTCCTTCCACATGCCTTTCAAAAACTTTTGAAGGTAGGCCTTTCGTGAAAGGGTCAGCAAGATTATTTTTCGATGCAACCCTGGCTACAACTACGTCTCCTTCCTTTACGAAGTGTCGTATGATGTGGTACTTGCGGTTGATATGTTTACTTGCCTGATGTGCTCGTGGTTCCCTTGAATTTGCGACTGCACGAGTATTATCACAATAAAGTGTAATACCCTCTAGCAAATTGGGAATCACATCTAAGTCCTGCAGGAAGTACTTGAGCCACACTGCCTCCTTGGCTGCCTCAGAGGCTACCACGTACTCGGCTTCCATGGTAGAGTCCGAGATGCATTTCTGCTTCACACTCCTCCAACTAATGGCTCCACCTCCCAGGCTAAACACATAACCCGAAGTAGACTTGGACTTTTCTTTGTCCGATGAAAAATCTGAGTCAGTGTAACCCACCGGAAATAGGTCGTCTGATTGATATACAAGCATGTACTCCCTAGTCCTTCTCAGGTACTTGAGTATGTGCTTGACAACAATCCAGTGTCCTGGTCCTGGGTTTGACTGATATCTAGCAGCCATGCCCACTGCATGACAGATATCTGGTCTAGTGCAAAGCATAGCATACATGAGACTTCCCACAGCAGATGCATAAGGGACAATCTTCATGTCATCTATCTCCTTTTGTGTGTTAGGACACATGTTCTTAGATAGTTGAATTCCATGTCTGTAAGGTAGAAAACCTTTCTTGGAATTATCCATGCTAAACCGCTTCAGCACTGTATCGATATAGGATGCCTGGGATAAGCACAACATCCTTTTCTTCCGATCACGAAAGATCCTGATTCCAAGGATGTGTCCTGCTTCTCCTAGATCCATCATATCGAACTGCTCAGATAGCCATACCCGTACGTCCGACAATTCCTTCATGTTGTTTCCAATCGGAAGGATATCGTCTACATACAGTACAAGAAACACCAACACGTTTCCATCGCATTTCTTATACACATAGCTCTCACTTGGACATTGAACGAATCCATATAACTGGACAACTTCGTCAAAACGAGTGTTCCAAGATCTAGATGCTTGCTTAAGTCCATAAATGGATTTCTTAAGTTTGCACACCAAGTGCTCTTCTCCTTTAGCAATGAATCCCTCTGCTTGGCGCATATAGATTTCCTTGTATAGACTCCCATTCAAGAATGCAGTCTTGACATCCATCTGCCAAATCTCCAGATCCAAGTGCGCAGCTATAGCTAAAAGAATCCGGATTGACTTAAGCATGGCTACCGGCGAAAAGGTTTCATCATAATCGATACCCTCTTTCTGAGTGTAACCTTTTGCAACAAGCCTCGCTTTGAAGGTTTCAACCTTCCCGTCACGTCCTTTCTTTCGCTTGTAGACCCATTTACTCCCAATGGATTGTACACCATCAGGTAGCTCTACTAGCTCCCACACTTGATTGGAATCCATAGATCCCATTTATGATTCCATTGCTTCTTGCCAGGAGTCAGCATCTTTATCTTGGATTGCCTCCTTATAGGTCCAGGGAACTGATTCATCTTCGTCTGGGATTGAGTCCGAAGACTTTCCCACGCCTATAAATCGTTCGGGCTGACGAACAACCCTCCCACTACGACGAGGCAAATTCTGAGTTGGTGTAAAAGTTTCAGAATCGATACGTGGTGCAGTGCTAGTTGGCGCTTGTACGATTGGTATAGACGGAGTCTCGCGCCTCAGCTCTTCCAGAATTATCTCGCTCATGGGCTTGTGACTAATCATATAATCCTCTTCCAGAAATCAGGCATTGGTGCTAACAATGACCTTCTGATCCTGGGGACTATAGAACAAGCCACCCTTCGTTCCCTTAGGGTATCCCACAAACACTCGTACTTCTGTGCGAGATGCCAACTTATCAGCTTCCTTATTCAGCACATGTGCTGGAGTACCCCAAATCCGAACATGTCCTAGACTAGGCTTACGCCCACTCTACAGTTCTGTGGGTGTTTTTGGAACGGATTTCGAAGGCACCAGGTTTAGAATGTACGCCGCTGTTTCTAAGTCGTATCCCCAAAACGAAATAGGTAAATCTGAATAACTCATCATTGATCTAACCATTTCTAAAAGAGTCCTATTCCTTCTTTCAGCCACACCATTTTGTTGTGGAGTTCCCGGCTGTGGTGGTGGGCGAAATCCCCTCATTCGCCAAGAAATCCAAAAACTCTCCACTAAGGTATTCGCCACCACGATCAGATCGTAGCAACTTGATACTATTCCCATGACGCTTCTCCGTTTCAGCCTTGAAGTCTCTGAACTTGTCAAAGGATTCAGACTTACGTCGCATCAAATAGATGTATCCATATCTCGAATAATCATCTATAAATGTGATGAAGTATTCGAAACCACCCCTATCCTGGATATTCATTGGACCACATACATCCGTATGAACCAATTCTAACACATCCTGAGCACGGTTTCCCTTGGTTTTAAAAACCCTTTTGGTCATCTTACCTTCCAGACAGGATTCACAAATTGGAAATGACTCAACTTGGAGATCATCCAATGGGCCATCATCTACCAATCTTTGAATCCTTGTAAGGTTTACATGTCCTAACCGTAAATGCCACAGATATGTTTGGTTTATGCTTGAAGGTTCTTTTCTCTTTTTAGGTTTAGACAAAGAGTTTAGTGATTTATGCATAGGAGTTTGTGCAGTATTAACAATATATAGCACATCATTAAAAGTACCTCTGCAAATATATTCACCGCTTCTTTTCTTAATAATGGCATCATCATCAAAAGAAACTGAATAACCATCGCATTTTAATTTAGAAACTGAAATTAAATTCATTCTAAAATCTGGTACTAATAATACATTATTGAGAACTAATAATTTATCATTAATCTTCAACTGCACGACTCCTACTGCAACAGCCATAAGCCTGGAATAATCGCCCCAGTTGATGGTAATCTCGCCCGCACTAAGCTGCTTGGTTACCTGAAAACCATGCGAGTCAAAGCAAACATGAACAGTGGAGCCTGAATCAACTATCCACGAAGTGGAAGAACAAGCTGCCAAACATGTTTTGACTACTAGTGCACGAGACATACCTTTCTTAAGAGCAGGGCAGTCCGCTTTAAAATGTCCTTTCTGACCGCATTTGTTGCACTTTCCCTTTGGCTTTTTGTTCGCCTCGGGGTGAGGAGCCTTGCTTTTCACCTTGAGGGTTGCCACTTTCTTCTGGCCAACCTGCTTCTTCTTCTTTCCCCATTTGGGTTTGGAAGAATTAGCACCGGTTGCCGCAAGAATCTGATGATAACCTTGTTTGAAGAGACCGTCAGCAGACTGAAGCTCCGTCAGAAGTTCCGCTAAACTATATGTCCTACGGTTCATATTGTAGTTAAGGCGGAACTGCTCAAAGCTTCTAGGTAAGCTGCCTAAGATAATATCGACCTGCGTTTCCGCATCGATAGTGGCCCCCAGTATGCTCAGTTCGTTCAAATGAGACATCATTTTTAGAACATGATCCCTCACTGGAGTCCGTTCAGACATTTGGGTTGTCATCAATACCCTCATAGCATTTTGTCTAGCCGCCCGGTTCTGATGACCAAACATCTCGGTGAGACTTTTCATCATTTCCGCGGCCGAACCCATCGTCGATCACGATCTTTGCAATACATTTGTCAGTGAAGCCAAAATGTAACAGCGAGCCATCTCATCAGACTTTTTCCATTTTCGGAATTCAGCCAACTCTTCGGGAGTGGCATCCAGTTCTGGTTCTAGAGGGTTCTCTTCGATTAAGACAAACTTATGCCCCTCAGCAGTCAGGACAATGTCAAGATTTCTTTTCCAATCGGCAAAGTTAGTGCCATCTAGTTTATTTTCTTTGAGAATAACAGCTAGTGGATTGAAAGACATCTGAGAATAAAAATTAAAAACATCCATCACATAATGCACAACAAAATATATCGAAAAACCTCAAAACACAATATATATGCTAGCAACCAACACCTCAAAAAAATCCGCACATGCAAGCCACGATCGTGTGGACGTTTACACACACATTTTTCAAGTACAGTTTTACGTCTTTAATTTTACTATCTAGTCAAATTACGTTATGACAAGTAAAATTAATAGTTGGTTCCTCTTGGCCATGTATTAATTAACATAGACTCCGATGGGAGCTTATTAATTAATACACCTAAGTGAACACCATAATTTAACATCCTTAAAATATTATCTTTTAAATAATAGTCCTACAGATGGAGAGGTCCTATCATAAAAAGTAATATTTACCTTATGTTATCATTTTGAAATTTAAAACTAGTGAACCTATAATTAGCACATCCAATATGGAGGAAGACTCTAATGTCAACGCGCATGCTAATTACTTCAAAATTTAAATTAATTATGGAGGCCAATTTGATTTTTATTAAAAAAATTAAATCAATTTAATCACTTAGTTATTTTAGCCTTAAGGTTTTTAATTTTCTCGTCCTAACATGCAAGGAAACATATCACGCATACATCCATACATGCCATACATCAAAACAATAAAAACCAAAAATAAAGCATGGAAAATTAATTATCCAATTATCATGGTCTTCTTCCTTGAGTTGAATCCGAGAAAATCTTCGACTCGATCTCTCCCACTGAATCAAGCATCTCGTCGCCTCTCCCCGGCCGGGCCGTGGATTTTCAAAATTAAAATTTTACTTTTATGCAAAATTAATTACATAAAAAAAATTTAATTTTAAATCCCGACTTCAATGGGCCTTAACGAGCAGCAGCGACCGGACCAAAGCTGGGCGGCCCGGCCGAACTAAACCGGCCGGACAGTGCCGCTGCACCGGCGGCCGCTTCGGCCCGCTTTCGGCAAGCGGCCGTGTCTTTTCGCGGCCCTAACTGTCATGCTTGCCAGCGATCCGGCGATCCGGTTCTGCTCTATTTCTTCGCGATCCCGTCTTTTCCGAATTCGATTAAAATTTTATACAAGATAAAATACATCGAAATTACATCAAGATTTACACGAAAAAATAAAAACACCTAGAACTACCCGCAGATTTTCTCACGGGAAAAACCATTACATGCCTCAAAAACGGGCCAAACCAACAATTACATAATTAATAAAAATAAATAAAAAAATACACCATTCATATAAACCATGATAATTGGATCATATCACCTGCAAGAACACATCTAGTAAAATATTCCAACATCAAAATATATGAATATTTAAATTGCTATCAATTAATCACTAAAATTAATTAAAATAGCAAAAGCCTAAAAATCCGGCTCCGATACCAATTGTTGGAAAGTAAAACGCAGCGGAAGCGAAGTTTGGGAAAGTTGAGAATATCGTTTTACGCATCTACGAGCATTAGATCTATTTAGGCATGCTAATTAATTAATTACTAAGACTAACAAGCAATTTAAATATTATTTATTATTTATTAATTAAATATGTTGATTAATTAAAATATCCTAATCTAGATCCAAGATCATAGGATATTACCTTTTGAAGCGCGTTGGTTACTTCCTTCTTGATCGCCTTGTATTTCTACCTTCAGATCTTCTAGAGTATGACCCGCCTTGAACCGGACGTTGTGTGGGCAACGAGCTACCGGATCTTGCTTGGACACCTTATGGATCGGCCGAATTCTTATGCCTCACAACTCTCGATTTTCTTTTCTTCAAGTAATTCCGATATGTAGCAAGAATTAAAGTGTTCTCTCAATTGTGGAATCAAAGACACAAGTCAAGATCCACAATTAAACACTTAGAAGAAAAAATCGAAATTCATTGTGTATGAAGAAGCATTAAATCGGCCATCAACCATAATGTCCTATTTATAGGCTCTTGGACTACTACTAGGGATCTAGAGGAGGATTATGGAAGGACTCCCAATTAATTCATCTTACCTTATTAGGACTCTTCCTAATATATGATGAATTAATTAATATCAACTTAGTCCACTAAAAAGTTTGATATTGCACTTCCTACCAAAATCCCAAATTACGAAATTGGGCTCCTTATATTATTTCCCATGTTTAAGATATCGAATGTCCATTAATTAATTATAAGCTACTGACAGCTTTAATTAATTAATATCTTATCCAAGAGTAGTACCACTCGAACCTTATTATTATATCGGAATTAAATCCACCTGCAGGGTTTAATATAATAATCATTATCGAGCTCCTCAAGGGGACATCATCAACCCGCACGAGTCGGGACACGATTTCTAGTAATAATAATAATTGTCGTATAAACAATATTATTGCCCAAGATACGAGGCTTATTGAGTCGATCATTTTGACTCTCACCTATGGTAAATCAAAGCAATAATTATTATAAATACACAATTAAATATTATATACTTAGAATTAAGAAATAATAATTATCCGAGATTTACGTTCTTCTTACAGTCAGTACAGAAGTCACTATCTCACCTCGATCCTGTTCAACGTATGCAAATACGCTAATGTATGCTAATAGTCAAGACCAACTATTCTCAAGCATACACTACAACCCTTTATATAATTTGTCTAATAATTATATAGGAACTATTATATTATTTTATAAGGCACCGATAATGTGATCTTCCGTGTGACACCAACACACCACATTATCTACAATATAAAATAATTAGACATTTCATTTGCATAACCATAACGTGAATAAATATGCAAATCATGTGATTAAGTGTAATTAATATCCTCATAGGTAGTAAATGGGAAATTAGGTAATACAAGCATAAAGTATGCTTTGCAGTATACAATCCTAACATTAGCCTCTTGCTAAAATACTTGATCTTATCCGCCTCAGTACGGATAACTGGCGAAGCAAACTGAAGTAGTCCCTGAAACTTCTCAGCAATGACAATAACACCCTCGTCCTCGACGGGTTTGGGGTTCAAAACCTCTGATAACTTGGCTTCACGAAGTGGAGCGGGATAATACCTCTATAACATGAGAGTCTTGAACTCACTCCAAACACAATCATGATCGATGGGTTTCACAGAAAGCCACCAAGAATAAGCACCCTTACTCAAGTAGTAAGCCGCTACTGTCACTTTACTCTCTTCCGGACATTGAACCATGTCGAAAAGTTTATCAAAATGCTTAAGCCAATGAATAATATCAGCTGGTTCCGACGAACCCTCAAAAGTAGGCGGTCTCTGATGAGAAATATCGCTGATAATCTGACTCACTCCTCCAGTTCGTCCATGAAATGGCACCTGGAATCCCTGCTGTGGTGGACCATGAACCATCGAGGTCTGCATGGTCTCTATCAGATGTGTCATCTGAGTCATCTGGGCCATCATGCCCTGCATGCATATGAATGGGTCCACCCGAACACCTTCTCATTGAGCTGCATCTCGGGTACGATTCCTTGACAGTGAATGATTATCTGACAGTGAATGGGTAGCATAGCTAACTGATGAACGCCTGATATCCCTCGCATCTGTAACACCCCCAATCCGCTCAGGGATATTACACGCCGTAGAACCTTTCCTCAAGGATCTACCAGGCTGGTAACAACAAACGAACAACTCGACGATGCCTTTAAGGCTACAATAACTCAGTAGACCGACTTGGTCTTTCAATAAAAACATACAACTCAATTACAATTCATGCCCACGCAGGGATCAAATTACAACAACTCCCGTACAATGGGGAAATATTACTGCAACGGAAAATAAAGTACAACTGAACCAATACAACAACGTACGGTTCCTCATGTGATTAGTATCGATCATCTTTCATCATCCTTCGTGCCGACCCTGTGTTATGCTCCCAAACCTGAATGCAAAAACAGACATCCACCCCCCGAATACTCGGGGGTTAGCAAAACTCCACTGTTTTGCTAGTGCAAGAACAAAGTGCAAAATACGAGCCATACAATTCACATTTACACGAATAACAATAACCAGGAATCCTCAAAAAGTCAAACATAACGAAAAGTCCTTCCCGAGGCAAGAGTTTGGGAAAAAACATTCCAAAACCGAAAGATCACCAATCAGGGGAAACAATTTATAAAACAGTTTAAAATGCCATTTGGAGTTTTAATAGAAAACAATTTAGGATTACCGAATCCTTCTCTTTCCAAAATCAATAGGGGTCATAACCCAAAGTTTTTTTTTTCACAAATGAAACCAACAACAATACACAAGGTTAAAACTTACGTCACGCGTCCTCGACGGACATAAAACATACACACACACCCGTGAAGTTTCACTCGTGAATCCAGGGCGAAACCATTGGACTCCCTCCGTGGCCCTGTCGAACCCTCCTAAGGTGAGCAAACACATTCACAAAACATACACACGCACTGGTGAAGTTTCACTCGTGAATCCAGGGCAAAACCATTGGACTCCCTCCGTGGCCCCGTCGAACCCTCCTGAGGTGAGCAAACACATTCACAAAACATACACACGCACTCGTGAAGTTTCACTCGTGAATCCAGGGCAAAACCATTGGACTCCCTCGTGGCCCCGTCGAACCCTCCCGAGGTGAGCAAACACATTAACAAAATATACACGCACAGGCATCGCCTAGGACCGGGACGAAGCCACAAATCCCACCCGAGGCCTCGAAGGACCCTCCCGAGCTGGCTAGCGAAACAATCAAGCACAGGCATCGCCTAGGGCCGGGACGAAGCCACAAATCCCACCCGAGGCCTCAAAGGACCCTCTCGAGATGGCTAGCGAAACAATCAAGCACAGGCATCGCCTAGGACCGGGACGAAGACACAAATCCCACCTGAGGCCTCAAAGGACCCTCCCGAACTGGCTATCGAAACAATCATGCACAAATAACATATCACACCAAGGATACCCAAACAATTCACCAAGAGGCATCAAACACTTAGCAAAACACCACATCAAACCATAACGCACCGAAAAGAGATAATATACGTACACACGCATTATCAAGCGCAACATCAACACCAAACATATCCAAAGGATTCATGTAGTCACTTACAACCCACACAATTTACAAAACACACGCGTTTTGAAAGTGAGCCTTTAACGAGGCTAGCCGAATCTTTTGAAAACTCATTCCAAACAAACAAACAAACATACCAAGACAATCACCAATCATGATATCCATGAAACAAGAATTGTATGGACAAGGTACTTGCCTCGATACCATGAGCACGGAACCACGAACGGACACGGCTCAACCGGGAAGCTTCGGAATGCCCGAAGCTATCGAAAAGGAAGACGATAAAGAACGGAAGGGTTCAACACGGTTTCTTCGCAAGAAACTCGACCCTAACATCATATAATTAATAAATCAACGATCATATGAGGAAGAATAATCGTAGAACATCCGAAAACCCCTCTATGACATTCTACCGGACACCTTCTGTAACACCCCAAACTAGGCGGATATTACAGTGCCGTGGACCACCGACTGGGACCCACCAGGCGAATGAAAACTGATGAATTAAATAATATAACTGTAGTACCGAACCACATTATATTACCAAATACTCCGATGAGGAGCTTAAGTACAATACACCAGGACAATACAGAATACTAGTATAATTTATATGGAGATAAAATACACCACCTTGAATAAATAAACATCTCAAACGGAATTTGCAGCGGAAATGCAAATGACGGAAATGACTGAAATGACTGAAATGACTTAAATAACCAGAATGACTGGGGCCCCCTACTAGTATTACTGGGACTCCTCGCCGTCAACATGCTCCTCCCGTGACTTTGCCTTGCCGTGACCTGAAAACAAAATCCCCCAACGGGGTCAGTTACACAGAACAACAATCCTCAAGGGTTGAAAATACACAATCATGATATATCTGAAGTTATGAAATATCCTTAGTTATGAATTACGCTGAAGAGGAGTATCATAGTACGCCCGTAATGTTCTGTGCAAGTGTACAAGACGAATGACCAGACACACCCGTCCTTGTACCTAATTAGTCTCACGGAGGTAAGCGTTACCGTGTGCACGGTCCAATGTATCGGTGAACCCAATACATGACCATCGTGTGCCCGACTAAAAATTCCACACAACCACACCCAGCCACGCAATATGAACCCAGAAGGTCATATGAACGAGAATGACCACAATGAATATCAATGAATAATAATTCGACAAGGCTAAGAATGACTCACCGAGATGAAAATAATAGTGACGTGATTGATAACTCAATGAAATGATTGGAACCGTCGTTCCTCGTGAATGAAGTGATTATTCGACAATTACAAGTCTCAATACGGTTAATACAATGATGAATGAGTATGATTATGAATGAACAACAACAAAAGGAATGAATATCCTTTTAACCGAGTAAGAATCAACTTACACAACACCGATGACAATTATCCTTCCACGAACAACGTCTTAATTGAGATATCAGTCGCTCGAACAACCTTGAATAACACAATTACCAATAATCCGTTTAACATACGAATCAAACACGAATATAATGAACTCAAAACGTCGATACGACTAAACCAAGTTCATTGGGGCATTATATCGAACACTTTGTGGCCAAACTTCGATTGTTTACAACCACACCTCAATAATACCAACATCAAATCCCCAAGAAGTGTTTCAAACCAACAAAACATCTTCAATATGGTCAATAATCCAATATGAATATTCAAATTCGTGATTACAACAACAATTAATCGAAAACCCCCAAATCCAACTCAATATTCAAAGTGTTCTTGAATAATCCTTCAATAATCCAATGAATAATCAAACATATCCATAATCATGTGTATATCACTTCATACAACATGATCTTAACATCCAAAACATCATAACTCAATACAAAATCGAAATCCAAGATGTTGAAGAAATTACCTCTTGAAGATCCAAGCACTTTTGATCCGAAGAACACGCGTTAGATCGATTATCCGGGCTTTCACGATCGAAAGGAGATGAAGAAAATCAAATACTCAAGTGATAGATGATGGGAAGTCTCCTCCATCAAGCCCTCTCTCTCGTATGGTGGATGAAATGAGAAAAAAATGAGTGAATCTCGCTGAAAAAACACAATTATAGTGCTGACTGCACTGTGTGCCGCGGCCCGGCCGAAGTGTGCCGCGGCACAGGGCCAAAAACAGCCCCCAGCGATCGGCAGCATGCCGCGGCCCGGACGAGTGTGCCGCGACAGTGACTCGGTAGTGTGCCGCGGCCGCGTCGGCATGTGCCGCGGCCGCGTCGGCATGTGCCGCGGCCCACGGTACAGAGGGGTTGGCCGATGAGTTGCAACACGAGTGTGCCGCGGCCCGGACGAGTGTGCCGCAGCAGTGACTCGGCAGTGTGCCGCGGCCCTGCCGGCATGTGCCGCGGCTCACAGTACAGGCTGCTCGGCTAAAAACTTGAAAATGTGTGTGTGCCGCGGCGCACACTCCTTGTGCCGCGGCCCACACCCCCCATTGGGTCCTAAAATGATAAAAAATGATCCGGGAAGAGAATAAAAGCAATAGGAATCAATATTTGGGAAACAATAACACGAAATGGAAGTACGTAAACCCCAAAACGGTGGTTCCAAGCCATGATTACAAGGATTCGCCAAACAAAACACAATTCGAACAATGAGGAGATTAGAAATGACATGAACTCCAACGTCAACAATGACTAATGAATCAATTACCACGATCAAGATAATACTCTTGTCTCGATTCCCGAGTAAGGTTGAAACAATGAACAATATCAATACTCAACTCGAAGTTATTCTGAACGGTGAACACAGATGAATGATTATAACAAGTGAAAAATTACATAGTGACAATTACCCAATGAAATTACTGAATGATAGAATTTGCAGCGGAAATACAAATGACGGAAATGACTGAAATGACTGAATGACTTAAATAACCAGAATGACTGGGGGCCCCTACTAGTATCACTGGGACTCCTCGCCGTCAACATGCTCCTCCCGTGACTTTGCCTTGCCGTGACCTGAAAACAAAACCCCCCAACGGGGTCAGTTACACAGAACAACAATCCTCAAGGGTTGAAAATACACAATCATGATATATCTGAAGTTATGAAATATCCTTAGTTATGAATTACGCTGAAGAGGAGTATCATAGTACGCCCGTAATGTTCTGTGCAAGTGTACAAGACGAATGACCGTACACACCCGTCCTTGTACCTAATTAGTCTCACGGAGGTAAGCGTTACCGTGTGCACGGTCCAATGTATCGGTGAACCCAATACATGACCATCGTGTGCCCGATTAAATATTCCACACAACCACACCCAGCCACGCAATATGAACCCAGAAGGTCATATGAACGAGAATGACCACAATGAATATCAATGAATAATAATTCGACAAGGCTAAGAATGACTCACCGAGATGAAAATAATAGTGACGTGATTGATAACTCAATGAAATGATTGGAACCGTCGTTCCTCGTGAATGAAGTGATTATTCGACAATTACAAGTCTCAATACGGTTAATACAATGATGAATGAGTATGATTATGAATGAACAACAACAAAAGGAATGAATATCCTTTTAACCGAGTAAGAATCAACTTACACAACACCGATGACAATTATCCTTCCACGAACAACGTCCTAATTGAGATATCAGTCGCTCGAACAACCTTGAATAACACAATTACCAATAATCCGTTCAACATACGAATCAAACACGAATATAATGAACTCAAAACGTCGATATGACTAAACCAAGTTCATTGGGGCATTATATCGAACACTTTGTGGCCAAACTTCGATTGTTTACAACCACACCTCAATAATACCAACATCAAATCCCCAAGAAGTGTTTCAAACCAACAAAACATCTTCAATATGGTCAATAATCCAATATGAATATTCATATTCGTGATTACAACAATGATTAATCGAAAACCCCCAAATCCAACTCAATATTCAAAGTGTTCTTGAATAATCCTTCAATAATCCAATGAATAATCAAACATATCCATAATCATGTGTATATCACTTCATACAACATGATCTTAACATCCAAAACATCATAACTCAATACAAAATCGAAATCCAAGATGTTGAAGAAATTACCTCTTGAAGATCCAAGCACTTTTGATCCGAAGAACACGCGTTAGATCGACTATCCGGGCTTCACGATCGAAAGGAGATGAAGAAAATCAAATACTCAAGTGATAGATGATGGGAAGTCTCCCCCCTCAAGCCCTCTCTCTCGTATGGTGGATGAAATGAGAAAAAATGAGTGAATCTCGCTGAAAAAACGCAATTATAGTGCTGACTGCACTGTGTGCCGCGGCCCGGCCGAAGTGTGCCGCGGCACAGGGCCAAAAACAGCCCCCAGCGATCGGCAGCGTGCCGCGGCCCGGACGAGTGTGCCGCGGCAGTGACTCGGCAGTGTGCCGCGGCCCACGGTACAGAGGGGTTGGCCGATAAGTTGCAACACGAGTGTGCCGCGGCCCGGACGAGTGTGCCGCGGCAGTGACTCGGCAGTGTGCCGCGGCCCTGCCGGCATGTGCCGCGGCTCACAGTACAGGCTGCTCGGCCAAAAACTGGAAAATGTGTGTGCCGCGGCGCACACTCCTTGTGTCGCGGCCCACACCCCCCTTGGGTCCTAAAATGATAAAAAATGATCCGGGAAGAGAAAAAAAGCAATAGGAATCAATATTTGGGAAACAATAACACGAAATGGAAGTACGTAAACCCCAAAACGGTGGTTCCAAGCCATGATTACAAGGATTCGCCTAACAAAACACAATTCGAACAATGAGGAGATTAGAAATGACATGAACTCCAACGTCAACAATGACTAATGAATCAATTACCACGATCAAGATAATACTCTTGTCTCGATTCCCGAGTAAGGTTGAAACAATGAACAATATCAATACACAACTCGAAGTTATTCTGAACGGTGAACACAGATGAATGATTATAACAAGTGAAAAATTACATAGTGACAATTACCCAATGAAATTACTGAATGATAATGACTGAATTACAACCGGGTATTACATACACCCCCCTTAAAAGAGTTTCATCCCCAAAACTAAGGGTCAAACAACTCGGGATAACTCTCCCGCATACTTTCCTCGGTTTCCCAAGTAGCCTCGCCGACTCCGTTTTTAGACCACTAAATTTTAACCAACGGAATCGCCTTATTCCTCAACTGTTTGATTCGCCGCTCTAAGACTCGTATGGGATGCTCCTCATACGAATGATCATATGCGATCTTGATTTCGTCGAACTAAAGTATGTGACTCGGGTCGGCAACATACTTCCGTAGCTGAGAGACGTGAAACACATTATGAATTCGGCTCAATGCCGGAGGTAAGGCCAATCGATAAGCTAGCTCGCCTACTCGTTCCAAAATCTCAAATGGTCCAATAAATCTTGGACTCAACTTTCACCGCTTTCCGAAATGTAAGATACCTCGACTCGGGGACACCTTGACCAACACGTGGTCACCTGAATCGAACTCTAAAGGTCGGCGACGATTGTCTGCATAAGATTTCTGTCGACTCTGAGCAGTCAAGGAACGACTTCTGATCAAAGCTACCTTCTCACGGGCGGCTATAAGCATATCGGGCTCGGTGCCGATTGACTCTGATAAGTCATCCCAACACAAAGTAGATCGACAACGATGACCGTACAAGGCCTCGTAAGGTGCCATCTTAATCAAAGTATGCCAACTATTATTATACGTGAACTCGATCAATGGTAGTTGGGCTTCCCAATCGTCTTTCCAATCGAGGACACATGCCCTCAACATGTCCTCTAATGTCTGAATAGTCCTCTCTGATTGCCCGTCGGACTGAGGATGAAAGGCGGTACTGATATTAAGCTGAGTTCCCATAGCACGATGAACTGATTTCCAAAAATGAGACACAAACCGTCCGTCACGATCGGAAACGATACTTTTAGGAGTACCGTGCAGTCTCACTATCTCTTTGATGAATAACTGGGCAAGTCTCTCGGGACCCCAAGTATCCTTAATCTCGAGAAAGTGATCTGACTTAGTTAACCGGTCCATAATCACCCAGATCATATTCATGCCACGATGACTCGCAGCAGACTCGTGATGAAATCCATAGAAATGTCTTCCCACTTCTATTCTGGAATAGGGAGAGGTTTCAGCATACCCGCCGGTCGCTGATGTTCAATCTTGACTTGTTGACAGGTTAAGCATCTCGAAACAAATTCTGTGACTTATCGCTTCATATCACTCCACCAGTAATTTTGTTTCAAGTCCTTGTACATTTTGCTAGACCCTGGATGAATAGAATAAGGGGTAGCATGAGCTTCTCTCAAAATCGAGTTTTTCAACTCGTCATTCGCCGGTACGCACAACCGATTCTTAAATCTCAAAAGTCCATCCTCGTGGACCACGAATCCAGGGGCTTTCCCCTGAGCCACATCCTCACGGATGCGCAACAATGATGGGTCCGAACCCTGATTCTCTCTGATTGCCTCCTTAAGTGGCGACGAAATCTCTAACATGCAAAGTTGCCCTTGCACTCACTGAAGCCAGACCTCGATCTCGGGTCTAAGGAATTCCTGTTGAAGCTCCTTCTGAATTGTTAAACGAGCAAGCATCTGCTCCTGAACGGACTTACGACTCAAGGCGTCGGCGACAACGTTCGCCTTGCCCGGGTGGTAAAGGATCTCGATATCATAATCTTTGATTAATTCCAACCACCGTCTCTGTCGCATATTTAACTCTTTCTGAGTAAATATATACTTCAAACTCTTGTGATCGGTGAAAATCTGACAGGTGACGCCATAAAGGTAATGACGACAAATCTTCAACGCGAAAACCACGGCTGCTAACTCCAGGTCGTGGGTCCGATAATTAACCTCGTAAGGTCTCAATTTCCGTGAAGCATAAGCAATAACCTTCCCATTCTGCATGAGTACACATCCGAGACCCTGCCCGGACGCATCACTATAAACCACAAATCCTTCCGTCCCTTGCGGCAAGGAAAGTACAGGTGCCGACATTAACCGGCTCTTGAGTTCCTCAAAACTCCGCTGACACACGTCTGACCACGTGTATTTCTTATCCTTTCGCAAAAGGTTCGTCAAGGGTTGAGCGATTTTCGACAATCCTTCCACAAACCGCCGATAATAACCGGCTAATCCGAGAAAGCTTCGGATTTCCTTAACATTCTTCGGAGGTAACCAATCTTGGATAGCCTCCGTCTTCTGAGGATCAACACGCACTCCATCTGATGAAATTACATGCTCGAGAAAAGTCACTTCGGACATCCAGAACTCACACTTGGAAAACTTTCCATAAAGTTGCTCTCGTCTTAACATGTCGAGAACCTGATGAAGATGAACCTCGTGTTCCTCTCGGTCACGAGAATAAATCAAAATGTCATCGATGAAGACAACAACAAACTTATCCAAAAAGTCGATGAAAACCCGATTCATTAACTCCATGAATACCGCAGGTGCATTAGTTATCCCGAACGGCATAACTACAAACTCATAATGACCATAGCGTGTTCGAAACGCCGTCCTCGCGATATCCGACTCTCGAATCCGCAACTGATGATATCCAGATCTTAAGTCGATCTTGGAAAATACTGAAGCCCCCTGAAGTTGATCCAAAATATCATCGATACAGGGTAAAGGATACTTATTCTTGATCGTCACCTGGTTCAATTCCCGGTAATCAATACACAAGCGGAACGAACCATCCTTCTTCTTGACAAACAACACTGGTGCTCCCCACGGGGACACACTCGGACGGATATAACCTTTCTCGAAAAACTCCTCAAGTTGGTTCTTTAATTTCTGCATTTCGGTCGGGGCCATCCGGTACGGTGCCTTCGATATCGGGGACGTAACGGGCTCCAACTCAATCGTGAATTCCACATCTCTCTGTGGAGGTAAACCAGGTAACTCATCTGGAAAAACATCGGCATATTCCCTCACTACTAGAATATCCTTCAACATTACTGATGATTTCTCGGTTTTGGTCATATAGCACCAATAACCAACACACCCCTGACTGAGTAATTTCGCTGCTTTCATCAAGTTAATGACCTTACCAGAACAACCGGGATTACCTCCCTGAAAGACACATTCAACCCCATCATCTGAAATGATAGTAATCATACGCTTATGGACACTGATGATGGCATCGTGACGATCCATCCAATCAATACCCAAAATGACGTCGTCTCTCGGAAATTCTACCACGATTAAGTCTGCTAGCCATACACGGCCATGAAGCTGAATCGGATAATTCTGAATCTCAAGATTTCCAATAATTCGTCTACCATCAGGTAGACTAATGACATAAGGCTCACAACTAGTAGCACTACCCAGACTTAGTCTACTCAAACATGACTCGAAAATGAATGAATGCGATGCACCAGTATCAAAAAGGGTACACACAGGTTTATATAGAATATCGAGTGTACCTGAGATCATTTGGGCCTCTGGATCATCGGTCTTTTTCATCTCATAAATCCGGGGCTTGCTCGTCCCGACATCGGATTCTCCCGTCTGATGGCTAAAGGCTCCACCTTTATTCGCTCTTGTCGTCTTGAACGACGCATACTGAGTGGCCTGATTTTAAACATCTGACTGTTTTGGGGCCTGAGATGATGCCGGAGTAGTTTTGGAGTCCCTACGGAAAAAACGGGCCTTATGCCCAGCAATTCCACAGTTATGACACGTGATAATCTGTCTCGGACACTTGGTGCTGAGATGACCAAGATCCCCACAGTTAAAATAGGTGATGGCCGAACTGGCCGCTCGTGACTGAGATTCCGCTGGTTTAGGCATCACAGGAAGTCGCTCAGAAAAAGTGGAGCCCACCCGAGGCTTCTTGAAAGTGGCCTGACTGCCATCAGACTGATTACGGTTCTTAGACTTCTTGCTAGCAGATGAAGGTTGCTGCTTAGCAATCTCCTTAGCAGTAAGCTCATAG
The DNA here is from genome assembly GCA_033398695.1 of Orobanche coerulescens. NCBI lineage: Eukaryota > Viridiplantae > Streptophyta > Magnoliopsida > Lamiales > Orobanchaceae > Orobanche > Orobanche coerulescens. The sequence goes on from CM065801.1 coordinate 69,338,119, forward strand.
GTAAGAGCTTTCTCAATGAATTCGGCCAACGTGGTGCAATGATGATTAAGCAACTGTAGCCTCATCCGGGGTTTCAGCCTCTTACTGAAATACTTCGGAATGGCGAGAACATCCTCGTCCGCTGAGGGGTCGGGAGTGAGTAATTCCGACAATTTAGCCTCCCTGAGTGGGGCTGGATAATACCTCTCCATCATGAGAGTTTTGAACTGATACCAAGTACATGATCCGTCGGTGGGCTTCAACGACAACCACTAAGAATGTGCGCTCTTACCTAGGTAGTAAGCCGCAACTCAAACTTTGTGTCCTTCGGGACACTCTACCATCGCAAATAACTTCTCGAAATGTTCGAGCCAATGAACAATATCCGCTGGCTCAGATGAGCCTTCAAAATTAGGTGGCCTTTGGCGAGAGATGTCACCGACGATACTGCTCACACTCCTCTCTTTCCTCTGAGGTGGCAGCGGAGGAGCCTGTTGATTTTGATTAGCTGAGTTATGCATCGTCTCCATTAGTTGTGCCATCTGCGTCATTTGGGCCATCATGCCCTGCATAAAAGCGAGTGGGTCAACCCGAACACCCTCTGACTGAGCTGTGCCCCGGGTACGACTCCCCGATAGTGAATGATCACGTCCAAGTGAATGAGTGGCAGCGTCGCTGATCGATGAATTAACATTATTCCTTGTGTTCGCACGTGTATTCACACGAGCTCTCGGGATTTGGCCCGCACCACGGCCTCGTCCTCCGCATCCTCTTCTTGCTCTCTCCATACTGAAGTAGGAAAGTCACATGATGATTATATTTCCCGCATGAATATCATGTTATGATTATGTCATGAGATGATGAAAATGAGCATACACGCTCTAACACAGTGATTACATGAATGATTAACTGAGGCGACATGATTATCTGATGAAATTCTTGAAATGATTATCTTGAACAAGTTAACAAGATTACTGATATGATCTTCCAGATCAACAACTGAGTAATGAAATGAATTGAGTGATTAATGAGTTAACATGACCGTCCTGGTCAAAATGAAAATGATGATTGAGGATTTTTAACTGATGAATTATGAATGAATGATTATTGCCAGAAATTATACCCTGGCGTTAGAAACCTTACAGTTCTTGGTCTGATTGGCTCGGCATTTGCAGAGGTCACACGTGACGCGAAGGTCCAATTATACTAGTCCGATGACGATGATTTCAAATGAGACATGACTCGGAAGGTAGTATTAAAAACCACGCTCCGATACCAACTCTATAACACCCCAAACTTGGTGGATATTACAGTGCCGTGGACCCCCGACTGGGACCCACCAGGCGAATGAAAACTGATGAATTAAATAATATAATTGTAGTACCGAACCACATTATATTACCAAATACTCCGATGAGGAGCTTAAGTACAATACACCAGGACAATACAGAATACTAGTATATTTTATATGGAGATAAAATACACAACCCTGAATAAATAAACATCTCAAACGGAATTTGCAGCGGAAATACAAATGACTGAAATGACTGAAATGACTGAGATAACCGGAATGACTGGGGCCCCCTACTAGTATCACTGGGAGTCCTCACCGTCAACATGCTCCTCCCGTGCCTTTGCCTTGCCGTGACCTGAAAACAAAATCCCCCAACGGGGTCAGTTACACAGAACAACAATCCTTAAGGGTTGAAAATACACAATCATGATATATCTGAAGTTATGAAATATCCTTAGTTATGAATTACGCTGAAGAGGAGTATCATAGTACGCCCGTAATGTTCTATGCAAGTGTACAAGATGAATGACCGGACACACCCATCCTTGTACCTAATTAGTCTCACGGAGGTAAGCGTTACCATGTGCATGGTCCAATGTATCGGTGAACCCAATACATGACCATCGTGTGCCCGACTAAAAATTCCACACAACCACACCCGGCCACGCAATATGAACCCAGAAGGTCATATGAACGAGAATGACCACAATGAATATCAATGAATAATAATTCGACAAGGCCAAGAATGACTCACCGAGATGAAAATAATAGTGACGTGATTGATAACTCAATGAAATGATTGGAATCGTCGTTCCTCGTGAATGAAGTGATTATTCGGCAATTACAAGTCTCAATACGGTTAATACAATGATGAATGAGTATGATTATGAATGAACAACAACAAAAGGAATGAATATCCTTTTAACCGAGTAAGAATCAACTTACACAACACCGGTGACAATTATCCTTCCACGAACAACGTCCTAATTGAGATATCGGTCGCTCGAACAACCTTGAATAACACAATTACCAATAATACATTCAACATATGAATCAAACACGAATATAACGAACTCAAAACGTCGATACGACTAAACCAAGTTCATTGGGGCATTATATCGAACACTTTGTGGCCAAACTTCGATTGTTTACAACCACACCTCAATAATACCAACATCAAATCCCCGAGAAGTGTTTCAAACCAACAAAACATCTTCAATATGATCAATAATCCAATATGAATATTCAAATTCGTGATTACAACAACGATTAATCGAAAACCCCCAAATCCAACTCAATATTCAAAGTGTTCTTGAATAATCCTTCAATAATCCAATGAATAATCAAACATATCCATAATCATGTGTATATCACTTTATACAACATGATCTTAACATCCATAACATCATAACTCAATACAAAATCGAAATCCAAGATGTTGAAGAAGTTACCTCTTGAAGATCCAAGCACTTTTGATCCGAAGAACACGCGTTAGATCGACTATCCGGGCTTCACGATCGAAAGGAGATGAAGAAAATCAAATACTCAAGTGATAAATGATGGGAAGTCTCCCCCCTCAAGCCCTCTCTCTCGTATGGTGGATGAAATGAGAAAAAAATGAGTGAATCTCGCTGAAAAAACGCAATTATAGTGCTGACTGCACTGTGTGCCGCAGCCCGGCCGAAGTGTGCCGCGGCACAGGGCCAAAAACAGCCCCCAGCGATCGGCAGCGTGCCGCGGCCTGGACGAGTGTGCCGCGGCCCACGGTACATAGGGGTTGGCCGATAAGTTGCAACACGAGTGTGCCGCGGCCCGGACGAATGTGCCGCGGCAGTGACTCGGCAGTGTGCCGCGGCCCTGCCGGCATGTGCCGCGGCTCACAGTACAGGCTGCTCGGCCGAAAACTGGAAAATGTGTGTGCCGCGGTGCACACTCCTTGTGCCGCGGCCCACACCCCTCTTGGGTCCTAAAATGATGAAAAATGATCCGGGAAGAGAATAAAAGCAATAGGAATCAATATTTGGGAAACAATAACATGAAATGGAAGTACGTAAACCCCAAACGGTGGTTCCAAGCCATGATTACAAGGATTCGCCCAACAAAACACAATTCGAACAATGAGGAGATTAGAAATGACATGAACTCCGAAGTCAACAACGACTAATGAATCAATTACCACCATCAAGATAATACTCTTGTCTCGATTCCCGAGTAAGGTTGAAACAATGAATAATATCGATACACAACTCGAAGTTAATCCGAACGGTGAACATGGATGAATGATTATAACGAGTGAAAAATTACATAGTGACAATTACCGAATGAAATTACTGAATGATAATGACTGAATTACAACCGGGTATTACACCTTCAAAGCGTCGATCAAGAACTCGACCAAAACAACGAATCAATACGACCCAACCATGGAATAACAAGAGAAATGATATAATACATCCAAATAATCATCAACCCATCACAATCCTAAGTTAAATCGGATAAAACAGATGAAATCAACCAAAATACCCAATTTCCCCAAAACTAGATTTCTAGAAAATCTGACCTGATTCGCTCGATCAAGGGATGTTATAGGATGGATGATTGATTATATGAACTCCAAGACTTCATGGATTGATTGTCCAACAACATCTCTCCATGATTACCACACCTCCAGCCGCGGAAGAGAAGGAAAAGAATGAGAAAATGGGTGAAAAACCCGTCTGCAGGGCCTTAAATAGGCTGCCTGCCGGCAGAGTTACGTACGTAACTGGCCAAAGGCTTACGTACGTAACCGGCCAAGGGCCGAGACACTGCCCAAAAATGCCGGCATCATTACGTACGTAACCGGCCAAGGCTTACGTACGTAACCGGCCTTACGTACGTAACTGCCGAGCACTACCGGCCGTAACTCGGCCAGTGCCGGGCTGGGCCCAGACTGCCCGGCCATGTCTCGGCCGGGGCCAACTCCGACGGCCCAAACGACCCCGAAACCCAAACTTGAATATGAATCGAAGATACGATTACGAAGTCTTCGCAAAGACGAATTCGAGCACTAAGAGAACATACGATTCCGACCACCCGAAGGCTCGAAATTCGACAACTGAAAGTAATTACCCCAAACTTTGGGAAATTACGAAAATGGCCCAAAACGTCCGAAATACACGATACACGATCGAAACACCAAGCCGAAGCTCGCAACATGAATAATAACATTAAATGAACTTACGAGAAACTTGAAACAACAGTTTCGGACGAGATTCGTGAGAATCGAACTCAAGTGCGGAAAAACCGCTTAAGAACACGGAACTCAACAAAACGATACCGAAACGAACTCGGATGACAAAAAGTGCATAATTAAATACTCTCGAAATGACGAAACAATCATGAGCGAGTTGTCAAAATGGGCTCCCGTCGAAAAAAAGAGAATTACTGAAGTCCGAAATTATGGGTATTACATTCTACCCTCCTTAAAAGAAGTTTCGTCCCAAAACTTCAAACAAGTAGGGAGAAGCAAAATCCCGCCAAGAAAACTCAACGCTATTCACAAGAACCGAAAAACTCGCGCCCAACGGCGAAACGTTACAAGCAACGCAAAGGAATATACGGCGTGATAACACGCTCCACGACGACCAACACAACGCCACCGGTAGAGACAACAAGTGACGAGCGTCATCAAACAGATAATACAATCAAGTCAATTATCCGAACAATCGCAAAACACAACGAACGAAAATCAACACGATTGACCAACCAAACGGTACATCAATCAACACGCGAGCCAATCGCTGAACAAATACGGAATTCCACCGCCCAAGGGTTGGAAGATTGAAAACGAGACTAATTTCCCGAACTTAAGGGAATTACGAAGGAGTCTGAACGTTCAACAATCACGAAACGAGATCAACAAAAACTGAACAATCAAACGATCAAACCACAACGATCGAGACAACAAAAATCGAACAATCATGTTCGAATCACGAAGAACAATAAAATTCAAACAACAACTCCAAGGTTCACATCTCGACTCAAGACAATATATGATCCGGTTAAAACAATGAGATGTGCATTCACATAAGGTCCACAGGAAAGGGAATAGCAATTGAAAAGTCACAATGACAAACCAGTCATTCCGAAACAATACCACACTCGTTCGATCAACAAAAGTAAGGGGCAGGACAAGCTCAGAAAATGTCAACGAACATAAACAAGTGAACAGATTCGAAAATATAGAATTTCAAAATCCGATCCACTTCGAATAAAAGAACTTCTAGAACCAAAAGATGTTACTTCCGAACAAGGTTCACAAGAATCGAACCGAACTCGGAAAAGTCACAATGATAAATAGATCGATCTGAAACAATGTCACAACCAGTTCGAACGATGACAACCAAGACATCAGACAAGTTCAAAAAGTATCGACGAACACGTGCAAGTCGATAGAATTTAGAAGGAGAAACTACAAAAGTCAAAAATAGTACGGGTATTACATCCGACCTCTTATAAAAGAAATGTCATCCCCGCAGCTCACCACAACGGAAACAAGGTAACAACACAAAAATCAACCGACAACAAAATCTCCCATGGGCCTCTCAGAGCCGATCCTGATATATGTGCTGAAGCGCGAACTCCGAAAGTCTCGGAAACCAATTCGCAAAACTGAATTATGTGTCCCTCAAGTCCGCACTTGAAATGCGTTACTGATGAGAAGGACAAATTGCACGTACATTCCCCCGGCACATCACGGTTGAAATGCCTCGGCTCGGCATACCGAAAATACAGGTGCTACATACAATGGAACATAACACCGCAAAACAACATACCGGAGATGCCAACTCAGCATAACATATCAATGCATACAAAAATCACAACAACAACGGCATCGTTCGACGATTACAACGGACCGAACAATAGCCAGCACACAATCACAAACATCATGAAACAATCACCCATGTGCATAAACGTACAAAAATTCAAGCTTTAACAACTCACACTCGTGCGACAACACGCAAATCACCACAAGGCGGTAAACAGTAAACACCAGTTCACACCTCTCACATAGGGCTTGTACAACAAATGCGTGGCAACGTCTCGACGTTCATGCCACCAATTCGATCATACTCGGGAGCAAACATCATAACGACAACGCGAACATCATACATATATATTCAGCCCTCAAACGTGAATGGATAGGTTTTAAAAACAAAAATCTCCTTTTGAAAAATAATTTAGAAAAACACCGGTTGATCTTGAGTATCACCTTTCAAAAAAAGTACAAACGTGAAACATCGTTATCGACACTTTCCCTTAGTGAAAAACTTTCAGAATATTCGACCCTCGGGTCTAAGTAAAAATGTTTCTAAAACATTGAAAATATCTCAAAACATTTTGGTCCTCGAGGTAGAAGAATTTTGAAACATAATGTGGACCTTGGATGTACCACGAGCAAATAATTCAATTTAAAAGTACGTCTCAAAATTTATTTTCTAAGAAACTCAAGGATTTCAAATATAATTCAATGGTCTAGAATGCCCAAAAATTTCAGGTAATTACATGGAACATTATAGCGTCGTGGGTCCCGCGCCGAAACCCACCAGGCTAAAAACCATTTACAAAAACGCCAAAAAGGCCGATGACGGTAATATTTCAAAAACTCACAAAAGCCATTTACAAAATAATAAATACCGTCATAAGAATTTCGCCAAAACGATCAAGGCCATAATGCCAAAAATCGTAGAACATCCGAAAACCCCTCTATGACATTCTACCGGAAACCTTCAAGGCGTCGATCAAGAACTCGACCAAAACAACGAATAGATACGATCCAACCATGGAATAACAAGAGAAATGATATAATACATCTAAATAATCATCAACCCATCACAATCCTAAGTTAAATCGGATTAAACGGACGAAATCAACCAAAATACCCAAATTCCCCAAAACTAGATTTCTAGAAAATCTGACCTGATTCGCTCGATCAAGGGATGTTATAGGATGGATGATTGATGATATGAACTCCAAGACTTCATGGATTGATTGTCCAACAACATCTCTCCATGATTACCACACCTCCATCCGCAGAAGAGAAGGAAAAGAATGAGAAAATGGGTGAAAAACCCGTCTGCAGGGCCTTAAATAGGCTGCCTGCCGACAGTGTTATGTACGTAACCGGCCAAGGGCTTACGTACGTAACTGGCCAAGGGCCGAGACACTGCCCAAAAATGCCGGCGTCATTACGTACGTAACCAGCCAAGGCTTACGTACGTAACCGGCCTTACGTACGTAACTGCCGAGCACTACCGGCCGTAACCCGGCCTGTAACAAGACGTGTCCACTCTTTCCGCAAGAGAAACATTTGGTAACCGACTTTTGACTCCGGTCCTTGGTATGTCCGGATACACCACAATTGAAGCAGTCTTTACGGTAAGGCCGATAAGATGCACCCTTATGTTGGTACGAAACTGCTGACTTAAAAGAAGACACAGACCCCGAGTTCGTCTTGTTGGTACTCTCTCACTGATTAGATATCTTCTGCTTCTTTGAATTGTGTCCAGTGTCAGTGTTAACAACAGTACCGGTATATGCTATAACCACATCCTCGTATGCCCTCAGAGTCGTACAGTAGAATCCGACAGCATAACGTTGTACGTCTTTCGGCAACCTCTGCGCAAGATGACAGATTCGTTGATCCTCAGATAGAACCATATGTGAGACGTAACTTAGCTCAGTACGGTAGGCCCGAATGATCTTCGGCACTGGCAAATTCTATGGTCCGGCAATGGAGAAGTCTCGTGCACGAGCGGTTTGGGTGGATCTAGGACAGTACTGGTTCCTCAATAGCCAGGAAAATTCGGCCCACCGAACTACTTAGTTTTTTGGCTTGTAAGTTCTCCACCAGCGGGCAGTAGTGTTGCGGAGCTGATTAAGCCCGAGCGCCACCTTTCATTTTCATAGACAACTGATCACATCGAAGGCGGTCTCCATTTAAGAAATCTAGTCATTCATGTGTTTCTCCCATGCTCCGTCAAACAGTGGCGGTATAGCTTTCAGCATCTCACCCAGCCATCGGTCTCTCCCTGCATTTTCCTCCACACTGATGACCGGTATCCATTCTGTTTGGTTGACTTGAGCGATCCCCATGGCAATAGCCTGGGCGAGGGCCTAAATGAAATCCGGTTCCATGACTCCAGGGTTGTTATTTTGGTGCTCTGCCTCCTGATCATTTTGATTAATCGGCGGCGGCTGGTTTCCAGCTGGAACGGTCTCGGTAGTGTTCCTGTCCTCATTCTGGTTCACGACGGAACCCTGAGCATCATTTACTATCCTCCTAGCTCCACGGCGTGCCATTACAGACAATATTAATCTAAGGGCCAGTTCAACACACAGTTATATTCATGTACATTACATGTTGCACAAAAACAGAAAACACATACACTACTTACTTTGCAGTCCCTTGAAGAGTTACGGTCGCTTGGGGTGTTGGACTTGGATAAAATTTTCGGGAAAAAAAAGAAATTTTTCCAAAATATTTTTCAACAGGGAACGGGCTCACTGATACCATTTTATGTAACACACCAAAATTTCCCGAGGCATTACAGTGTCGTGAATCCCGTGTGGAACCCACAAGGCTATTTTAGGAAATTGATATTTTAAATAATGTATTATAAAATGGGTGAGTCCATGGATACATATTATGAAACGGAATGTATTTGAAAATAACATAATTCAAAACACGATTATTACATAAACAGAGTTTTCGGAAATCAAATTAAAACATGCGGTAGCAGAACTCTATTCCAACACCGTTTAAGCTTGACCGGAACCCTCAAGAATGTCCTGCACATATTCATCAAATTTACCTGGCACAACTAATCATGCCAGACAAACCGGGGTCAAAGAATGATAATCAATAACAGTATTTCACAATGAAATACACGATTTATTAACACCGTACCACATAACGTATAGATGATAATTCATAGTATAGCCGATGTTCTCTTTCTCTTTAACACATAAACCCCAAGGTCGCAACCAAGGGTCACAGAAGTATCTACACAGAAATATTCCGGAACGTGGGTGCCATTTTAGGTCTTATCCCTCAATACATTTCCACATGGGTACCATGAAGGTTTTATCCCCAACACATCGGCCCATTCATAACACAATTTCTAGAGAAAGACAATCGTTCGGCACTTATCACACAACAGCACATTCATGTATTCCGAATATTATAAATAAAATTAACCCTTCTAGAGAAAGATTTTACTTGCCTTAAATCCAACAGTAAGTGCCTTACGACAACTTGAACTTCCACTACCGATCGAGTTAAACCTAATCACATAATCCTCGATTAACATTTCGTATGGATAATGGCGAATAAAACTAGTTTCCCATTCCCTTTCCTAACCAAATTCTTAACTTGGTCCGATTTCGCAAAACTAGTATCATATTTTCTAAGCTCAATAGCAATACACATTATTACATTTGTTTAATACTTTGATCACAGATTGTTATAACTATTTTCTCAACAATATTAGTCCAACCTTAGTTTGGTTGCCAACCATCGACTATAGTGTAATCGAGTTCTACTAACTACTATTGAAATTTTCTACTCCAAGTTATCAATTCGGTGGGTTACCTTTTATATAACGATTCAATGGTCGATTCTTAATGATGGTAATACTATCAAGCTTGATTCCACCTAGTTAATTAACGTTTGATAATCATATTAGCAAAGTGGGCTACAACGAGTTTAGCATACGGCGATAGGATTCCTAACACAATTTCTCCTACAATTGATTCGTTAAAGTCGATGCCTCTAAGGTCAATTTGAAATGTGAAATTCGCATGCGATTATTACAACAAGACACATGGATAATTGGTTCAAGAACGAAATATACTTACAACGATAATTTTGATTAATACAAGTTCACCCGGTTTGATTAGCTATGAGAGTTAAGCAACAGAACTACCCAAATACCCGTATTCCAATTGACATATCAACAATACCGAAAAATAACTTCAAGGGTTTGCTAGACTCCTTAATAGATGAAGAACAATGAAGAATGATGACGATCAGAGGCTACTGCCTGGAATGTCCCCACTGTAATACCCGGTTGTAAATTCATTCATTATCATTTAGTAATTGTCACTCAGTAATTTTTCACTCGTTATTAATCATTCATCAATCATATTAATTCATTGTATCCACTGTTCGGAGTAATTTGTGTCGTATATCAGTTATCATTCGTCATTCAACCCGATTGGAGAATTGGGCCGAGAATATCATCATTGTCATCTTTGTAGTGGGCTGTGTGTGAGGAGTAGCGCACGCTACGTACCCTCTTTAGCGCACGCTAATTGAGTACGGGTAGCGCACGCTACCTCTAAGCATTAGCGTATGCTAATGTGATTCAGGCAGACAGTCCAGAAGGCACTGGACTAAATTTTAGTTGTAGTAGCGCACGCTACGGATGGTAAGTAACGTACGCTAGTTGTGTAGATAGCGCACGCTAAGCAATAAGTGTAGCACGTGCTAAGGTCCGAGCAGGCAGAGACCAGTGGGTACTGGACTGGAATGAAATAATTCTTAGCGCACGCTATGAGTGGATATTAGCGTACACTAATAGTGTAGTAGCACACGCTAAGTAATTGGTGTAGCGTACGTTATCGTGAGCAAGGCAAGAGGACAGTAGGTTCTGGACTCCGGTATTCTGGACATCAGCCATCAGGTAGCGCGCGCTAACACAAGGTTAACACACGCTAATAAGAGGCATTAGCGCATGCTACCAATGGACGTAGCGCACGCTAACGAATGCAGACAGTGGGTACTGGACTACCCGATACACCCGTTAGCGCACGCTAAGCACAAGAGCTATCGCGCGCTAAACTGGGTTTGCTATATATAGGACAGTTTAGCCCCATTTCGTCATTTCTTCATTTCTCCTCCTACCCTCGATGGTTTTGGGCGATTTCGGACGATTTGGGGAGTGTTCTTCGAGCTGCAATCATCTATCAACATCTCCAAGCTTATAATTCGGACTAATCATCATTTCATCCTTCCCAATACATCAAATCAAGGTAAACATTTCTTGGATCTAGAATTTCGGATTTTGAATGTTTTCCTCCCGATTTCATTGTGTAAGCTTGCTATTATGTTGAAATATGTTAGATATAGATTATCTACCTTAGATACATGTATTCCTACAGATTTATTGGTGTATATTTCGGATGTGATGAATATTTGGGGAATTATTCAAGAACCCTTGAAGTTTGACTTTGGTTATTTTGGGGGTTTCCGATTGATGTTATCGTAACCTTGAGTTGTGGTTCCTATTGGATTATTGATATCATTGAAGGTGTTTTGTTGGATTAAACTACTCATTTTGGAGTTCGTTTCAATATATTTGAGATTGGTTGTAATTAATGGAAGGATGTTTGCAATGTATTCGTTAGAATGTCCCAATGAGTTTGGTTATTGTTGTATCGACATTTGAGTTGATTATAATCATACTTGATACGTATATTAAGTGGCTATTGGTAATTATGTTATTCAAGGTTGTTCGAGCGACCGATATCCCATTAAGGACGTTTGTTCGTGGAAGGACATTTCATCACCGGTATTGAGGTAAGTTAATTCTTACTCAGTTAAAAGGATACTCACTCCTTTCGTTGTTGTTCATTCATATTCATAGTTCATTCATAACGTCTTAATCGTATTGAGACTTGTAATTGTCAACTAATCATTCAGAACGACGGTTCTAATCATTTTAATGAGCTATCATTCATTTCATTATTATCTCATCTCGGTTAGTCATTCTTGACCCTTGTCGGATTGTTATTCATTAATATTCATCATGGTCATTATTTTGTTCATGTGACCTTCTGGGTTTGTATTGCGTGGCCGGGTGGTTATTTGTGGAATTTTTAATTGGGCACACAATAGTCATGTGAAGGGTTCACTGATACCCCTCTTCAGCTTAATTTCATAATTAAGATATATCATGATGGTGTTTATTCAACTCTTGAGGATTGTTGTTCTGTGTAACTGACCCCATTGGGGAATGTAGTTTTCAGGTCATGGCAAGGCTAAAGCACGGGAAGAGAACGTTGACGGCGAGAAGTCCCAGTGATATTAGCAGGGGGGCCCAGTCCTTTCAGTCTTTCATGTCTTCTTCATTTTAATTTCCGCTGCAGATTTCCGTTTGGATATTCATTTTCGTTTAGTGTTGTATATTTTATCTTCATATAAAATATGTATGTATTCTAAAATTCCTGGATGTGTTGTACTTGAAACTCCTCATCAGAGTAATTGGTAATATGATGTGGTCAGGTACTACAATCATTATTTAATTCATTAGTTTTCATTCGCCTGGTGGGTCCCAGTTGGGGGTCCACGGCACTGTAATAGCCGCCTAGTTTGGGGTGTTATAGAGTTGGTATCGGAGCGTGGTTTTGAATACTACCTTCCGAGTCATGTCTCATTGAAATCATCATTCATTAGACTAGTATCATTGGACTTCCGCGTCACGTGTGACCTGTGCAAGAGCCGAGCCCCTCAGACTAAAAGAACAGTAAGATTTCTGACGCCATGGCATAATTTCTAGCAATAAGAATCACTCATTCATCATTCATTAATCAACAATCCTCAACCATCATTTTCATTTTGATCATTTCGATCATGTTAACTCATTAATCACTCAGTTCATTTCATTGCTCAGTTGTTGATCTTGAGGATCGTATCATTAATCTTGTTAACTTGTTCAAGATAATCATTTCAAGAATTTTATCAGATAATCATGTCACCTCAGTTGATTCTTCGTGTAATCACTGTGTTAGAGCGCGTATGCTCATTATCATCATTTTATAACGTAATCATAATACGGTATTCATGCGAGATCTATAACTATCATGTGACTTCCCTACTTCAGTATGGAGAGAGCTGTTAGAGGATGCAGGGGAAGAGGCCGCAGTGCGGGCCGAAACCCGGGCGCTCGTGTGAATACACACGCGAACACAAGGAAGAATGCTAATTCAACAAGCAGCGACACTGCCACTCATTCACCTGGAAATAATCATTCACCATCAAGGAGTCGTACCCGAGTTACAGCTCAACCGGAAGGTGTTCGGGTTAATACACTCACATTTATGCAGGGCATGATGGCCCAGATGCAATTGCTTAATCATCATTGCACCTCTCTGGCCAATTTAATCAAGAAAGCTCTTACTTATGAGTTTACTGCGAACGAAGTTGCTAAGCATCAACCTTCATCTTCTGGCAAGAAATCGAAGAAGCATAATCAGTCCGAAGGTGGACAGGCAACCTCCAAGAATCCTCTTGCGGGCCCTACCCTTTCTGAGAGACCTCTTATGGTGCCTAAACCTGTGGAGTCTCAGTCCCGGGTGGCCAGGTCGGCCATCACCTATTTCAACTGTGGAGCGTCGGGTCATTACAACACTAAGTGTTTGAGGCAATTTATCACGTGTTATATCTGTGGAGTTGCCGGGCATAAGGCCCGTTTCTGTCGAAGGGACCCTAAACCTCCGACGTCATCTCAGGCCCCGAATCAGTCAGTGGCTCAGAATCAGGCCACTCAGTCTGCGTCATTTACGACAATGGGAGCAAACAAAGGCGGAACCCAAAACTACCAGACCGGAGCATTTGGTGCAGGGACTAGCAAGCCCCGAATTTATGAGATGTAGAGAGCCGACGATCCAGAGGCCCGAATGATCTCAGGTACACTCGAAATTCTATCTCAACCTGTGTATACCATTTTTGATACTGGTGCATCACATTCATTCATTTTCGAGTCCTGTTTGAGTAGACTTCATCTGGATAGTGCTACTAGTTGTGAACCCTATGTCATTGGACTACCTGATGGTAGAAGAATTATCGGGAACTGTGAAGTTAAGAATTATCCAATTCATCTTAATGGCCGTGTGTGGCTAGCAGACCTAATCGTGGTGGATTTACCTAGAGACGACGTTATTTGGGTATTGGTTGGATGGATCATCACGATGCCATCATTAGTGTCCGTAAGCGTATGATCACTATCATTTCAGACCATGGAGTCGAGTGTGTATTTCAGGGGGGGTAATCCCAATTGTTCAGGAAGATCATTAATATGATGAAAGCAGTGAAATTACTCAATCAGGTTTGTTCAATCATTCATGGTATCATTGTTATCGATTGGCCATTCTAAGGCAATCGAGGTGTTCAATCATTCATGGTATCATTGTTATCGATTGGAGATGTATTTGCAGACGAGTTACCTGGTTTGCCTCCACCAAGAGATGCAGAATTCACGATAGAGTTGGAGCCTGGTACGTCCCCATTATCGAAGGCACTGTATCAGATAGCCCCGACCGAAATGCTAGAACTAAAGTATCAATTGGAGGATTTAACCGAGAAGGGTTATATCCAACCGAGTGCGTCTCCATGGGGAGCACCAGTATTATTTGTCAAGAAGAAGGACGGTCCATTTCGCTTGTGTATTGATTATCGAGAGTTGAACAAGGTGACGATCAAGAATAAATATCCCTTACCCCGTATCGATGATCTTTTAGATCAACTTCAGGGAGCTTCCATATTTTCCAAGATGGATTTAAGATCTGGGTATCATCAGTTGCGAATTCGAGAGTCGGATATTGCTAGGATGGCATTTCGAACATGCTATGGTCATTATGAGTTTGTGGTAATGCCGTTTGGGGTTAACTAATGCACCTGCGGTATTCATGGAATTAATGAATTGAGTTTTCACCGACTATTTAGATCAGTTCGTGGTTATTTTCATAGACGACATTTTGATTTATTCTTGTGACCGAGAGGAGCATGAAGTTCACCTTCATCAGGTTCTCGACGTGTTGAGATGGGAACAACTCTATGGAAAGTTCTCCAAATGTGAGTTCTGGATGTCCGAGGTGACGTTTCTCGGACATGTGATTTCATCAGATGGAGTGCGTGTCGACCCTCAGAATACGGAGGCTATCCGAGATTGGCAACCTCCGTAGAATGTTAAGGAAATCCGAAGCTTTCTCAGATTAGCAGGATATTATAGGCGATTTGTGGAAGGATTTTCTAAAATTGCTCAACCGATGACGAACCTTTTGCGGAAGGATGAGAAGTACATGTGGTCCGGCGCGTGTCAGCAGAGTTTTGAGGAACTCAAGAGCCGTTTGATTTCAGCACCTGTCCTTTCCTTGCCACAAGGGACGAAAGGATTCGTGGTGTATAGTGACGCGTCCGGACACGGTCTTGGATGTGTATTAATGCAGAACGGGAAAGTTATTGCCTATGCTTCATGGAAATTGAGACCTTACGAGGTCAATTATCCGACCCACGACCTGGAACTGGCAGTCGTGGTATTCGCGTTAAAGATTTGGCGTCATTATCTCTATGGCGTCACCTGTCAGATTTTCACCGATCATAAGAGTTTAAAGTATATATTTATTCAGAAGGAGTTCAATATGCGACAAAGGTAGTGGTTGGAACTAATCAAAGGTTATGAGATTGAGATCCTGTACCACCCAGGCAAGGCGAACGTGGTTGCCGACGCCTTGAGTCATAAGTCCATTCAGGAGCAAATGCTTGCTCATTTAACAGTTTTGAAGGAGCTTCAGCAGGAGTTCCTAAGACCCGAGACCGAGGTCTGGTTACAATGAGTGCAAGGGCAACTTTGCATGTTAGAGATTTCATCGCCACTTGAGGAAGCAATCAGAGTGAATCAGGGTTCAGACCTATTTTTGTTGCGCATCCGAGAGGATGTGGCTTAGGGGAAAGCCCTGGATTTGTGGTCCAAGAGGATGGACTTTTGCGATTTAAGAACCGGTGATGCGTACCGGTGGATGACGAGTTGAAAAACTCGATTTTGAGAGAGGCCCATGCTACCTCTTATTCTATTCATCCGGGGTCTAGCAAGATGTACAAGGAATTGAAACAAAATTACTGGTGGAGTAATATGAAGTGAGAAGTCGCAGAATTTGTTTCGAAATGTTTAAACCTGTGAGCAAGTCAAGATAGAACATCAGCGACCAACAGGTATGCTGAAACCGATCCCTATTCAAGAGTGGAAGTGGGAGGATATTTCAATGGACTTCATCACAAGTTTGCCGACCAGTCATCGTGGCATGAATACAATTTGGATAATTCTGGACCATTTAACTAAGTCAGCTCATTTCTTTGGGGTCCTGGGAGACTTGCCCAGTTGTTAATCAAAGAGATCGTGAGATTTTATGGTACTCCTAAGAGTATCGTTTTTGATCGTGACGGGCGATTTGTGTCACATTTTTGGATATCAGTTCATCGTGCTATGGGAACTCAGCTTAATCTCAGCACAACTTTTTGTCCTCAGTCCGACGGACAATCAGACAGGACTATTCAGACATTGGAGGACATGTTGAGGGCATGTGTCCTCGATTGGAAGGACGATTGGGAAGCCCAACTACCGTTGATCGAGTTCACGTACAATAATAGTTGGCATGCCTCGATTAATATGGCACCTTACGAGGCCTTGTACGGTCATCGTTTTCGATCTCCTTTGTGTTGGGGTGACTTATCAGAATCAATCGGCACCGAGCCCGATATGCTTATAGCCGCCCACGAGAATGTAGCTTTGATCAGGAGTCATTTGTTGACCGCTCAGAGTCGACAAAGTCATATGCAGATAATCATCTTCGACCATTAGAGTTCGAGGTAGGTGACCACGTTTTGGTCAAGGTATCCCCAAGTTGAGGTATCTTCTGTTTCGGGAAGCGAGGAAAGTTGAGTCCGAGATTCATTGGACCATTTGAGATTTTGGATCGAGTTGACAATTTGGCTTATCAATTGGCCTTACCTCCGGCGTTGAGCAGAATTCATAATGTGTTTCACGTCTTTCAGTTGTGGAAGTATGTTATCGACCCGAGTCACATACCTCAGTTCGATGAAATCGAGATCGCAGATGATCATTCGTACGAGGAGCGTCCTGTACGAGTCTTAAAGTGGCGAATCAAATAGTTTAGGAACAAGACAATTCTTTTGGTTAAGGTTTAGTGGTCTAGACACGGAGTCGGAGAGGCTACTTGGGAAATCGAGGATAGTATGCGGGAGAGTTATCTCGAGTTGTTTGACCCTTAGTTTCGAGGACGAAACTCTTTTTAAGGGGGGGAGTATGTAATACCTGGTTGTAAATTCATTCATTATCATTCAATAATTATCATTCAGTAATTGTCACTCAGTAATTTTTCACTTGATATTAATCACTCATCAATCATATTCATTCATTGTATCTACCATTCGGAGTAATTTGTGTCGTGTATCAGTTACCATTTGTCATTCAACCCGATTGGAGAATTAGGCTGGGAATATCATCATTGTCATCTTTGTAGTGGGCTGTGTGTGAGGAGTAGCGCACGCTACGTACCCTCTTTAGCGCATGCTAATTGAGTACGGATAGCGCACGCTACCTCTAAGCATTAGCGCACGCTAATGTGATTCAAGCAGACAGTCCAGAAGGTATTGGACTGAATTTGAGTTGTAATAGCGCACGCTACGAATGGTAAGCAACATACGCTAGTTGTGTGGATAGCGCACGCTAAGCAATCAGTGTAGCGCGCGCTAAGGTCCGAGCAGGCAGAGTCCAGTGGGTACTGGACTGGAATGGAATAATTCTTAGCGCACGCTATGAGTGGATATTAGCATACACTAATAGTGTAGTAGCACACACTAAGTAATTGGTGTAGCGCACGCTATCGCGATCAAGTCAAGAGGACAGTAGGTTTTGGATTCCGGTATTCTGGACATCAGCCATCAGGTAGCGCGCGCTAACACAAGGTTAACTCACGCTAATAAGAGGCATTAGTGCATGCTACCAATGGACGTAGCGCACACTGACGAATGTAGACAGTGGGTACTGGACTACCCGGTACACCCGTTAGTGCACGCTAAGCACATGAGGTAGAGCTCGCTAAACTGGGTTTGCTATATATAGGACAGTTTAGCCCCATTTCGTCATTTCTTCATTTCTCCTCCTCCTCTCGGCGGTTTTGGGCGATTTCGGAGGATTTTGAGAGTGTTCTTCGAGATGCAATCATCTATCAACATCTCCATGCTTATAATTCAGATTGTTCATCATTTCATCCTTTCCAATACATCAAATCAAGGTAAACATTTCTTGGATCTAGAATTTCGGATTTTGAATTTTTCCTCCCGATTTCGTCGTGTAAGCTTGCTATTATTTTGGAATATGTTAGATATGTATTATCTACCTTAGATACATGTTTTCCTACGAATTTATTGGTATATATTTCGGATTCGATGAATATTTGTGGAATTATTCAAGAACCCTTGAAGTATTGACTTTGGTTATTTTGGGGGTTTCCGATTGATGTTGTCGTAACCTTGAGTTGTGGTTCCTATTGGATTATTGATATAATTGAAGGTGTTTTTTTGGATTGAACTACTCATTTTGGAGTTGGTTTCGATATATTTGAGATTGGTTGTAATTAATGGAAGGATGTTTGCAACGTATTCGTTAGAATGTCCCAATGAGTTTGGTTATTGTTGTATCGACCTTTGAGTTGGTTATAATCATACTTGATACGTATATTAAGTGGTTGTTGGTAATTATGTTATTCAAGGTTGTTCGAGCAATTGATTTCCCATTAAGGACATTTGTTCGTGGAAGGACATTTCATCACCGGTATTGAGGTAACTTAATTCTTACTCGGTTAAAAGGATACTCATTCCTTTTGTTGTTGTTCATTCATATTCATAGTTCAATCATAACGTATTAATCGTATTAAGAGTTGTAATTGTCAACTAATCATTCAATTCACGAGGAAAGACGGTTCCAACCATTTCAATGAGCTATCATTCATTTCATTATTATCTCATCTCGGTGAGTCATTCTTGACCCTTGTCGGATTGTTATTCATTAATATTCATCATGGTCATTTTTTTGTTCATGTGACCTTTGGGTTCGTATTGCGTGGCCGGGTGGTTATGTGTTAAATTTTTAGTTGGGCACACGATAGTCATGTGAAGGGTTCACTGACGCAATGGACTGTGCACACGGTAACGTTACTCCGTAAGACAAATTAGGTACAAGGACGGGTGTGTCCGGACACTCGTCTTGTGCACTTGCACGTCCCATTATGGGCGTATGATAAGTGTCAGTTTTACACACTTATCCATGGTTTGTATCGATAAATTTCACCCATAATTGAACTAGTCTACTCGTTTTTGCTTAGAATTAATTAGCTTTTAATAATTTTATTTTTTATCGGATGAAGATGTAAATTTAGTCTTAATCGGATTGAATTACTGACTTACTCAAGAAATAATATGTTTATAAAATATACTCTTTGTTGAATTTTTATGTATTCATGTTGTAGGGTTTTTCGAGACGAGTTCGGCAGTCTTTCCGGATTCAAAATCAGAGCTATATATCAAAAGTTATCATCCGAAGAAGATTTGGGGCGAAAACGCAAGTCAGAAATTCTGGGCTAAAAATGAAGTCTGAAACTCCTTACGAGCATAACATCTAAAAGTTACGGGCGTAACTCACAAAGCAACTAATGTGCAAAAAGACGTAGCCATGTTACGGCCGTAACTCCTCAATGTTACGGCCGTAAGTCCTCATAGCTACGGCCGTAACTCCTCAAAGTTACGGCCGTAACTCTTGACAGATTTTTGATCATTGTGTAATTTTTTATACTTTTGGTCTATTATTGAGGGGATGGCTGGCATTGATCCGATCTAATATAATAATGCTGGAGTTTTGGATCTATTAGATGACTTTAGGTGTTTAAATAGACCCCTTAGATCCATCATTATTCAACATTCATCATATATTTTTCCACTTTTTGTAATATTTTCTTTTTGTGTGAAGAACACACTTGTGTTCTTGAGTGACTTGTGTAATAATGGTATAGCATATGTTGTTAAGGGAGTTTATTGCTTCTTTCTCCTTTATCTACTAAGGAGTTAGGATCAATTCTTTCTCTTTTTCAACTAATAATGACCACTCAAGCTTGTATTATGTTTATTAAACCCTTTATGGGCTAAGTTACTTAAGTTGGGATTATAAACAAGGTTAGTCATGTTATTTAAGTTTGTATAAATATCTATTATGAATTACTTATTATTGTGTGTGATTTTCATTGTTTTACCAATCTTTATTTATTTGGCCAATAAATGACGATATTTATGGTCTTCATATATTTCGAAAGAAAATATGTTTGATTAGATCAAATGATCTTCACTCTAAATTGTTCTATGGGATAGAAATATACATCTAGACCTTAGATGATTCTTTGAGTTATTTTCATAAAACCTAATGCTATGTATTGAATCCAATCAACATACTAATATAGTGTATTGATTCAATATATAAGGGGCATTTTATAGTTCGAAAGAGAAACCGTCTTTTTAAGGAAAATCGAATCTACACAACATAATAAGTAAATTCATCTTATGATCTCCTATACATCTTCTATAACTAATGATGAACTAAGTTTGTAATCCCAACTATTTCATTTTATCTTTAATCAATATATTATTAGTACAATCTTTCATTTCCTTGAATATTAGAACTATTATTGCATTTTCTTTGCAATTATCAAACCAAACTCTTTAATTGTGTGTTTCACTCATTTTAGTATCTATATAAAAAGACTAATAGTGTATAATTCAAATTATAACCAAACTTCCTCGTGGGATCGATAAACCGGACTCAAAAAGTCCACTTACTACTTGATACGATATCGTGCACTTGCGATAGTTACACTAAAGACCGTCTCAAGTTTTTGGCGCCGTTGCCGGGGAAGTATAAGTGTTATATTTGAAATATTACATTATTAACTATTGTTATAAATGTAACTTTTTCTTTGTTGTAGATTCTCTTGTCTATGCGCAAGACGTACAATCGCGATTTAGTTTCACTAGATCCCGAGATTGAAGCCACATTTAGAAGAAGGCGAAAAGAACAAAAAACAAGCCTTATTTCTTCACCATCAATGGCGGACGAACCAAACCCACCACTCCTCCAAGAAAATGATAACGAAAGAATTCCTCCGGTAGGGGGAATACCCAATGCTCAAAACATTCAACATCAACAACATCCTATTGTGCCGGAAATAGATGAAGACAACATGCTATTTGGGGAATTCATGAAACCCCCCATCTTTGAGCGTGCAATCAAGTATGATCTATCCACCATTTGGAGTGGACAATTTTAAAATTCGCCCTGATGTCATCAATCTCTTCTCCAACAACAACTCATTCTATGGAAGAACCGACAAGAATCCATATCTCCATATTAACCGTTTTGTGGAGATTTGTGGAAATTTCAAATATCCAAATGTAAATGACGAGGCGATCAAAATGAGACTTTTCGTGCACACTTTGAAGGACAGAGCAAGAGAGTGGCTAGATACTTTGCCACCATGATGCATAACAAATTGGCCCGAATTTGTCCAAAAATTCACCACTAAATACTTTCCACCAATAAAAGTGGCGAAACTCAAATACGAAATCTCTACATTTCGTCAACAAGATTCAGAGTCATTTCACGAAGAATGGGAGAGATACAAAGATATGCTACGAAAATGTACTAACCATGGTTTCAATTTGGGAGCACAAGTCAATTACTTCTATTCTGGAATTTTACCTACATGCCGAGCCAATGTCAATTCATCATCAAATGGCTCACTTGGCAACAAAACTATGAAAGAGGCTTATAAACTTTTTGAGGTTATAAGTGAACAAAGTGAAAGATGGCCAGATAGAAATATTTAAAAGAAACCAAATGGTGTTTTTGAAGTGGATTCTTATTCACTTATGTTGGCAAAAATTGAAGCTTTATCAAAGAAAGTTGAGGACATGTCTTTTTCAACTCCTCAATCTGTGAAGACGGTGCAAACTCCACAAGTTTCATCTTTTTCATGTGAAATTTGTGGAGCAACTCACAACAGCACTATCTATCCTTTAGTGCAACAGGAGCAATCACCACCACCACCAGAACAAGTGGCGTATGCTCAGAATTTCCAAAGGCTAGCATACAATCCTTACAGGCCAACATACAATCCAGGGTACAAAAATCATCCAAAATTTTCTTATGCAAACAACAACAATGTGTTGAATCCAACGCATCAAGAAAAGAAGCCCGGGTGGGAAGAAGCAATCACAAAGCTAGCTAAACAACAACTGAAGTACCAACAATGCAATGATGCTTCAATTAAAAATCTGGAGACACAAGTTGGCCAAATGGCCAAAATACTTTCAGAAAGATCTCATGGCATGTTACCTAGCAATACCGAGGTAAATCCAAGGGAAAATGTCCAAGCTGTCACAACAAGAAGTGGAGTGTAGTTGCCCGAAATTTCTGTGGAAAATCATCTAGGAAGACAAAAAAATAAACAAAATCAAGAATCAGAAAAAGAATCTGAATCAGGACCTTCATCTCAAAAAGGTCCAGTTGCTACAAAATCTTATGTTCCACCTATCCCATTCCCTCAACGGTTGAAGAATCACAAGCTCAATGCTCAATTTGGGAAATTCTTGGAAAGTTTCAAAAAGCTACACATCAACATACCTTTTGTCGATGCTCTAGCACAAATGCCAAGCTATGCCAAATTTATGAAAGATATTCTTTCCAACAAATGAAGGTTTGAAGAATATGAAACTGTCATGCTAACAGAGGAATGTAGCGCAATACTACAAAAGAAGTTGCCACCCAAGCTAAAAGATCCGGGAACTTTCACAATCCCGTGTATAATTGGTGAAGTGAATTTTGGCAAAGCTCTTTGTGATTTAGGGGCAAGTATCAACTTGATTCCCCTGTCAATTTTCAACAAACTGAACTTGGGAGAAGCAAAAGCAACAACAGTTTCACTACAATTAGCTAATCGGTCAATCAAATATCCATGTGGGATAATAGAAGATGTGCTCGCCAAGGTTGATAAATTCATATTTCCAACAGATTTTATCATCCTTGACATGGAAGAAGATCAGGATATTCCCATTATTTTGGGATGACCATTTCTCGAAACCGGACGTGATCTTATTGACGTCTATGAAGGAAAGCTAATTCTCAGAGTGGAAGACGAACATGTCATCTTCGATGTCCTAAAACCTTTGAATCATCCCTCCATAGATGAGTATTGTCTAAGAATAGACGCAATTGAAGCCATGGTAAACAAGTCTTTGGAGAAAATTCTATCTAAAGATCCTCTTGAGACATGTATAGCAAATTCTCTAACCAGCATGGAAGAAGAATATCACTTGGCCGAAACAGTTAACTATCTAGAAGCACTACCACCCTTAAGAAGGCATTCACATTTTGAAGAGTTGGGGACAAGCTCCGCTAAACCCCTCCCTTCTTTACAAGAAGCTCCAATACTTGATCTCAAACCTCTACCCACACATTTGAGATACGCTTACTTGGGCATTTCCTCTACACTTCCGGTCATCATATCTAACATATTGACCGAACTTGAAGAAGGGAAATTACTAAGGGTATTGAGGAACCACAAAAGAGCAATTGGATGGACTATTGCGGACATTAGAGGAATAAGCCCCTATATATGCACACACAAAATTTTGATGGAAGATAACTGCAAACCTTCAATTGAGCATCAACGACGTTTGAATCCAAACATGAAGGAAATTGTGAAAGCAGAGATTCTTAAATTACTTGACGCATGAATCATTTATCCAATCTCAGATAGTCCATGGGTGAGCCCTGTACATATGTGTTAGGAATACTTGTTAGATTTTGATGATGTCATTAATATAAAATCAAATGTTTATTACTTGGCAAAAATGTAAGGAAGAACCAAATGAGTATCTTCCATAGGCCAAATATGTTAAGTATAAAAATTGGCAAAATGTAAAGAAGAACCAAATGAGTATCTTCTGTAGGCCAAAAATTAGTTAGGCTAAAATCGGCTAAGTACTGAGTACAGCTAAGTTCATCAGAGAGGATCAGTCGAGTCGAGTCAGAGTAGTCCTGGTCAACATAATTTATCAGAGAAGTTTGACCAGACTGCAGCCAAGGTACCTCAGGGAAGTCACCTGATCAGATAAGTCACAAACAGTGAACAGCAGAGAGGTCCAGACTGCAGAGATGTTAGCTGCTCATCAGCCTAGTCGAAGTCAGCCAAGTACTCCAAGTCCACGTCAGCATGCGTTGAAAAGTCAAATATTACGGAAAGTCACATGCAACGTGAAGAGACAAATTGGAGTGATTCCCGCTAGAGATATGAATTAAAAAAGCTATCCAGACCCACCTTGAAGACCTTAATCGTTTTATAATCAAAAGATTCGGCGCATCACATGCAGAGTCTTCACAACGGTCGGAAGATAGAATAAAATAATGGGAATCCAGCCTTGCAACGTTCAGAAAGATTAAACAATGAAGTCTCCCTCCAACGGACGAATTTGTTCAAAAGATTTGCAACGGCTACAAGGAAAAAGCTCAGAGATCGTGACCTATATATATCCGAAGATTTGAAACTGAGCGATCACCGGTGCGAACATACTTTCAAGTGATCAAAGCAATCAAGCAATCTAAGGCAATCTATAGCATCGTGAAAAGAGCAGTTCTAAAAGTTCATACTTAAAGAAGCTCTTAGTTGGAGAAGACAAAAACTCTTGTCTATATTCCTGAGTACGGGGTACTTCACTGGTTGAAGTTAGAGACTGTAAAGGTATCCGAGGATCGAGGATCAAGAGGTGCAAGGCAGTCAAGTGTACAACGGCACGAATTTCCACTGGTTGGAAGCTGTTGTAGTGTGGTTTGAATCACTGTAATATTTATCACTGGTTGAGAATTATAGTGAATTCATCTCCAACTGGTTTGGAGAAAAGTGGATTAGTAGAGGATTACCCTGTAACACCCCCAGAATACGACCGGGAATGTCACACGCCGTAGACCCTTATCACAAGGATCCACTAGGCTAAACTCCAAAAGACTACTCAAAGATTGACCGGCCGGGGTCAAAATTTAATACGAAGCAGACCGACAAGGTCATAAACCAATTCAGAAACTAACGACATTCATATTACAATGACAACAATAAACTTGAACACAGAAAAGAATGACAACTCAATTTAATAAATGATAATTACACCCATGCAAGGGTGAATACTCGAACGACAGAGAAATACCGACCAAAATAATACAAAAGAAAAGACTCTGACTCTGGTGTGATTAGCATCGTCGTCTTCCATCTCCTTCCAAGCCAATCCCGTGACTGCTCCCGAGCTGCCAAAACCTGAGCGCATAACAGGCACCCACCCCCCGAAAACTCGGGGGTTAGCAAACTGGAATTTTGCTAGTGCAAGTACATAATATACAAGATATACGAACAGTAACAACATAAAATTCAACCGCCGTGAAGCCTTAGCACAAACCATACATTCCTATAATCAACACAGAGTACACTCGCATACACAAGGTGAAAGACAATCACATAGTCATATTCTCTTTACGGAACATAACATCAATGAAACTTTATACGAGCCCAAGGAGTCAGGAAGATCCCTTTTGTAAAAGGAAAAGTATTTTGATAAGATAGTTTGCAATCATTATTATTGACTCGGGCCGTTTAGGGGTTTTTAAAAATCGAATGGGAATACTTTTGGAAATAATTTCAAAAACTCTCGGGTCCTTGACCCAACGTATGGAAAACGATTACACAAAAACCAAGTCAACTTATTTGGGGTTCTCAACCCAATTTATAGAACACCGTCACAAACGAAATCATTACAACATCTCACAGGGTTCTCAACCCATTCCAAATAACATCATCATGAAATCAATCATCTCAACATTCCCCAGGGTCCTCGACCCAAAACACAGAATAGCACCACAATATAATCAAAGGTACAAAACTCTCATTCGACATATCCTGCTCAAGACCGCTGACATTAACCCTCGGAGATTTCACAAACCTCCGTGGTCAACTAACCCCGATACCAACGCTTTAAAAACAATTTGAAACAAGCTTTCAAAAACACGGATTGCGGTCGTATCAAGACAAACATTAAAAGTGAGTTGAAAGAATTTGAGATACGAACATCGTTCGAAGAACGGTCTTAGCTATCACTCAAATACCCGTAACCAATAAGCTCGCCAGCGCCTCCACTGCACACCTGTGCACCGGCGTTCACTCTACTATGTCGGCCGCTCCTTGAACATGTCACCGCACCGGCGTCACTCCCGCAAGAGCCGCCCCTTGCACGCGCATTAGGTGACACCGGCGTTCACCACCCATATGGAGCCACACATTGCAGCGTACACCAGGCCGGAGTACACCGCCCCGCCCTCAGAGGTTCCCGGATATGACGTCTCTCACAACAAGTATCCACATTGTTCAAACATCAAGCACACGGACAATTGTCACAACAATTTTCAACTCGGTACATCAAGTCACACAATTTCTCCGCCAGTCCATATCCACACAAATAAACAATAACACGCACGTTATCAATCAAACTCAATCAACACCGCACATATATCTCTATGTTGCGACTCAACCGAATATATACACCTTTATATATATATAGATATATATATATATATAAATATATAACCTCACTATATTATATGAATAACTATAGTTCGCCCATCAATCCAAGTTGAGTACGTCAACTAATGTTAGAATTCAACACTCGTCGATCACCGACATAAACTTATATATTAATATACGTATATACATACATATATTTAACATGTAACTATATATATAAACACACATATATATATATATATACATACATATATATACCTCCATATAAACTCATACACTTCGACAACAATGATTTCACGCAGTTACAATTCGTATATCGAGGTACTTGCCTTGGTAATACGACGCGAAGGAGACGACGAAGGAATCGGTTCCGGTCCGAACAATCCTCTCAAATCCGACCCTAACACAATAATGAATACAATCAATCTCACATCATGAATACGAAGAAAATTCCTCCTAGATCTACCCGTTGGGACAATTTATCGAACACCAAGAGTGCGTAGGGAATTGAAATCGGTTAACGGCGAACTAACGGGATTTCATCCCAACCAAAAACAAGAAAACCAAGGGTCACGAGAGTACTATCAAAATCTAACAACAACATCGGTTATTTCGGATTAAAACACAAGATCACCACCAAACCCTCCCCAAAATCATTCTAGGGTTAAAGGAGTTCTCACCTCTTGAAGATTCAAGCCCTATAATCCGAAGAACACGAGCTAGATCCACAATCCGAGCTACACGATCGAAGGAAGATGAAGAAAAACACATAATCAAAAGGGTGGATGGAGAAGAAATCCCCCTCTCAACCCTCTCTCTCGCGCACGGTGGAAGAAAAGGAGGAAATGAGCGAAACTCGCCGAAAACACCCGATTATAGCGCCGACCGCATTGTGTGCCGCGACTCGGCTAATGCGTGCCGCGGACAGGCCAAAATTGCGCACAAGGTGGCCGACCGCTCATTGTGCCGCGGCTCATTCGGAGGGTGCCGTGGCTCGACTCGGCATGTGCCGCGGCATCACGGATCGCGGCCGGGCACGCGGTACAGAGGTTTTAGCCGGCAGTGCCACACGGTGTGCTGCGGACAAGTGTGCCGCAAGATCGACTGTGTGCCGCGGCACACCAGATACCGCTCGCCAACAATCGGGTAGTATGTGTGCCGCGGCGCACAATCCTTGTGCCGCGGCTCACACCCCCTCGGGTCCCAAAATGACGAAAAAGATCCTAAAGAGAATAAAAGCAATAGGAATCGATATTTGGGCAACAATAACACGAAATGGAAGTACGGAACCCCAAAACGATCTGAGGTACACAACCAAGGTCGAACAAGGAACAAATTCCCTAAATTTCTAGGAAGTTACAAAAACGGCCCAAACATCCGAAAATCACGATACAACGTCGGATTAACAATCCGAAACTCACAACATGATCTACTCAATCATACGAACTCATCGAAGTAAGAAAATGACGAAATCGAACGAGTTTAACGAGAATCAAATGCACATGAGACAAAATATAACACAAGATGAAATTACGTAAAAACACCATCGAGACCCGTCTAAGCGGAGAAACTCCAAGAACAAAATAGGTTCGAATTCCAAAACAAAGGTCAAGCGAGTTATCGAACGGACCTCCCACGGAGAATGAAAATTACCGAAATCGAATTTGCGGATATTACATTCTACCCTCCTTAAAAGAAGTTTCGTTCCAAACTTAAAATAGAGAGCGGCGGAACAATCAAGGAAATAACTACTTGCTCAGCCCCAAATCATCACGAGCAAAGCGCGAATGCAAGGTTCCAGAAATACGATGAGTTGAGGTGAAGGGGTATGAATTTGGATACCAAAGCTCCCCGAGTTAAGAAAATCACAAAATAGTTCGGACGTCACGAAAATCATGTTTGAGCTCAACCAACCACAATCCAAGTTCATAACACATTCGGAAGTGTCAATTGCACGCGTGGGAATAATAGTTCCGAACAAAATTTGCAAGAATTAGGTTCAGATATGGAAAGACCACAATAATTCACGGGTTTTAACAAAACAGCTCCGAAATTCGTTCGGAGGACGGCAGGCTAAGTAGAACAAGATAGTTTAAAATCGTCGAGAGGATCATAATTGAGTTACCAACAATGAAAAATCATACAATGCCGAAAATACCAAGGAAAGTACGGGTAATACACTTCCCCATACTAAAAGGTATTTCGATCACAAACTTAGAACAACAAGAGTTGGAAATATAGAGCAATGAAATGAAGAACGATCAAAGTCACGATTGTTCAAAACAGCAACGATTAGGACATATTGCAAAATATTCATCCTCCCATGTTAGGCTCTTCAGAAGGAAACATAGGGTTTCGGGACATTCTCCAGTCGCTTGCTCTGTTCGCCAATAGGGTAGCATTCCTTGCCAGATCGGAAATTATCTCACAATGCTTCTCTCGATGACCTTCACACCCGCACCGGTAACAAGTCAAGAGTGGAAAGGGACAATTTGCACGAACATGTCCCTGACGATTACAGTTGAAGCACCCTCCCTTCTTACCGAGAGTCACCGATGCTGGCTTGGGACTCCAAGCGCTCACTCCCGATCGCGAAGACGACGCGTTCGAACGACGTGGGGGTTTGGGAGCCTTAGACTCTTCACCGCCCAAAAACTTCCCAGATGTCCTCCGTCTCTTGGCTTCGCTCGAGGGCTCGACCACTGAGGAGATTTCATAAGATATCGTTTGATCTCGATACTCCCTCACTGTAGCATGGATAGTTGTCGTACGAACCACCTTGTCGTTTCCACTTCCGTCATCACACTTACGTCCGCCAAGGCTCGACATACTAATACAGATAGTACCATTCAGCATTATCAAATAATCAGTCGTACAGTATACCACCCTTATCAACGCAAGGGTTTAGTTAACATCTATAGAATAACGGTAATATCGTAAAGCATAAAGTTTTATGAAGTCAAGTTCGAGTTCCTCGACGAGGACGATCATTATATGTATGCACTTAATGAAAACAAATTTTTGAAAAAGGGGCTAGTCACGTTGCGCCCAAGACTTGTAAACACTGTCTTTTATTTCGGAAGAGGAAGTTTACATAATGACTCTAAAAACTATTTTCGAGTGATGAATAAAAGAAAAAAAAGAAATCGAAAATTAATTCGTAACTAATTTGAAATATTTCGAAAATATTGAGTCCCAAATATCAAAATTTTGAAAATCTTTCCTCTTCTTCAAAAATGTTTATTCGTAAGAATTCTCCACCGAGATACGTGACCATTTAACATGACGGTATTAATTCATGGCTTTACACAATGTTAGAAAATTTCAAAGCATTGCTTTAAAATATTCGAGATACTACAGCGCCGTGGGCCCCGTGCCGGAACCCACCAGGCAAAAATTCCTTAAAAAAAATGATCTAAATGCCAAAAAGGCCGAGGTCGGTAATATTCTCAAATACTCACAAAAGTCATTTATGAAATATCAAATACCGTCATAAGAATACTATCAAAATATGCAAGACCAAAATATCAAAACTCGGTTTGCAAGATAACAAAAACCATCTTAAAATACTCATGCGGTGGATAACATTATCCTTCGTAAAGTCATTCTAATAAAGTACCAAAACAGATAAACATGCTCGACTTCCGAAGCATACTACGCAACTATTTATACTCGGATCGCATACGCATGTTATATCCTAAAACGATAATATCACCAACAAGTTCCAATTCCTAGTTCACATTAAGCATATTAGCACAATGTAATCAAATACGTATATAAGGGGACTTACGATCGGGAGGCTTACCATCACGGATTGCCGGAAGATGATGTCGGAACCACGATACTAATCACAACTCGATGCGCGCGACTTACACAAGACATGGACTTGACCCAACGGCCTAGGTTTTTCGCAAACTGGCTCCGATACCATAAATGTAACACCCCGAATCACGGCCGGAATGTCACACGCCGTAGACCCTTATCACAAGGATCCACCAGCTAAACTCCAAAAGACTACTCAAAGATTGACCGGCCGGGTCAAAATTTAAAAGCAGCAGACCGACAAGGTCATAAACCAATTCGAAACTAACGACATTCATATTACAATGACAACAATAAACTTGAACACGAGAAAGAATGACAACTCAATTTAATAAATGATAATTACACCCATGCAAGGGTGAATACTCGAAACGACAGAAATACCGACCAAAATGATACAAAAGAAAAGACTCGACTCTGGTGTGATTAGCATCGTCGTCTTCCATCTCCTTCCAAGCCAATCCGTGATCGCTCCCGAGCCGCCAAAACTGAGCGCATAACAGCACCCACCCCGAAAACTCGGGGGTTAGCAAACTGGAATTTTGCTAGTGCAAGTACATAATATACAAGATATACGAACAGTAACAACATAAAATTCAACCGCCGTGAAGCCTTAGCACAAACCATACATTCCTATAATCAACACAGAGTACACTCGCATACACAAGGTGAAAGACAATCACATAGTCATATTCTCTTTACGGAACATAACATCAATGAAACTTTATACGAGCCCAAGGAGTCAGGAAGATCCCTGTTGTAAAAGGAAAAGTATTTTGATAAGATAGTTTGCAATCCTTATTATTGACTCGGGCCGTTTAGGGGTTTTTAAAAATCGAATGGGAATACTTTTGGAAATAATTTCAAAAACTCTCGGGTCCTTGACCCAACGTATGGAAAACGATTACACAAAAACCAAGTCAACTTATTTGGGGTTCTCAACCCAATTTATAGAACACCGTCACAAACGAAATCATTACAACATCTCACAGGGTTCTCAACCCATTCCAAATAACATCATCATGAAATCAATCATCTCAATATTCCCCAGGGTCCTCGACCCAAAACACAGAATAGCACCACAATACAATCAAAGGTACAAAACTCTCATTCGACATATCCTGCTCAAGACCCCCGATTAATTAACCCTCGGAGATTTCGTCAAACCTCGTGGTCAACTAACCCGATACCAACGCTTTAAAAACAATTTGAAACAAGCTTTCAAAAACACGGATTGCGATGCGTATCAAGACAAACATTAAAAGTGAGTTGAAAGAATTTGAGATACGAACATCGTTGATAACAGGTCTTAGCTATCACTCAAATACCCGTAACCAATAATCCTGCCGGGCGCCTCACCGCACACACTGTGCCGGCGTTCACTCCACTATGTCGGCCGCTCCTTGAACATGTCACCGCACCGGCGTCACTCCCGCAAGAGCCGCCCCTTGCACGCGCATTAGGTGACACCGGCGTTCACCACCCATATGGAGCCGCACATTGCGGCGTACACCGGGCCGGAGTACACCGCCCGCCCTCGAGGTTCCGGATATGACGTCTCTCACAACAAGTATCCACATTGTTCAAACATCAAGCACACGGACAATTGTCACAACAATTTTCAACTCGGTACATCAAGTCACACAATTTCTCCGCCAGTCCATATCCACACAAATAAACAATAACACGCACGTTATCAATCAAACTCAATCAACACCGCACATATATCTCTATGTTGCGACTCAACCGAATATATACACCTTTATATATATATAGATATATATATATATATAAATATATAACCTCACTATATTATATGAATAACTATAGTTCGCCCATCAATCCAAGTTGAGTACGTCAACTAATGTTAGAATTCAACACTCGTCGATCACCGACATAAACTTATATATTAATATACGTATATACATACATATATTTAACATGTAACTATATATATAAACACACATATATATATATACACATACATATATATACCTCCATATAAACTCATACACTTCGACAACAATGATTTCACGCAGTTACAATTCGTATATCGAGGTACTTGCCTTGGTAATACGACGCGAAGGAGACGACGAAGGAATCGGTTCCGGTCCGAACAATCCTCTCAAATCCGACCCTAACACAATAATGATATACAATCAATCTCACATCATGAATACGAAGAAAATTCCTCCTATATCTACCCGTTGGGACAATTTATCGAACACCAAGAGTGCGTAGGGAATTGAAATCGGTTAACGACGAACTAACGGGATTTCATCCCAACCAAAAACAAGAAAACCAAGGGTCACGAGAGTACTATCAAAATCTAACAACAACATCGGTTATTTCGGATTAAAACACAAGATCACCACCAAACCCTCCCCAAAATCATTCTAGGGTTAAAGGAGTTCTCACCTCTTGAAGATTCAAGCCCTATAATACGAAGAACACGAGCTAGATCCACAATCCGAGCTACACGATCGAAGGAAGATGAAGAAAAACACACAATCAAAAGGGTGGATGGAGAAGAAATCCCCCTCTCAACCCTCTCTCTGTCGCGCACGGTGGAAGAAAAGGAGGAAATGAGCGAAACTCGCTGAAAACACCCAGTTATAGCGCTGACCGCATTGTGTGCCGCGGCTCAGCTAATCTGTGCCGCGGCACAGGGCCAAAAATTGCGCCCAGTGGTCGGCTGACCGCTCGTTGTGCCGCGGCTCATTCGGAGGGTGCCGCGGCTCAGACTCGGCATGTGCCGCGGCACTGCCGTACTGTGCCGGGGCACGCGGTACAGGAGGTGTTATCCGGCAGGTGCCACACGGGTGTGCCGCGGCCCGGACAAGTGTGCCGTGGCACTGACTCGGCTGTGTGCCGCGGCGCACAATCCTTGTGCCGCGCGGCACACGGCACATGCTCGCTGCCAACAATCGGGTAGTATGTGTTCCGGGGCGCACCATCCTTGTGCCTCGGCTCACACCCCCCCTCTGGTCCGAAAATGACGCAAAAAAGATCCGGAAAGAGAATAAAAGCAATAGGAATCGATATTTGGGCAAAAATAACACGAAATGGAAGTACGGAACCCCAAAACGATCTGAGGTACACAACCAAGGTCGAACAAGGAACAAATTCCCTAAATTTCTAGGAAGTTACAAAAACGGCCCAAACATCCGAAAATCACGATACAACGTCGGATTAACAATCCGAAACTCACAACATGATCTACTCAATCATACGAACTCATCGAAGTAAGAAAATGACGAAATCGAACGAGTTTAACGAGAATCAAATGCACATGAGACAAAATATAACACAAGATGAAATTACGTAAAAACACCATCGAGACCCGTCTAAGCGGAGAAACTCCAAGAACAAAATAGGTTCAGAATTCCAAAACAGTGTCAAGCGAGTTGTCGAAACGGACCTCCGCCGGAGAATGAAAATTACCGGAAATCGAATTTGCGGATATTACATACCCCACCTCTGAGACCACTATAATCGCCTGCGTTCTTTACTGTTTTATTGCATCATACTTTAACTGCTGCATTCATTGTTAAGTGTTTCATTAGTTGCTTTCTATTCGTCATCAGCTGACTTCCGCATATATTAAAGAACAAACGACTCCAAGTCATTTGTTTACCAATCAGCTGAAGAAACTCACTCTTCGTGAAAAAGAGTTTAAGAGTTTCTACAAGTCTATTCACCCCCCCTCTAGACTTGTACCTGGACGACTTGTGACCTACAAGTGGTATCAGAGAGGTTGTTTCATTTTTTTTCAAGAACCAGATCTATATCAGATATATATCTTCACTCTTATTTTATAATGGAACACATGCATTCTAGACTCCCTGTGTTTTCAGTTGACGAGTATGATCTGTGGAAGATAAGGATGCAGGCACACTTATCTTCGATTCATGATGACATGTGGTGCATCATAGAGGATGGTCCATTCATCTTCGAGAAGGACAACACAGCAGAGGAGATCGCAGCAGGGAAGCCAGAGAAGATTCCTAAGAAGAGGACGGAGCTAACTCCCGAAGAAAGAAAACTGGCCAATCTTGATAACCGGGCCAGAGATGTATTATATCAGAGTCTTGACAAATCCACCATGGTCAAGATCAAGAACTGCAAAAATGCCAAGGAAATATGGGACACATTAGCTTTAATGTGTGAGGGAACGGAGCTAATCAAAGAAAATAAATTGTCAATCGCTATTCAAAAGTTTGACAATTTCAAAATGAAGAACGGCGAATCCATAGATCAAGTGGACACAAGGTTCACTGAGATTATTAATGAGATCAACTCCCTGGGCAAAACCTATGGCAACAGGGAAATGTCACTGAAGGTTCTCAGATCTCTCAACCCTGAATGGAGCATGAAGGCTGTGGCCATGAGAGAGTCCAAGGACCTGAATAAGATAAAGATTCAAGAGCTGTTCTCTGATCTGAAGGTTTATGAGTTCGAGCTTCCAAGTTCATCCTCAACTGAACCTGCAGAGAAGGGAATCGCATTTGCAGCCGAGTCCCCTGCCAAGAGCCTATCTGATGTGAAACCTCCAAATCCACTGGATTTTGAGGAAGAAATGGCGTTTATAATGCAAAGGTTCAGCAACTTTAGAAAGAACTACTCCAAATAAAAGAAAAATTATAAGGAGAATCCAAGAAGGAACCAGAAGGCTAGAAGCTGGAAAGTAGAATGCTACAATTGTCACAAGACAGGACACATCCAAATGGACTGTCCTGAGCTCAAGAAGGACGAAACCAAGAAGGAGGTGGGCAGAAATGAAGATAGAAGAAAGGCCCTCATCGGAGCAGACCAGGAGCATGTCGAATCAAGCAGCGGATTCTTTTCTGATGAAGATGAAGAGTATGACTGCCTGATGGCGAACCTAGCTGATGAAGAGGTAACTTCTAAACCCACCGGTTAAATTAATAGCTCAGCCATGTCACAAGATATGGATCTGCACGAATCGGTAAATCAGTTATTTAAAGATTTCGAAACACTCAAATCTGTACACCAAACTGTATCAGCAGAGAAGACCCAGCTGCAAGATGAGAATAGGCAGTTGAAAAATGATTTCGAAAAACTCAGCCTAGATTTGAATAAGGTTGAGATAACTGTAGCTGACTTTAAAAACCAGGCTGACATTAATACAGCTGAGATACACAGACTAACCATTTTACTTAAAGAAAAATCAGCTGCACTTGCTCATGCCAAAACTGAGTTTACTAAGATGACACAGGTGAATAAGACTCAGGCGCAGGAAATAACCTCCCTGAAGGCGTCTTCAACCCTGGAAGAATTGTATACCAACAAAAGGCCACTATATTCCAAATCAGGCCTTGGATACGATCCTCACATTCCCTCTAGTTCTAAAAGAAAATTTATCAAGGGAGAAACAATTGTCTCGACTGTTGAGCCTACATATAAACCGATATTTAAAAACAGGCAACAGCCAAGTCACATGTCTAGGCTGCAGTCAGGTTACACAAGGCAGCCACCTAGACAGGCGACTAGGCAGTGGCCCAGGCAGAAACAGCAGCCCAGACAACATGCCCACTATTACCAACAACTCCCTAAAAACAGATTTCATAATGGGAGGGGCAGATGGAAACCTCAAGGTTATCCTAATTACCAAAATGAACAAGTGTGGAGACCTCAAAGATTCAATAAATGGTCTCAGCCACGATTTAGACATGGCCCACACTATCAAAATTTTGAGGAATATCCAGTATACAATCCCAACAGGAGATTCAGACCTCGACCTTACACACCTTATAAGGGTTATAACAATAATAACTACTTTCACAATCCAAGGAGAAATCAATTCTACAGGAAACCAGCTAACCCCAAAGGACCCACATAGATTTGGGTACCTAAATCTCTGCTTGTCTGATTGCAGAAAAGGTGGAAGGACTACAACCACATCTCCACAAGCTCAAATTTTGGAGGTGAAGAATGGTTTGTAGACTCTGGATGCTCGAGGCATATGACCGGGAACAAGAAGATGCTGTCCAAATACACCAAAGAAAGAGGTCCCGATGTAACTTTTGGAGATAGCTCTAGAGGACAAACAAAAGGCTTTGGAGAGCTGCACCGAGGAAATATTGTGATATCCAAAGTTCATTATGTCAAAGGACTCAAATACAACCTCCTGAGCATAAGCCAGTTCTGTGACGAGAAGAACTTAGTAGTCTTCACTGTTGGGAAAACAAAGACCCTGTATCGAAACAGCCGGGATACCCGATCCCTGTATCGAATGATATTTGTTAAAGAGGTTTTGACATATATGCCAATCCGAATACAGTATGGAAACTGTATCGAGGCTTTAAAGCTTTATCCTGTATCAAAGACCTGCCTCGAATCAGCATATAGTAAAGCTCTTCAGTACAGCAAGAAGTCTTGTAAAAAGACCAAGTATGGAAACTGTCTCGAAACACAGTTATCTTCCATACAGCTCACAACAGGACAAAGAAAGATCAGAAGTCAAGTCCCGTTGAATAAAGAAGTATTTAAATACTCATGGATAAAGTATTTAAATACTGTCAGTCTTCAGATCTTCAGAATCCCGCGAAATCCGGATCGTGTCATAATCCCGTTGGAACGAAATCTCATTCAAACGGATACATCTGAACGGATACATTCTTCAGAGACTATATATATCTTATGAAGGCATTGAAGATCAGTGACCAAGCAACATAACACTCAAGCTATCAAAAGTTATCATCAGAGCAAACATATCTCCAAAGCTTACTGCAATTAAGAACGAAAGAGATATACAGTGCTCATTATCCTGAACAACACTTCATCAGCTGAAAGCTCTTAAAGTCAAAGTGTTGTTCACCATCTGTTCTATACGTTGAACAAACTCAAGATCAGCCCTGTGTGGACTGAACAATATGTGCTTCTCCGGAACTGTGTGTGAAGGATTTGCATTGAAGAAGACGAAGCTTCAGAACTGTGTGTGAAGAAGCAAGTCAAGCATTAGCTCAAAACCAATCTGTGTGAACGGTTTAAGCTAAGATCTTTATATCAATCTGTGTGAACGATATATTGATTGTGTGTGTTGTTATAATTACGTAGTTGTGTACGCAGAATTATAATAAACTTTACTCTGTGTGGAGGACCGGTGGACGTATAGGGGTTTACCTCGAACCACTTTAATTACCGTGTTATTTACCTTCAAATTTTTATTTTAAATTACCGTGATATATTAAGTATACACTATACACTTAGTTGCCGTATCCACAAAGAACCCTCAGTATCCAAGACTTCCGCTACGCACTCGTATTTAGAATCCATGCTTTGTTGTTTAAACTATTTTCCAAACTGTATCCAGTATACTTAGTGGCCAACAAGTGGTATCGGAGCGGTTGATTCTAAAAAGAATCAGTCGTATTTCTTTTTAACCGAATCAGATTCAAATCACTTATTTTCAAAACAGTCTCTTTCATTCATATATTATCAGTATGGATACTTCTATGATTAACAAAGTCCCTATGTTCTCTATTAACGAATTTGACGACTGGAGAATTAGAATGGAAGCTCATCTTGCAGCAATGCACGAAGAGATGATTTTTGTTATACAGGATGGTCCTATCAAGATCATGAAGGTAAATCCGGCCGCAAGGATTGAGGGCCAAGCCCATGCTGAAATGCTCGAGAAGGAACACGAGCAATGGACAACAGATGAAAGGAAGCGAGCCAATCTCGACAACGTGGCTAAGAACGCATTATTTGTCACTCTTGACAAAGGCACGTTCTCAAAGGTAAAGAGCTGCAAAACAACCAAAGAAATCTGGGATAAACTCAAGTTAATTTGTGAGGGAACTGAGCTCTCAAAAGAAAACAAGATTTCAAAACTAACTCAGCAATTTGAATCTTTTGAAATGAAACCAACGGAAACACTTGAGGAACTTGACCTCAGATTTACTGGTATTGTTGGTGAACTTGAAGCGTTGGGCAAGATTTACACCCAAAAGGAGAAGAACTTAAAAATTTTCAGATCTCTCCCAGCCCGATGGGACATTAAGACCACAGCTATGCGTGTATCCTGTAATCTTAATGAAATATCCACTTTTGATCTCTTCTCTGACCTCAAAGCTTTTGAGTATGATATTGACAGAAGAGAGAAAGCTGAAGAATCTCCTTCAAAGGTCACAGCTCTCGCTGCTGTATCGAACCGTCGACACAGCATGCCTAGCTCGTCGAAACCCAGTCACAAGAATGCTGACAGTGACGACGACATCCTGTCCCAAGATGAAATGGCGCTTCTAATGCATAAATTCAAAAAGTTCATCAAACAGTCTGGAAAGACTCCCTACAGGCCCAAACCTGTCCACAAGGTAAGTACCGAAACATCATCTGGTGATGCTAACCTGTGCTATAACTGCAGGAAACCAGGCCATTATGCAAATAAATGTCCTCATCCCAAAGTCCAAAGATTGCCTGAGGCCGAGCAACAAGAGAGAGATGAAAGAAGACATGCTTGGAAAGACAAGCTCAATGCCCTGATTCGAGAATCAGAAGCCTCCCCCACACCATCCAAATCAGCAGAATGCCTTCAGGTGGTCACTGAAAGTGATTCATCTGACGATGAGTTCGATGATAAAGCATACATGTGCTTTATGGCCAAAGACGTTCCAGAAGGTGAAGACAGCGACGATGAGGTAAGTTCAACCTCAGCTATTCCATCAAATGCATCTCATACTTTCGAAAATATGATGAATGAATTTAAAAACATTCAAAAGGCCCATGAGACTCTAAAAACTGAGAATATACAGCTTCAATTAACAAATTTAGAGCTGAAAGATGAAAATGACTTGCTGAAAATAAACTATGAAAATATGTCTCTTGATTGTGAAACCAGCAAGGTCGATATTGAAAAACTCATGGAGAGCAATCATCAACTTGCTCATGAACTAAATGAGGTTAAAACCCACAATGAGAGCAAGACAAATGATTTGGTTCTACTACAAACCAAAATCACAACTCTCGAAAAGCGAGAAACTGAACTTGAGACCATTCTGAAGTCTTTTGAAAAATCGTCCAAAAGAATGGAAGAAATTCTGAGCACTGGGCAACATGCTCATGATAAAAGTGGCTTAGGATAAAACTCATGTTCAAACAAAGGGAAAACTAGTACAGTGTTCGTCAAGAGTGTGGAACACATTCCTGAATCGGAAGATACCCCTAGTCCCGTGAAGGAACCTGCTGTACCGAGAAAACCGAAGGCTGCAATTCCGCCCCCGCAAACCTATACCAGATAGCGGAATCATAAGCCATTCCAACCTGTGAGACGCACTCAACAGCATGCTCCCAGAGCATATCAACAGCGTCAACAGCCGTTCAGAAGGAAGGCTGTATCCAACCAACAAAGGCCCGCACGGCAGTACTATCAGTACAGCTCGCCGAGGTATTGGATACAGGAGCCCCGTTATCCCTCAAGACAGCAGATGCCAGTTCAGTATCAACAACAGCATTGGGAATCCAACTGGATACCCAGAAGACAAGCTGTTAGGCCTAAGAAAATGGCTCCACCTCCTAGACGGCACTCGTACTGGAATAATAATAATAACCCTGAATTTTACATGCATAGAAATTATCATGATTATAACGACTACGGATATGCCCCCCGTAGATATCGCAACACTGTACCGAGTATGTCCTACAGTAAACCAATTGCTGCCAGGAAAGCTTGGGTACCTAAAGGAACTAACATACATGGACCCAAAAATCAAAGGGGACCTAAATCTACCTAATTTCTTTGTTACAGGACATTCTAGAGGAGGATACCTGGTACTTCGATAGTGGATGCTCTCGTCACATGACCGGAGATAGGAGCAAGCTATCTGATTTTGTAGAGGGTCGGGGTCCAAA
This sequence comes from Orobanche coerulescens, assembly GCA_033398695.1. Lineage (NCBI taxonomy): Eukaryota > Viridiplantae > Streptophyta > Magnoliopsida > Lamiales > Orobanchaceae > Orobanche > Orobanche coerulescens. Next base: position 69,378,599 of record CM065801.1, read on the forward strand.
AGTTCACTTCGGTGATAAGTCTAAAGGAAGAACAAGAGGGAAAGGAAACCTACTTGTCGGGAAATTCAAGGTCACCGATGTTGCATATGTTGAAGGCTTACAGTATAATCTACTTAGTATTAGCCAGTTCTGTGATAAACAGTTCTCGGTGAAGTTCTATATAGATCGCTGTAGAGTCAAGAACACCCAAACCAAGGAAGTTGTGCTTACAGGAAGCAGATCAGGTAATATGTACATTGCTGACTGGAAGCCTATGAGCTCCTCAATTCCATGTTTTGTTGCCAAAGGCACTGCAGATCTTAGCTGGCTATGGCACAAGAGGATGTCTCACGTCAACTTCAAGACGATCAACAAGCTTTCAAGACAGGGAATGGTTAGAGGTTTGCTAAATGTGTCATTCAAGAAGGACAGCGTCTGTGGACCATGCCAGAAAGGCAAGCAAATCAAGTCAACCCTGAAAAGCAAATCCTACCTTTCAACCCAAAGAGTGTTGGAAATGCTACACATGGATCTCTACGGTCCTGTAGACCCAGTAAGTTTGTGAGGTAAGAAATACTGCATGGTTGTTGTTGATGATTATTCCAGGTATGCTTGGACGATCTTTCTTAGCAAGAAGAAGGAAACAACATCAAGGATGCCCGAGCTCCTGAGAAAGTTGCAAAATGAAAAAGCATCGAGTATCGTGTGCATTCGTTCCGACAGAGGTACTGAATTTACTAACCGCTTTATAGAGCAATACTGTTCGGAGAATGGTATACAACACGAATACTCAGCTGCCCATACACCTCAACAAAATGGTGTTGCCGAGCGAAAGAATAGGACGTTGAAAGAAGCAACAAGGACAATGATTGCCGCAAGCAAATTGCCACAGCGTTTCTGGGGTGAAGCAACCAATACAGCGTGCTACACTCAAAACCGCTGTATCGTCAACAAGCACCACAACAAAACAGCTTATGAGGTATGGAATAACAAAACTCCATTAATTTCGTATTTTCACATTTTTGGATGCAGGTGTTATGTATTGAACAATGGGAAGGACCAACTTAGAACCTTTGATGAAAAATCAGATGAAGGAATATTCGTAGGATACTCCTCCGTCAGCAAAGCTTTCAGAATCTTTAATAAAAGGAAGCTGACGATCGAGGAATCAGTTCATGTAGTGTTCGACGAACCACACCATGACCCTACATGAGTAGATGATATCACTCAGAACATTCACCATCTATCTATTTTGGATACACCTACACCCATAGAACCTGTCGTTGATTTAGAAATCAACCCCGCAGCTGTAAGAATCGATGTGGATGAAGCCGACGCTATACAAGCTGAAGCTGTATCCACAGAAACCTTCGATACAGTACGGGATCCTGAATTAGAACCCGACCGAAGATGGTTGAGAGATCACCCGCAAGAGCTGATCATTGGAAACATTAATACCGGTGTTTCTACTCGTAGGAGAATACAGAGTACACAAGGAAATGTACTTTGTGCACAAGAAGAATCTAATGCTGAAATCTCACAGTTTCCTGAATGGAAATCTCAATCTGAACTTAGAAGACTCAATATGTGCACTATCGCTGTATTCTTAGCCCAGTCCGAACCTGTTTCGACCATAGACGCTCTTAACAATTCTCATTGGATAACATCTATGGAAGAAGAGCTTAACGGTTTCGAAAGAAACAATGTATGATATCTTGTACCCAGACCGACACACCAATCGGTTATAGGAACCAAATGGGTATTCCGAAACAAAAAGGATCGAAATGGACTTATCATAAGGAACAAATCCAGACTAGTAGCACAAGGCAATTGTCAGGAAGAAGGAATCGACTATGATGAAACCTTCGCCCCTGTAGCGAGACTAGAAGCCATTAGGATATTTTTAGCCTTTGTCGCCTATAAGAGTTTTATCGTATACCAAATGGACGTCAAAAGTGCTTTTCTGAATGGAGATCTTGCAGAAGAAGTTTATGTTGAACAACCACCAGGGTTTGCCAACACAGACGGTACTGATCTAGTTTACAGGCTAAGGAATGCCCTGTACGGACTTAAACAAGCCCCTAGAGCCACAGTACGAAACCCCGTCCCGATTCAACCAACAACGGATTTGAGAAAGGTGTGGACAAAACCTTGTTCAAGATACGGGAAGGTGATGACCTTCTAATGGTACAAATCTATGTGGATGATATTATTTTGGTTCAACTAACCTTGCTCTATGTCAAAGGTTCTCTCATCTCATGCAAAGTAAATTTGAAATGAGTATGATGGGGAACTTAGTTATTTCCTAGGTTTGCGGTAAAGCGATTTGCCTACGGTATATTCATCAACCAGAGAAATACAAGAAGGAGCTTCTCAACAAATTTGGAATGAACAATTCCAAATCCTCGCCAACCCCATGAGCACTTCGTGCAAATTAGTCTTGATGAAGCCGGAAAGCCGTTTGACCAATCACTCTACAGAAGCTCATTGGTTCGCTCCGTACCTAACGGCTAGCGAGCCCGATATCCAGCTTTGTTGGAGTGTGTGCGAGATACCAAGTCGACCTAAAGAATCACACTTCAATACAGGCTAAACGAATCCTCGAAGTACATTAAAGGAACAGTCGATGCAGACTATGGTATCCTAAGGAAGGCGGATTCGATTTAGTTGGATACAATGACTCGGATCTCGGAGGTCGCAAGCTAGATAGGAAGAGTACAAGTGGAACTTGTCACTTTCTCGGACCTAGACTCGTTTCTTGGTTCAAGAAGAAGCAATTGGCTAACTCTCTTTCCACGGCTGAATCAGTACTATGTCTGGTAGTCGCCGTATGCGAATCCTTTGGATGCGGAACAAGCTGTCGACTATGGAATCGATGCTAGAGAGACTCGATCATGTGTGATAGCACGAGTGCAATTGCAATCACGCACAATCACTCTCGCACTCGTGCACTAAGCATATCAACATGAAGCATCATTTTATCGGGAATCACGTCGAGAACAAGGATGTTCGCCTGGAAAAAGTTCATACAGACGTTCAGCTGGCCGACATTTTCACCAAGCCTCTCGACACAGCAAGATTCAACATGCTCAGACAAGAATTGGGAATGCTACAGCCAGACTCCATGTAAGTAATTTACTGTTTTTACTCAACAATTGAGGGGGAATGCTGTAAGACCCGTGAATACAATATCCAACATTAATTATTTGTACACTCAGAATCATCAATACTGATCAGTAGCGAGCGAAGGCATATGAATCCTACAGCTGGTGTGTGCAATAATTAAGGGGGAATACTGTAGGACCCATGAATACAGCATTAATCCAAATATTGCTGTATGGAATTCAAAACCTATAAGCACCTTTTTGAGGGGGAATGCTGTATCGACGCGGAAAACAACACATGCTATAGGATTTCGATTCAGTATATAATATAATATTATTTTCTTTCAAAATAATTTTTGTCCACGTGCCCTGTTTTTTTTTATGTCAAACGTCATGTTCATTAAATGCCTTACACGACATCTGGACAACTGAATCTCAAAAGCCGCGATGTTTTAACTTGTTTATTATTTTTAAACCGCCGTTTTAGGCATTTAGGGTATCAACCTATGTCAGAAGTGGGACCCGCTCTATTTTTAAACTTTTTAATGGATTAGCGTACCAGTTACACTCAGTCCATCTTAACCGTTGATTTCAAAACCGGTTCCCATCCCTTAAAATCTGACCATTCGTACTCTGCAAAACCCTATTTCGCCGCCCAACTATAAAAGGACTGAATCTGCCATTAGAGACTCTTTACGCTTTCTGCAAATACAAGAGCTCTCAAGCAAATACAGCCTACATATTTTTCTGCATTTCACTGCATATTTCGATTGTTTTCTTCCACCTTTTTCTTAAGAAAACATCAATGGCTGGTCAATCTTCTTCCCCTGTTCTGAAGAAATCCGCTAACATCATTGATGGCCGGATCTTCTCCAAACCTGTCATCATTGAGCGTATTCTCTCAGAAACCAACGACGCAGAACCTATGGAATATATCATTACTCGTCTTCAACAACAAGGCCTCTATCGCCTTGAAAGCAAGACCGCCGACAAATTCGACGCCCATCTGGTTGAGGAATTCTACCTCAACGCCGCCGTCCGTTTTCTGTCATTGGCCCAGGGAGGTCATGTTGCTGACATCACTGCAACAGTCCAGGGAGTGGAGATCTGTATCGACCGCGATCTGCTTCAGAGAATCTACAAGCTACCCGCTGACGGCCTGACCATGGAACAACTTGAGACGTTCGGGTCTCAAGTGCTCATTACTAAATTTTATGGACTGTTTACAGGGTCCAAAGTTGTGGACATGGTGACAACTACTTGTCACAAGAAAAACTTTCTTCTTCATTTTGTGTATCTTCATGACTTTTGCTCCAGGATTATTGAAAACCGAACCGGTGCGTTCGAGATGTGCACAAACTTAAGGTTCAGGATGATGGTGGCTATTTTGACCTGTGAAAAGGTCAATTAGTGCCAAATAATCCTGAAACGCCTACAAGAGGAGGTGTGCAAACCTGCCACTCAGAAGAAATCTTTCGGTATAATGCTGAACTATATCCTGACGAAGTGCGGACTGACGCAATCCGCCGATGCGAAGAAGAATAGCTCGAGGATATACTTAGGAGGCGTCAAGCCCACTGTGTATAACCAGAGCACCATGCATTGCAACCACCCGAGAACCAGGCACATGCCAATTTATGATAATCCAAGAGATGAATCCTTGAAGGTCCCAGAGGTGGAATCTTCAAAGAAGCGAAAGAGATCTCACAGCAAGAAACAGTCTGCTGGTGAGAAGCCCAAGAAGAGACTCAGGAGGCTTTCGAAAATCAAATCTGCCAAGCACTCTGATCGCTAGAAATCGCGTAGTATGGTTTTCAAATCCGATCAATTTTAAAATTTGTAAAACCTCGAAGTATTTCCAAGGTGTCGAACCCAAGGGAATTGATATGTCGAAAATAAAGGAAGTAACTCTACTCAAAATTTGACTGTTATTTAGGAATCCGAAAATTTGGTTTGTTTCTAATTATCTAACTTCAAAAATCGAAAAATAAAAATTAAATAAAAGATGAATTATCTAAATCAAGCAAATAAAGCAAATTAGCAAGATAAAATCACAAGTGAAAGCTAATTGATCCTAGGGTAGTATCATCTAATTGAGTTCACACAATCCATTCACTTGATTCCTTTTCCCCAAATTTTAATTCAATCCTAGAAATAATCACTCAGCCGATCTAGAATTCCGATCAAGGCAACCTAGAAAGATAGTTAATTTAAACCCTTTTTCCCGCTAAGGCTCAAAGAATTTAAATCACTTAAAAAGCGCCAACTTATTTATCTATGATTTATCTTTCTCCACTTAGGTCTTAAGATAAAATCATATTGTGCATCAAGTATTTCCACTAATTAATTAATCCTTCCGGGCAAAATTAATTAGCTAACATGTATCGATTAAGGGCCCTTTAATCTAGCATGAGATTTAACACATCTAAAACACAAGCCTAGGATGAAAGGTCAAAAGGTAATCAAAGGGACATCATGTGAACATCAATTAAAATTACTAACCCTAGAATCAATCAATGGATTTAGCCAGACATAATTGAAATTAAACAAGAAATAGATGGAGAATGCATATTATTAATATGAAAAGAGAGATTACAACCCGTCCGGATGAACTCTGAGTCTTCAATCTCCGAAAAAGTAGAAAAACAATAATACTTGCTTCCTCCCAAAAAGTTCTAGTCTCCAAGGAATTAATCTTGCCAAAAAATTGTAAAAGTGTGCTAAAGATGATAAAAGATGAAAAAGAATGATGATAGATGTTCCAAGCTCAAAAAGGATGGTGGAAGATGTTAAACTAGGTCTAGGGGGAGGTGTATATAGCCTATGGGAGTTAAATTCCCGATTGGAACTATTCTAGGAAACAAAATCTATCCAAAAGAGTCACAATCCGTCAAAACACGAGATCCCGCGGAGCAGACTATCGGATGCACCTATCGGCCGATAGGTTGGCCCGATAGTTGGTTCGTCGGTCGACTTCACTTGATAGGGCTTGGAGCCTATCGGACGCACCTATCGGCCGATAGGCTGGCCCGATAGGTTTGTCTGTCTTTCGCAAAAATCCGTTTCTTCCGTCCGTTTGACTCGACTCTCGGTTCTTTGTCTCGTTTTGGGTCCTTTTGGCTCTAAAAACCTGCAAACACACTAAAACCAACCCAAACGCGTAATACGGCTCGACTAATCATAAATAAGCCAAATACGAGCACATAAATCACGAAACGAGATAAAAACCTAGTATAAAATCCTAGAAAAATGTGGTAAAATTACCACTTATCACACTCCAAGGAAGTCTCCCCCGTGGCTAAACCCACTAATGAAGAACCCCAGGGCCCAACCCCTGTGGAAGAGGTGTCTCCTACTGTATCGACAGTAGATCCCAAGCCTTTGGCGGCTAGGACGGATATTGAGACATCTGCCAACGATCAAGACTTTAGCGAGTCGGCTGCCCATTCGGAGCCAAAAGCTACTTCTCCTCTGCGGGATCCCACACCCGTACAGGATCCATCTTCCTTCAGGGCACCATCCCCTGTAAGGAGTCCCTCTTCCGTACAGGATCCCATACCTGTACAGGAATCCCTCGAAACAGCGTCTCCAGACGTTATTCGAAGTCCCTCCCCTGACTCGATCATTAATCAGACCCTTCTTTCGGTTCAAATTGAACATGCCTACGAAATATTTTTGCAATGGAAAGGCTACAGGCTAGCTCCGTACGATACACTGTACAACTGGAGCGATTGGAGCCACGAAGAGAGATTCGTCTCAGAAGTGACGGACTCAACTGAAATTGAGGCCCTGCTTCGATGGGACAACCCCTCTTGCAAGGATCTAAGTGAAAGCCACCTTCTGCACAAATCTGACGCTCGGAGGAAAGGAAAGAAAAAGTCAGAGGATTCTCCCACTAATCCAAAAGATGACGAAGATCATGACTCAGACGACGACGACGATGCTCTACAAGCAGGTCTGAGAATGAGTCGTGAAGAGGCTGAAGCTCGAGACGCCTCTCCACCTAGAGATGACGAAGGGCCCTCTACCCAGGCCAATCCCCCTTTGCCACAGCCTGAGAACATTCCCGACGAAGCGGAATCAGTCCCTCCAGTCGAGGAAGTACAAGAAATTTTGGAACAGGCACCTGAGCCTGCTGCGACCGAAGAAGCCATTCCTGAAAGCCAACAGGAGGATTCAGTCCCTCCTGTATCCATGGTTGCTGAAGAATCTTCGCAACAGGAAGCTTCTCAACCCCCTGTCGCCGAACCACAGGAAGCTGCTCCCGCCCCTTCAACCGTGGAATCCGAGGACGGTATCGAACTTGAGGATGTACAACTTACTTCACGCCCATCCGTGAATGTAAGAAGGTTGAACAGCTCTGCAGACCTTGCCCAACCAGATTCTCCGATCTCTGCCGCACGAAAAGAGCGCCTGCGTGCTCTTGGCCTTCAGACTGTATTTATCCAGGATGTAGTAAATGCTCTATCTTCCGTTGAAAAAGCATTGAATTGGATGCATACCTCTGCCGTCGAAGAAATGACCACTCTTCAACATGAAGTATCTCGTGTTGTCGACGCATTCATTCTTTTGCCAGAAGTTTTCAAACAAGCTTTAAAGATCATGGAAGATAAACAAGAGCAACTGCTGAAGGAAGAAGCTACAAAAACGAGGATAGCTGAAGCCAAGACCGCTTGTGCTATGATTGAAAACAGCTCTCAACTGCGTGCTCATGACAAATGCATTCAGGAAATGTCGCAGACTCTTTCCTCCCTTGTAGAGAGAATGACCAGCATCGAGACAAAACAGGACGCTGCTCTAGAAATCCTGCAAAGTCTTGATGAAGCCAAAAAGGGGGAAGAGGCACGAGAAGCTGCTAGGAGAATTAGGCTGCAACAAGAAAGGGAATTTGAGGCCGCTGTAATAAGATTACTGCCGAATTGAACAAGCTAGCACCTCCATCCCAAAGTTTTAAAATTTCAGGCTCCAGACCGGAATTTCATGATCCCAATGTCCCTTGGCAAACTCTTATTCAAAGACCTTCGGAAATTCGTCTGCCGACCAACCGCAACCCTACTGCCGACGAAGTGAAGCACTGGAGGAAGAACGAACTGATGAGATACTTTGTCAGACTCATCAGGGAATCCTCCATCTTCAAGAACTATAAAACGTTAGCGGAGGCCGCAGATAAATTTACGAAGTTGCTAGAAGAAGGGAAACTCCCTCTCCAAATCGAAATGAAATTCAAACACAGAAGAGGAGATCGGGTCACCCATAAAGAAGACTGGATACTTGCCTTTGATGGATCCTATGATGGAAGAGCGATATACCAGGATCGAGGCAATGATTCTCTTCAAAACTGGTGGCGTGGTACCGAGAATGAACCAGGGAAAAGACCATGGAGACATGCGGATTATAGATAAAGAGCTGAAATCTATGTATATTTTTATTTTGTAATTTCTATTCGAAACAGCAAACTCTGTACTCAATTCATTTTGAATATCAATAAAAACGTTTGTTTGTCTTGAAAGATTACAACTCGTAATCTACTATGGTGATGTATGATTACTTAAATTGTTTGATAGAAATCTCAAGTTAGATAAACTTGATTGAAAAATAAGCTGTACGAACTAGTCTACGAACAGTTCATAATTTCAGTTGTAAACTTAGAATACATTGTAAGATTGTGCCTGCGCGCCAATCATAAGCTTAAGTTGTAATAATCCTTAAACTGTATCGAACTTGCCTGCGAGCAGTTCATTATTGTAGACTAAGTCACTAAGTCAGACCTTTGACAAAAGACCAAGAAATCTGCCAGAAGACATCAAAGAAGATCGCTTCATGAAGAAGGTTTTGGCATCATCAAGAAGACTTGAAAAGTCAAGAAAGAAAGACTTGGCAAATTGTCAAAAAGGGGGAAATTGTTGGGAAAACAAAGACCCTGTATCGAAACAGCCGGGATACCCGATCCCTATATCGAATGATATTTGTTAAAGAGGTTTTGACATATATGCCAATCCGAATACAGTATGGAAACTGTATCGAGGCTTTAAAGCTTTATCCTGTATCAAAGACCTGCCTCGAATCAGCATATAGTAAAGCTCTTCAGTACAGCAAGAAGTCTTGTAAAAAAACCATGTATGGAAACTGTCTCGAAACACAGTTATCTTCCATACAGCTCACAACAGGACAAAGAAGGAACAGAAGTCAAGTCCCGTTGAATAAAGAAGTATTTAAATACTCATGGATAAAGAATTTAAATACTGTCAGTCTTCAGATCTTCAGAATCCCGCGAAATCCGGATCGTGTCATAATCCCGTTGGAACGAAATCTCATTCAAACGGATACATATCAACGGATACATTCTTCAGAGACTATATATATCTTATGAAGGCATTGAAGATCAGTGACCAAGCAACCTAACACTCAAGCTATCAAAAGTTATCATCAGAGCAAACATATCTCCAAAGCTTACTGCAATTAAGAACGAAAGAGATATACAGTGCTCATTATCCTGAACAACACTTCATCAGCTGAAAGCTCTTAAAGTCAAAGTGTTGTTCACCATCTGTTCTATACGTTGAACAAACTCAAGATCAGCCCTGTGTGGACTGAACAATCTGTGCTTCTCCGGAACTGTGTGTGAAGGATTTGCATTGAAGAAGACGAAGCTTCAGAACTGTGTGTGAAGAAGCAAGTCAAGCATTAGCTCAAAACCAATCTGTGTGAACGGTTTAAGCTAAGATCTTTATATCAATCTGTGTGAACGATATATTGATTGTGTGTGTTGTTATAATTACGTAGTTGTGTACGCAGTAATTATAATAAACTTTTTACTCCTGTGTGGAGGACCAGTGGACGTAGAGGGGTTTACCTCGAACCACTTTAATTACTGTGTTATTTACCTTCAGCTTTTACTGTTTTAAATTACTGTGATATATTAAGTATACACTATACACTTAGTTGCTGTATCCACAGCAACCTACTGTATCCAAGACTTCCGCTACGCACTCAGATTTAGAATCCGTACAGTTTGTTGTTTAAACTATTTTCCAAACTGTATCCAGTATACTTAGTGGCCAACATTCACCATCTGGAAATGTATGGTGATAGACATCTTATCTGGAGAAGTAAAGCTACAAGGTTTCAGAAGGAGAGATGTATATATGATTGATTGGAACACAGGAACACCTAACTCCTGTTTTCTATCCAAGACAGTAGCTGAGAATGGATGGTTGTGGCACAAAAGACTATGTCACCTGAACTTCAAAGCCATCAACAAGATTAGTTCTCAGAAGCTGGTCAGAGGACTTCCAAATGAAGCATTCAAGAAGGAAGCGCTTTGTGATGCATGTCAGAAAGGAAAGCAGACCAGAGCATCGTTCAAGCCAGTTCAGCCTACAACTCTCACAACAAGGATCTTAGATCTACTCCATATGGATCTATTTGGTCCTATCAAGCCAAGGACTCTGAGCGGCCGAAAGCATGCACTTGTAATAGTAGATGATTTTTCAAGGTACACTTGGATCATCTTCCTATATAAGAAAAGTGAAACCTTGACCAAGTTACCTGAGCTGCTGAGAAGGATCCAGAATGAGAAATCCCTATCCATCATCAAGATCATATCAGATAGAGGAGGGGAGTTTCTCAACAAGGCGATAGCGATTACGACATGATCGAATGGGATCCAGATGAGCTCTGCAGCCGTGACGCCCGCAGAATGGTGTTGCCGAAGAAAAAACAGAACTCGAAGGAAGCAAAGAAGGTCCATGATTGCGAAGCACTGCCCAAAAGGTTCGGGTCAAGTCACAACACAGCCTGTCACACCCAGAACAGGAGTATGATAGTAGGGAGACATGGCAAAACTCCCTATGAGGTTTGGAATAATAGAACTCCTATTGTTGCTTACTTTCATGTTTTTGGTTGTAAGTGTTTCATCCACAACAATGGTAAAACCCAACTAAATCCCTTTGATGCTAAAACTGATGACGGTCTCTTTATGGGATATTCACAAAGAAGCAAGGCATATAGAGTTTTTAATAAAAGAACCTTAGTTGTGGAGGAAACACCCCATGTTGTTTTTGATGAATCTACCGTTGAGTACAGGAAGCAAGTTGAGCTAATTGAGAACAAGCTCAAGTCAGCAACCCTTGAAGAAGTCATTATACATGACACTGGAATGGTGGACTCACCTGCAGACCAGCCTGATGACCCAACTGCAGCTGCTGAAGACCCAACTGCAGATCAGACAGGATCACCAAACCTATCTGATCCGGTTGCCGCTGATGAAGACCCAGCCGTAGCTGATAAAGACTCACCTGCAGATCAGAACCAACCTGTAGATGACAAGACGGTAGCTGATCCAGTTGCAGACCAGAACCCAGCTGATGCAGAAATCCACCAGAGCAATCCATCAGGGGGAACAGACCCAGAAGAAGACGATATCCCCAAATGGCTCAAGGATCACCAAATCCAGCAAATTATCGGAAAGTTGACTGACGGAGTTAAGACGAGACAGTCAACCCTACCAGCAGGAATGACGATGTTCTCATGCTTTATGTCACAAATTGAACCCAAGACAACAGAACAAGCCTTGGAAGATTATTCGTGGATCAATGCCATGCAAGAGGAATTGGAGCAGATGGAAAGAAGCAAAGTGTGGGAACTAACAGACAGACCTGATCACAAGAAAGTTTTTGGCACCAAATGGGTGTACAAAAACAAGAGTGATGAAGACGGAGCTGTTGTTAGGAATAAGGCCAGACTTGTAGCAAAAGGGTATGCACAGTGTGAAGGAATAGATTTTGATGAAACCTATGCACCTGTTGCAAGATTAGAGGCCATCAGACTATTCCTCGCATATGCTGCATTCAAGGATTTTGAAGTATATCAGATGGATGTAAAGAGTGCTTTTCTAAATGGAATCCTAGAAGAAGAAGCCTATGTAGAGCAACCCCCAGGTTTTGTCAAAGGAGACAAAGTCTATAAGCTGTTAGAGGCTCTCTATGGACTTAAGCAAGCACCTAGAGCGTGGTATGAAACATTGTCTGTGTTTCTTGAGAAAAATGGTTTTTGCAAAGGGAAAGTGGACAAAACCCTATTCGGAGTAGAGCACGAAGGCCACATATTAATAGTCCAGATATATGTGGATGACATCATATTCGGATCAACCAATCCAGAGCTATGCAAGAAATTCTCTAATCTCATGCAAGGAGAATTTGAGATGAGTATGATGGGAAAGCTTAACTTCTTTCTCGGACTACAAGTTAAGCAGATGGAAAAAGGAATTTTCATTAACCAAGCAAAGTATAGCAGAGACCTTATCAAGAGATATGGAATGGAATCATCCAAGCCAGCAAGAATTCCTATGAGCACAAGTACTCACCTGGATGCAGACGAGGCAGGCATATCAGTGGACTCAACCCACTACAGAGGACTCATTGGATCTCTTCTGTACCTCACTGCAAGCAGGCCAGTCATATCTTATGCCGTTGGAGTTTGTGCACGATTCCAGTCCAAGTCGAAGCAATCACACCTAGATGCAGCCAAGAGGATAATAAAATACCTTAAGTCTACAATCAATGTTGGACTATGGTATCCCAAGGATGATAATTTCGAGCTGTCAGGATACTCAGATGCGGATTTCGCAGGATGCAAAATCAACAGGAAGAGCACTAGTGGAACGTGTCAATTCCTAGGAACCGATCGATATCCTGGTTTAGCAAGAAGCAGGTTTCTAACTCTATCTCCACTACAGAGTCAGAATACCTAGCTGCAGGTAGCTGTTGTGCACAGATTCTATGGATCAGACAACAGTTAAGGGATTATAATATCATTGCCAACGAAGTTCCAATCTAGTGTGACAATAATAGTGCTATTGCAATAACCAACAATCCGGTTTTGCATTCAAGGACGAAGCACATTAATGTTAAGCACCATTTCATTAGAGACCATGGCTTAACAAAAGGGTTAGAGTTAAAAGAGTCAGCACAGACTATCAGATAGCTGACATCTTTACCAAACCCTTGCCAGAAGAAAGATTTTTGGAGGTGAGCAGAGATCTTGGATTACTAGACTGGGAATCTAGTACTGAAGCAAGCTGAAGCATTTCAGAGGAAGGACGAACCCAGCTGGAGAATCAGACCCTAGCTGATGCAGGCAAGAAGACGAAGGATGGGCAAAGCAACCTAGCTGATCAGAATACCACGCGAGAAGTCAACTCACCTGATACAGAGCGGTCAACAGTCAACAAATCAGACCAGCTAAGTTTTCTAAACCGACCTCTAAATATTTAATTATTATCTGCCATATTTATAATATTATTATATTAATTTTGGTTAACAAATGGCACTTAAATATATATTTTTCTAAGCCAAGTGGCACTTTAAACACACGTGTCAATCGCTTATTAAATCAACGTCCATAGTGGCCAATCAAAATCAACCGTCAAATTTTAAAATGGGCCACCGATTCAAATTTGAAATTCAAAAGAATATCAAAAGGCGTACCACCATTTCAAATATATAATAAATAATTCATACGTCTTTTCATCTTCTTTGTAAGGAAAGAAGACCCCTCACTTTACCCTTTACGCTTTCAAACCCTAGATTTCTCAGAGCAGAAATTTCTGGAACACCGAAATACACTAAAATCTTTTGATTGCAGAAATGGCAACCTACTTCGAAGGCGTAAACCTGAAGGCGGTCAAGGACCAGATCATTTTCTCGCTGGTCGTCAACTTTGAAGGCTTATTGGAAGCAAATTTGGAGGATTACGATGTGCTTAACCTGATTCGCGCAATGAAGCTCAATGGGATCTACCCATTCCTAGACATCAACCCTCAACATCTATACAAGAAGGATGTTATCGCGTTCTATCGCGAAGCTTGTTTAATTCAAGACGGAATTCGAAGCACTGTTCGCGGAAGGCAAATCGACATAATGCGAGAGTCGATTCGCAGAGTTTTCGGTATGAAGCACCGCGACATAGCCGTCGAAGCTCTCAAGCAGTCTTCTGCCGAAATCTGGAAGAAGATTAAGGTGGAGAATATCCCGGAAAAACTGAAACTAACTGCCAAGAGGAATGAGCTTAAGAAAGTTTATCGTTTTGCGTTGGACATAACCAACAAAATAATCATGGGGATGGCCGGCAGTTATGACCAACTGTCGTCGGCAAAATTTATGGTGCTGGGAGCACTAATTCAGGAAGAAGAAATTGACTGGGCAGACTACATATTCAGGCAACTCGTGCGAGAGGTCAACAAAGTCGAGTGGCTTGACGATGAGAAGAGATTTAAGACAAAGCTGGCGTTTGGAACGTAGCTAAGTTGGTTTTTGGAAAAGACTGGTGTGGCGAAGGGAAGCACTGACCCCTTCCACCCCAACAAAAGACTTGGTCATATGGACCACGAGAAGGTGAGAAAATTGGGAGGCGCTGGGAGAGCAGCTCAGATGTTGAAGGAGCTGCCGGACACAAGGACATATCCAAGATATTATTCATCAGGAGAGTCGGACCGACCTGCAGCCGACATACCAACTGCAGTCGAGTCAGACACTGAATCCGACAACACTCCCATAGCAGTCAGATTTAAGAGAAGGGGACCAGCCCCTGAAGGACCTTCTATCTTGCAGTCGTCACCAGAACCCTCTCCCAAGAGGCCAAGGAAACTGCAATTTAGTGAGGAAGAGCAGTCTGAACATCTTGCCAGCCCCTCAGCCAGATCACCAACTCATCCGGAAGACCAGCCTGCCCCAGGCTCCCACGAGACTCGGATTGTGGCTGTACTCACCCCCCCAGCCTACATCTCCGAGGAAGAAGAAGCAGGTCTAATAATTTCTATCCCTGAAGCTAATTATACCTTTAACCTGCTAGAAAACAACACTTTCAACCTATCCATTGAACAACTACAGCTTGTTAAACCACAAGCATTAAAACACTCTTTTGTCAATATTTTTGAAGAGTGGAAGTTTTTCAAAACTCTGACATTTACAAACCTTCAAACTTACATTGAAAACAGTGGTTGGGAATATCCCCAAGCCACAGAGTAGGTACTGATTCACTTTTGCAAAGAATCAGACTTAGTGTTGATCCTCCAGGATAATTGGTTCATGTCTCATTTTAAAACAAACATGGACCAATTCATCCATTCCATAATGCTTAGCATTTTTTATGGTTCTTTTGGAGAAGAGGAGGAGGAGGAAGTTGAAAAGGAAATTAGAATTGAGGATGTAGATGGAGAAGAAAATAAAGAAGTTATTGATGTGGATGATGAAAAAGAAGAAGAAGAGCAGGAAGAGAGAAGAAAAGAAGAAAACACTCTAGTTGAAAAACAGTCAGAAGAAATTGAGAAAACAGAAGAGTTGGATGATGAAGAAAAAGAAGAAGGAGAAGAGGTAGAACAAGAAAAAGATGGAGAAAAGGAGGATGATGATGAAAAGGAGAATGATGATGAAGGAAAAAAAGAGGAGAAGGATGATGACAACAACAATGATGATCATAATGATGATGATGAGGGAGGAGATGAAGGTGCTGAAAAAGAAAATGAAAAAGAAAAGGATGAGGAAGAAAAGGAAAATATTGAAGAAAAGGCAGAAGAAGAGAAGGAGGAGGACCAGGAGAGAGAGGAAGAGAAAGAAGAAGAAAAAGAGCCGGAGCAGGCGGACACAAGAGGTCTGCAGATAGATCGGTACCCGCCGTACACCGGCTAGACGCGGAGTTAGCTGAAGACTCCAGATCAGGGACCCCAGAGAAGACCCCCTCTGGAGTACCAGCTGCAGACAGAAGCCTGCATTCCAGTGGTTCTTTTGCAGAAGGCTCAGGAGAGCACTCTCCATCGAGATATCACTGTCGTGGCCGAGTGATCAAAGATAGTCAAAGATACAATTGGAGAGCTGCTGGCGTCTCAGGTCACTCCTGACCTTCAATCTATCAATGCAAAGATCGACACTCTGTTGCAGAGATAAGTTCCTCAGCCCCCTCCCCCTACCAACAACAGAATGCCATTTGGCATGTCTGATTGGATGAGCAGAATGGAGCAGCAATTAACTACCCTAGTTGATGCTGGCAAAAAGGGGGAAGAGAGAGTTCAGGGGGAAGGAAGTAATCAAGGAGAGATAAGGGCGGAGATAAGAACAAAGAAGAGGCAAGATATCCTTCAAATTGAAGGACCTTCAAGTCTGAAGAGGAAGGGAGGAGAAGATCCAGATGAACAGGCTGACCAGCCTGAAGGTAAGAAAAAGAGGACTAGAGGAGGTTTTGGGCCTACTCTAGAATGGGAAGGAAAGGAGCTGTGGTATGTTGAGGATTTTATACCATATGAAGCCCTGCCCATGTGGGGAACTGCAAAGAAGAAATTCATCAGAGACTACTACATCTGGGAAATACTCCAGGATGATAATCTCTCCCCACAGCAGATATTCATCAATTTCATGGAAACAGCTCACCCAAAACTCTGGGCTATTCTGAAGAAGCATGCTAAGGATCAAAATGCTTATCCTATGATTCCCTCATTCAGAGCAGAGGAAGCGCCGACCCGTCTGGACAATGAGCTTAATGAGCTAGAGATTCAAAGACAAATCAAGCAGTTATGTCTTGAGAATAGATTTTCATCCCAACAAGAACAAGACTTTGCAACTCTTGTTGTGAAGAGGAAGTATGGTCTTGCTCCAGTCAAGATAAGACCAATTGGAGCTAAACCCTTCAGACCTTCCAAACAGCCTATTCGAAGAGGCAGAGGAAGAGGCAGATGACTTTATTTCTTTGTACTTGTAATTTTTTTTATTTGTGTACCTGTAAAAACTTTCTTGTAAATTTCAATCATAATCAAGTCAGAAAGTTTTATAACAGTCTGTTGAATGACAATTTCTAGTTGTCTCAATATTAGACTGATTTCAGTTTGTGTCTTGCACTGAAGTGCAGACTTGAACATTTGATTACTTGTTTAAAGTTTTGCCATCATCAAAATAGGGGGAATTTGTTAGGAATACTTGTTAGATTTTGATGATGTCATTAATATAAAATCAAATGTTTATTACTTGGCAAAAATGTACGGAAGAACCAAATGAGTATCTTCCATAGGCCAAATATGTTAAGTATAAAAATTGGCAAAATGTAAAGAAGAACCAAATGAGTATCTTCTGTAGGCCAAAAATTAGTTAGGCTAAAATCGGCTAAGTACTGAGTGCAGCTAAGTTCATCAAAGAGGATCAGTCGAGTCGAGTCAGAGTAGTCCTGGTCAACATAATTTATCAGAGAAGTTTGACCAGACTGCAGCCAAGGTACCTCAGGGAAGTCACCTGATCAGATAAGTCACAAACAGTGAACAGCAGAGAGGTCCAGACTGCAGAGATGTTAGCTACTCATTAGCCTAGTCGAAGTCAACCAAGTACTCCAAGTCCACGTCAGCATGCGTTGAAAAGTCAAGTATTACGGAAAGTCAGATGCAACGTGAAGAGACAAATTGGAGTGATTCCCGCTAGAGATATGAATTAAAAAAGCTATCCAGACCCACCTTGAAGACCTTAATCGTTTTATAATCAAAAGATTCGGCGCATCACATGCAGAGTCTTCACAACGGTCGGAAGATAGAATAAAATAATGGGAATCCAGCCTTGCAACGTTCAGAAAGATTAAACAATGAAGTCTCCCTCCAACGGACGGATTTGTTCAAAAGATTTGCAAAGGCTACAAGGAAAAAGCTCAGAGATCGTGACCTATATATATCCGAAGATTTGAAACTGAGTGATCACCGGTGCGAACATACTTTCAAGCGATCAAAGCAATCAAGCAATCTAAAGCAATCTATAGCATCGTGAAAAGAGCAGTTCTAAAAGTTCATACTTAAAGAAGCTCTTAGTTGGAGAAGACAAAAACTCTTGTCTATAATGCTGAGTACGGGGTACTTCACTGGTTGAAGTTAGAGACTGTAAAGGCATCCGAGGATCGAGGATCAAGAGGTGCAAGGCAGTTAAGTGTACAACAGCACGGATTTCCACTGGTTGGAAACTGTTGTAGTGTGGTTTGAATCACTGTAATATTTATCACTGGTTGAGAATTATAGTGAATTCATCTCCAACTGGTTTGGAGAAAAGTGGATTAGTAGAGGATTACCCCACCTCTGAGACCACTATAATCGCCTGCGTTCTTTACTGTTTTATTGCATCATACTTTAACTGCTGTATTCATTGTTAAGTGTTTCATTAGTTGCTTTCTATTCGTCATCAACTGACTTCCGCATATATTAAAGAACAAACGACTCCAAGTCATTTGTTTACCTATCAGCTGAAGATACTCACTCTTCGTGAAAAAGAGTTTAAGAGTTTCTACAAGTATATTCACCCCCCCTCTAGACTTGTACCTGGACGACTTGTGACCTACAATATGGTGTCCAAAAAGAGTGGAATCACAATCACAGAGAACGAGCACAATGAACTTATACCAACACGACCCATCACAGGATGGAGAATGTGCATTGATTACAGGAAGCTCAACAAGACGACCAGAAAAGATCATTTTCCACTCCCATTTATTGATCAAATGCTCGATAGATTGGCGGGACATTCTTACTACTATTTTCTCGACGGCTATTCAGGGTACAACCAAATCGTAATAGCCCCAGAAGGCCAAGAGAAAACAACATTCACTTGCCCTTATGGAACATTTGCCTATAGAAGAATCCCATTCGGATTGTGTAATGCTCCAGCCACGTTTCAGAGATGCATGATGTCAATATTCTCAGACATGGTTGAAAAATTCATTGAAGTTTTCATGGCTGATTTTTCAGTTTTCGGAGATACATTTGATAAATGCCTAAATCACTTAGGCATGGTCTTCCGAAAAACAAGGACCAAGGACCGGAGTCATAAGTCGGTTACCCAGTCATCCGAAAAACAAGGCCACATCTCAAATGTACCCCATATCGATATCTCCCATATCATCGATCTATTCGATCCCATCGATTCAAGGGATACCCAAATCTGAACTCATCGCTTAATCATGATCCCGGAAGGTCACAAGAACATGAATGATCGTAATGAATGATAATGAATCGAAATCTAACAAGGATCCAGAATGACTCACCGAGGTGAAATAATAACGCAATCACATAAAAGGATATTCATTCCTTACATTGTTGAACAGTATACAACAATCACATAAATGAATTAATGAATTAAGTTGAATGATGAGCATCAATGTACGCCCGAATGAAATGCGTAAGAGCACAAGTAGCTGAGTGTCCGGAGTACCGCATATACACCCGCTATTGGCCTAATTAGTCTCATGGTTCAATGTGTCCGTAGTCCTACGTATACACATTACCATGCGCACAGTCCAATTTGTCCGGAGTCCCGCGTATACACATGACCATAGTGTGCCCGACTAAAATTCCACACATGTGCCAACCGGCCATGCAATATAATTCCGGAAGCTCACCAGAACAAAAATGACCAAGGTGAGGAGTAATTAATAGAATCCGATAAAGATCAAGAATGACTCACCGAGATGAAATAATGATACAACGAGTGATAGCTTCAATGAAATAATTTTGGAACCTTCGTTCCTCGTGAGTTACATGATGAGTTGATAAATACAAGTCTCGACATGAACGATATATTATGAGTGAATTACATGTATGAATGAACAACAAATGGAATGAATGATTATACTATTACCAAGCAAGAATTAACTTGTTTAAAACCGGTGATGAAGGTCTTTACCTCTGGCTCTCGAAGCCTGATAGGACCCCTTGGATGATGCGTGGGCTGGAGTAACAAAATCTCTCGAGGGTCGCGAGCTCACTCGAGATCTATTGGCACTAGAACTCCTGCAGTACTTCTGCCGGTGTCCCTGCCTCCCGCACAGAAAACAAACAATAGCTGGCACCGTACACCGAGTATTAACGTGCCCTGCTGAATCACAGTTAAAGCAGACAACAGTCGAACTCGTCATCTGAGATGAATATGCTTTCCCAGCATGAAGACGACTAGAAAACGACCTCTTGGACATCGGGGCCCGATGTCCTTCAGAATGAACCGACATCCTAGTCCTCTTACCAGAAGAAACTGGAGGGTGTTTCTGAGTAAGCTCCTTGATCAAAAGCTCTGCTCCAAGAGCCTTCTCGATGAACTCACCAAGTGAATTACAATTGTGATTGAACAACTGCATCATCAACTGTGGATTTAGCCTCTTGATAAAATACTTGATCTTATCCGCCTCAGTACGGATAACTGGCGAAGCAAACTGAAGTAGTCCCTGAAACTTCTCAGCAATGACAATAACACCCTCGTCCTTGACGGGTTTGGGGTTCAAAACCTCTGATAACTTGGCTTCACGAAGTGGAGCGGGATAATACCTCTCTAACATGAGAGTCTTGAACTCACTCCAAACACAATCATGATCGATGGGTTTCACAGAAAGCCACCAAGAATAAGCACCCTTACTCAAGTAGTAAGCCGCTACTGCCACTTTACTCTCTTCCGGACATTGAACCATGTCGAAAAGTTTATCAAAATGCTTAAGCCAATGAACAATATCAGCTGGTTCCGACGAACCCTCAAAAGTAGGCGGTCTCTGATGAGAAATATCGCTGATAATCTGACTCACTCCTCCAGTTCGTCCATGAAATGGCACCTGGAATCCCTGCTGTGGTGGACCATGAACCATCGAGGTCTGCATGGTCTCCATCAGATGTGTCATCTGAGTCATCTGGGCCATCATGCCCTGCATGCATATGAATGGGTCCACCCGAACACCTTCTCATTGAGCTGCATCTCGGGTACGACTCCTTGACAGTGAATGATTATCTGACAGTGAATGGGTAGCATAGCTAACTGATGAACGCCTGATATCCCTCGCATCTGTAACACCCCCAATCCGCTCAGGGATATTACACGCCGTAGAACCTTTCCTCAAGGATCTACCAGGCTGGTAACAACAAACGAACAACTCGACGATGCCTTTAAGGCTACAATAACTCAGTAGACCGACTTGGTCTTTCAATAAAAACATACAACTCAATTACAATTCATGCCCACGCAGGGGTCAAATTACAACAACTCCCGTACAATGGGGAAAAATTACTGCAACGGAAAATAAAGTACAACTGAACCAATACAACAACGTACGGTTCCTCATCTGATTAGTATCGATCATCTTTCATCATCCTTCGTGCCGACCCTGTGTTATGCTCCCAAACCTGAATGCAAAAACAGACATCCACCCCCCAAATACTCGGGGGTTAGCAAAACTCCACTGTTTTGCTAGTGCAAGAACAAAGTGCAAAATACGAGCCATACAATTCACATTTACACGAATAACAATAACCAGGAATCCTCAAAAAGTCAAACATAACGAAAAGTCCTTCCCGAGGCAAGAGTTTGGGAAAAAAACATTCCAAAACCGAAAGATCACCAATCAGGGGAAACAATTTATAAAACATTTTAAAATGCCATTTGGAGTTTTAATAGAAAACAATTTAGGATTACCGAATCCTTCTCTTTCCAAAATCAACAGGGGTCATAACCCAAAGTTTTTTTTTTCACAAATGAAACCAACAACAATACACAAGCTTAAAACTTACGTCACGCGTCCTCGACGGACATAAAACATACACACACACCCGTGAAGTTTCACTCGTGAATCCAGGGCGAAACCATTGGACTCCCTCCGTGGCCCTGTCGAACCCTCCCAAGGTGAGCAAACACATTCAAAAAACATACACACCCACTGGTGAAGTTTCACTCGTGAATCCAGGGCAAAACCATTGGACTCCCTCCGTGGCCCCGTCGAACCCTCCTGAGGTGAGCAAACACATTCACAAAACATACACACGCACTCGTGAAGTTTCACTCGTGAATCCAGGGCAAAACCATTGGACTCCCTCGTGGCCCCGTCGAACCCTCCCGAGGTGAGCAAACACATTCACAAAACATACACGCACAGGCATCGCCTAGGACCGGGACGAAGCCACAAATCCCACCCGAGGCCTCGAAGGACCCTCCCGAGCTGGCTAGCGAAACAATCAAGCACAGGCATCGCCTAGGGCTGGGGCGAAGCCACAAATCCCCCCCGAGGCCTCAAAGGACCCTCCCGAGATGTCTAGCGAAACAATCAAGCACAGGCATCGCCTAGGACAGGGACGAAGACACAAATCCCACATGAGGCCTCAAAGGACCCTCCCGAACTGGCTATCGAAACAATCATGCACAAATAACATATCACACCAAGGATATCCAAACAATTCACCAAGAGGCATCAAACACTTAGCAAAACACCACATCAAACCATAACGCACCGAAAATATAATATACGTACACACGCATTATCAAGCGAAACATCAACACCAAATATATCCAAAGGATTCATGTAGTCACTTACAACCCACACAATTTACAAAACACACGCGTTTTGAAAGTGAGCCTTTAACGAGGCTAGCCGAATCTTTTGAAAACTCATTCCAAACAAACAAACAAACATACCAAGACAATCACCAATCATGATATCCATGAAACAAGAATTGTATGGACAAGGTACTTGGCTCGATTCCATGAGCACGGAACCACGAACGGACACGGCTCAATCGGGAAGCTTCGGAATGCCCGAAGCTATCAAAAAGGAAGACGACAAAGAACGGAAGGGTTCAACACGGTTTCTTCGCAAGAAACTCGACCCTAACATCATATAATTAATAAATCAACGATCATATGAGGAAGAATAATCGTAGAACATCCGAAAACCCCTCTATGACATTCTACCGGACACCTTCTGTTACACCCCAAACTAGGCGGATATTAGAGTGCCGTGGACCCCCGATGAGGAGCTTAAGTACAATACACCAGGACAATACAGAATACTAGTATATTTTATATGGAGATAAAATACACCACCCTGTATAAATAAACATCTCAAACGGAATTTGTAGCGGAAATACAAATGACGGAAATGACTGAAATGACTGAAATGACTTAAATAACCGGAATGACTGGGGCCCCCTACTAGTATCACTGGGACTCCTCGCCGTCAACATGCTCCTCCCGTGACTTTGCCTTGCCATGACCTGAAAACAAAATCCCCCAACGGGGTCAGTTACACAGAACAACAATCCTCAAGGGTTGAAAATACACAATCATGATATATCTGAAGTTATAAAATATCCTTAGTTATGAATTACGCTGAAGAGGAGTATCATAGTACGCCCGTAATGTTCTGTGCAAGTGTACAAGACGAATGACCGGACACACCCGTCCTTGTACCTAATTAGTCTCACGGAGGTAAGCGTTACCGTGTGTACGGTCCAATGTATCGGTGAACCCAATACATGACCATCGTGTGCCCGACTAAAAATTCCACACAACCACACCCGGCCACGCAATATGAACCCAGAAGGTCATATGAACGAGAATGACCACAATGAATATCAATGAATAATAATTCAACAAGGCTAAGAATGACTCACCGAGATGAAAATAATAGTGACGTGATTGATAACTCAATGAAATGATTGGAACCGTCGTTCCTCGTGAATGAAGTGATTATTCGACAATTACAAGTCTCAATACGGTTAATTCAATGATGAATGAGTATGATTATGAATGAACAACAACAAAAGGAATGAATATCCTTTTAACCGAGTAAGAATCAACTTACACAACACCGATGACAATTATCCTTCCACGAACAAGGTCCTAATTGAGATATCAGTCGCTCGAACAACCTTGAATAACACAATTACCAATAATCCGTTCAACATATGAATCAAACACGAATATAACGAACTCAAAACGTCGATACGACTAAACCAAGTTCATTGGGGCATTATATCGAACACTTTGTGGCCAAACTTCGATTGTTTACAACCACACCTCAATAATACCAACATCAAATCCCCAAGAAGTGTTTCAAACCGACAAAACATCTTCAATATGGTCAATAATCCAATATGAATATTTAAATTCGTGATTAGAACAACGATTAATCGAAAACCCCCAAATCCAACTCAATATTCAAAGTGTTCTTGAATAATCCTTCAATAATCCAATGAATAATCAAACATATCCATAATCATGTGTATATCACTTCATACAACATGATCTTAACATCCAAAACATCATAACTCAATACAAAATCGAAATCCAAGATGTTGAAGAAATTACCTCTTGAAGATCCAAGCACTTTTGATCCGAAGAACACGCGTTAGATCGACTATCCGGGCTTCACGATCGAAAGGAGATGAAGAAAATCAAATACTCAAGTGATAGATGATGGGAAGTCTCCTCCCTCAAGCCCTCTCTCTCGTATGGTGGATGAAATGAGAAAAAAATGAGTGAATCTCGCTGAAAAAACGCAATTATAGTGCTGACTGCACTGTGTGCTGCAGCCCGGCCGAAGTGTGCCGCGGCACAAGACCAAAAACAGCCCCCAGCGATCGGCAGCGTGCCGCGGCCCGGACGAGTGTGCCGCAGCAGTGACTCGGTAGTGTGCCGCGGCCCCGTCGGCATGTGCCGCGGCCCACGGTACACAGGGGTTGGCCGATGAGTTGCAACACGAGTGTGCCGCGGCCCGGACGAGTGTGCCGCGGCAGTGACTCGGCAGTGTGCCGCGGCCCTGTCGGCATGTGCCACGGCTCACAGTACAGGCTGCTCGGCTAAAAACTGGAAAATGTGTGTGCCGCGGCGCACACTCCTTGTGCCGCGGCCCACACCCCCCTTGGGTCCTAAAATGATAAAAAATGATCCGGGAAGAGAATAAAAGCAATAGGAATCAATATCTGGGAAACAATAACACGAAATGGAAGTACGTAAACCCCAAAACGGTGGTTCCAAGCCATGATTACAAGGATTCGCCTAACAAAACACAATTCGAACAATGAGGAGATTAGAAATGACATGAACCCCAACGTCAACAATGACTAATGAATCAATTACCACGATCAAGATAATACTCTTGTCTCGATTCCCGAGTAAGGTTGAAACAATGAACAATATCAATACAAAACTCGAAGTTATTCCGAACGGTGAACACAGATGAATGATTATAATGAGTGAAAAATTACATAGTGACAATTACCCAATGAAATTACTGAATGATAATGACTGAATTACAACCGGGTATTACATACACCCCCCTTAAAAGAGTTTCATCCCCGAAACTAAGGGTCAAACAACTCGGGATAACTCTCTCGCATACTTTCCTCGGTTTCCCAAGTAGCCTCTCCGACTCCATTTTTAGACCACTGAATTTTAACCAAAGGAATCGCCTTATTCCTCAACTATTTGATTCGCCGCTCTAAGACTCGTATGGGACGCTCCTCATACGAATGATCATATGCGATCTTCATTTCGTCGAACTGAAGTATGTGACTCGGGTCGGCAACATACTTCCGTAGCTGAGAGACGTGAAACACATTATGAATTCGGCTCAATGCCGAAGGTAAGGCCAATCGATAAGCTAGCTCGCCTACTCGTTCCAAAATCTCAAACGGTCCAATAAATCTTGGACTCAACTTTCACCGCTTTCCGAAATGTAAGATACCTCGACTCGGGGACACCTTGACCAACACGTGGTCAGCTGACTCGAACTCTAAAGGTTGGCGACAATTGTCTGCATAAGATTTGTGTCGACTCTGAGCGCTCAACGAACGACTCCTGATCAAAGCTACCTTCTCACGGGCGGCTATAAGCATATCGGGCTCGGTGCCGATTGACTCTGATAAGTCATCCCAACACAAAGGAGATCGACAACGACGACCGTACAAGGCCTTGTAAGGTGCCAACTTAATCAAAGTATGCCAACTATTATTATACGTGAACTCAATCAATGGTAGTTGGGCTTCCCAATCGTCTTTCCAATCGAGGACACATGCCCTCAACATGTCCTCTAATGTCTGAATAGTCCTCTCTGATTGCCCGTCGGACTGAGGATGAAAGGCGGTACTGAGATTAAGCTGAGTTCCCATAGCACGATGAACTGATTTCCAAAAATGAGACACAAACCGTCCGTCACGATCGGAAACGATACTTTTAGGAGTACCGTGCAGTCTCACTATCTCTTTGATGAATAACTGGGCAAGTCTCTCAGGACCCCAAGTATCCTTAATCTCGATAAAGTGAGCTGACTTAGTTAAGCGGTCCATAATCACCCAGATCATATTCATGCCACGACGACTCGTCATCAGACTCGTGATGAAATCCATAGAAATGTCGTCCCACTTCTATTCTGGAATAGGGAGAGGTTTCAGCATACCCGCCGGTCGCTGATGTTCAATCTTGACTTGTTGACAGGTTAAGCATCTCGAAACAAATTCTGTGACTTATCGCTTCATATCAATCCACCAGTAATTTTGTTTCAAGTCCTTGTACATCTTGCTAGACCCTGGATGAACAGAATAAGGGGTAGCATGAGCTTCTCTCAAAATCGAGTTTTTCAACTCGTCATTCGCCGGTACGCACAACCGATTCTTAAATCTCAAAAGTCCATCCTCGTGGACCACGAATCCAGGGGCTTTCCCCTGAGCCACATCCTCACGGATGCGCAACAATGATGGGTCCGAACCCTGATTCTCTCTGATTGCCTCCTCAAGTGGCGACGAAATCTCTAACATGCAAAGTTGCCCTTGCACTCGCTGAAGCCAGACCTCGATCTCGGGTCTAAGGAATTCCTGTTGAAGCTCCTTCTGAATTGTTAAACGAGCAAGCATCTGCTCCTGAACGGACTTACGACTCAAGGCGTCAGCGACAACGTTCGCCTTGCCCGGGTGGTAAAGGATCTCGATATCATAATCTTTGATTAATTCCAACCACCGTCTCTGTCGCATATTTAACTCTTTCTGAGTAAATATATACTTCAAACTCTTGTGATCGGTGAAAATCTAACAGGTGACGCCATAAAGGTAATGACGACAATTCTTCAATGCGAAAACCACGGCTGCTAACTCCAGGTCGTGGGTCGTATATTTAACCTCGTAAGGTCTCAACTGCCGTGAAGCATAAGCAATAACCTTCCCATTCTGCATGAGCACACATCCGAGACCCTGCCCAGATGCATCACTATAAACCACAAATCCTTCCGTCCCTTGCGGCAAGGAAAGTACAGGTGCCGACATTAACCGGATCTTGAGTTCCTCAAAACCCCGCTGGCACGCGTCGGACCACGTGTATTTCTTATCCTTTCGCAAAAGGTTCGTCAAGGGTTGAGCCATTTTAGAAAATCCTTCCACAAACCGCCGATAATAACCGGCTAATCCGAGAAAGCTTCGGATTTCTTTAACATTCTTCGGAGGTAACCAATCTTGGATAGCCTCCATCTTCTGAGGATCAACACGCACTCCATTTGATGAAATTACATGCCCAAGAAAAGTCACTTCGGACATCCAGAACTCACACTTGGAAAACTTTCCATAAAGTTGCTCTCGTCTTAACATGTCGAGAACCTGATGAGGATGAACCTCGTGTTTCTCTTGGTCACGAGAATAAATCAAAATGTCATCGATGAAGACAACAACAAACCGATCCAAAAAGTCGATGACCATAGCGTGTTCGAAACGCTAATGACCATAGCGTGTTCGAAACGCTAATGACCATAGCGTGTTCGAAACGCCGTCCTCGCGATATCCGACTCTCGAATCCGCAACTGATGATATCTAGATCTTAAGTCGATCTTGGAAAATACTGAAGCCCCCTGAAGTTGATCCAAAAGATCATTGATACGGGGTAAAGGATACTTATTCTTGATCGTCACCTGGTTCAATTCCCGGTAATCAATACACAAGCAGAACGAACCATCCTTCTTCTTGACAAACAACACTGGTGCTCCCCACGGGGACGTACTCGGACAGATATAACCTTTCTCGAACAACTCCTCAAGTTGGTTCTTTAATTCCTGCATTTCGGTCGGGGCCATCCGGTACGGTGCCTTCGATATCGGGGACGTAATGGGCTCCAACTCAATCGTGAATTCCACATCTCTCTGTGGAGGCAAACCAGGTAACTCATCTGGAAAAACATCAGCATATTCCCTCACTACCAGAATATCTGTCAACATTACTGATGATTTCTCGGTTTTGGTCATATAGCACCAATAACCAACACACCCCTGACTGAGTAATTTCGCTGCTTTCATCAAGTTAATGACCTTACCAGAACAGCCGGGATTACCTCCCTGAAAGACACATTCAACCCCATCATCTGAAATGATAGTGACCATACGCTTATGGACACTGATGATGGCATCGTGACGATCCATCCAATCAATACCCAAAATGACGTTGTCTCTCGGCAATTCTACCACGATTAGGTCCGCTGTCCATACACGGCCATGAAGCTGAATCGGATAATTCTGAATCTCACGATTTCTGATAATTCGTCTACCATCAGGTAGACTAATGACATAAGGCTCACAACTAGTAGCACTACCCAGACATAGTCTACTCAAACATGACTCGGAAATGAATGAATGCGATGCACCAGTATCAAAAAGGGTACGCACAGGTTGAGATAGAATATCGAGTGTACCTGAGATCATTCGGGCCTCTGGATCATCGGTCTTCTTCATCTCATAAATCCGGGGCTTGCTCGTCCCGATACCGGATGCTCCCGTCTGATGGATAAAGGCTCTACCTTTATTCGCTCTTATCGTCTTGAACGACGTATACTGAGTGGCCTGATTTTGAACAGCTGACTGTTTTGGGGCCTGAGATGACGCCGGAGTAGGTTTGGAGTCCCTACGGCAAAAACGGGCCTTATGCCCAGCAATTCCACAGTTATGACACGTGATAATCTGTCTCGGACACTTGATGCTGAGATGACCAAGATCCCCACAGTTAAAATAGGTGATGGCCGAACTGGCCGCTCGTGACTGAGATTCCGCGGGTTTAGGCATCACAGGAGGTCGCTCAAAAAAAGTAGAGCCCACCCGAGGCTTCTTGAAAGTGGCCTGACTGCCATCAGACTGATTACAGTTCTTGGACTTCTTGCTAGCAGATGAAGGTTGCTGCTTAGCAATCTCCTTAGCAGTAAGCTCATAGGTAAGAGCTTTCTCAATGAATTCGGCCAACGTGGTGCAATGATGATTAAGCAACTGTAGCCTCATCCGGGGTTTCAGCCTCTTACTGAAATACTTAATCTTATACACCTCGGAATGAATGATAGATGAGGCGAACGGAAGAAGTTCCTGAAATTTCTCGGCAATGGCAAGAACATCCGCGTCCGCTAAGGGGCCTGGAGTGAGTAATTCCGACAATTTAGCCTCCCTGAGTGGGGCTGGATAATACCTCTCCATCATGAGAGTTTTGAACTGATCCCAAGTACATGATCCGTGGGTGGGCTTCAACGACAACCACTAAGAATGTGCGCTCTTACCCAGGTAGTAAGCCGCAACTCAAACTTTGTGTCCTTCGGGACACTCTACCATCGCAAATAACTTCTCGAAATGTTCGAGCCAATGAACAATATCCGCTGGCTCAGATGAGCCTTCAAAAGTAGGTGGCCTTTGGCGAGAGATGTCACCGATGATACTGCTCACACTCCTCTCTTGCCTATGAGGTGACGGCGGAGGAGCCTGTTGATTTTGATTAGCTGAGTTATGCACCGTCTCCATTAGTTGTGCCATCTGCGTCATTTGGGCCATCATGCCCTGCATAAAAGCGAGTGGGTCAACCCGAACACCCTCTGACTGAGCTGTGCCCCGTGTAAGACTCCCCGATAGTGAATGATCACGTCCAGGTGAATGAGTGGCAGCGTCGTTGCTCTATGAATTAGCATTATTCCTTGTGTTGTCACGTGTATTCACACGAGCTCTTGGGATTCGGCCCACACCACAGCCTCGTCCTCCGCATCCTATTCTTGCTCTCTCCATACTGAAGTAGGAAAGTCACATGATGATTATATTTCCCGCATGAATATCATGTTATGATTATGTCATGAGATGATGAAAATGAGCATACACGCTCTAACACAGTGATTACATGAATGATTAACTGAGGCGACATGATTATCTGATGAAATTCTTGAAATGATTATCTTGAACAACTTAACAAGATTAATGATAGGATCTTCCAGATCAACAACTGAGTAATGAAATGAATTGAGTGATTAATGAGTTAACATGACCGTCCTGGTCAAAATGAAAATGATGATTGAGGAATGTTAACTGATGAATTATGAAATTATACCATGGCGTTAGAAATCTTACAGTTCTTGGTCTGATTGGCTCGGCATTTGCACAGGTCACACGTGACGCGAAGGTCCAATGATACTAGTCCGATGACGATGATTTCAAATGATACATGACTCGGAAGGTATTATTCAAAACCACGCTCCGATACCAACTCTATAACACCCCAAACTAGGCGGATATTACAGTGTCGTGGACCCCCGACTGGGACCCACCAGGCGAATGAAAACTGATGAATTAAATAATATAATTGTAGTACCGAACCACATTATATTACCAAATACTCCGATGAGGAGCTTAAGTACAATACACCAGGACAATACATAATACTAGTATATTTTATATGGAGATAAAATGCACAACCCTGAATAAATAAACATCTCAAACGAAATTTGCAGCGGAAATACAAATGACTGAAATGACTGAAATGACTGAAATGACTGAGATAACCGGAATAACTGGGGCCCCCTACTAGTATCACTGGGACTCCTCGGCGTCAACATGCTCCTCCCGTGCCTTTGCCTTGCCGTGACCTGAAAATAAAATCCCCCAACGGGGTCAGTTACACAGAACAACAATCCTTAAGGGTTGAAAATACACAATCATGATATATCTGAAGTTATGAAATATCCTTAGTTATGAATTACGCTGAAGAGGAGTATCATAGTACGCCCATAATGTTCTATGCAAGTGTACAAGATGAATGACCGGACACACCCGTCCTTGTACCTAATTAGTCTCACGGAGGTAAGCGTTACCATGTGCATGGTCCAATGTATCGGTGAACCCAATACATGACCATCGTGTGCCCGACTAAAAATTCCACACAACCACACCCGACCACGCAATATGAACCCAGAAGGTCATATGAACGAGAATGACCACAATGAATATCAATGAATAATAATTCGACAAGGACAAGAATGACTCACCGAGATGAAAATAATAGTGACGTGATTGATAACTCAATGAAATGATTGGAACCGTCGTTCCTCGTGAATGAAGTGATTATTCGACAATTACAAGTCTCAATACGGTTAATACAATGACGAATGAGTATGATTATGAATGAACAACAACAAAAGGAATGAATATCCTTTTAACCGAGTAAGAATCAACTTACACAACACCGGTGACAATTATCCTTCCACGAACAACGTCCTAATTGAGATATCGGTCGCTCGAACAACCTTGAATAACCCAATTACCAATAATCCATTCAACATACGAATCAAACACGAATATAACGAACGCAAAACGTCGATACGACTAAACCCAGTTCATTGGGGCATTATATCGAACACTTTGTGGCCAAACTTCGATTGTTTACCATAGGGCCAAAAACAGCCCCCAGCGATCGGCAGCGTGCCGTGGCCCGGACGAGTGTGCCGCTGCAGTGACTCGGTAGTGTGCCGCGGCCCCGTCGGCATGTGCCGCGGCCCACGGTACACAGGGGTTGGCCGATGAGTTGCAACACGAGTGTGCCGCGGCCCGGACGAGTGTGCCGCAGCAGTGACTCGACAGTGTGCCGCGGCCCTGCCGGCATGTGCCGCGGCTCACAGTACAGGCTGCTCGGCCAAAAATTGGAAAATGTGTGTGCCGCGGCGCACACTCCTTGTGTCGCGGCCCACACTCCCTTGGGTCCTAAAATGATGAAAAATGATCCGGGAAGAGAATAAAAGCAATAGGAATCAATATTTGGAAAACAATAACACGAAATGGAAGTACGTAAACCCCAAAACGGTGGTTCTAAGCCATGATTACAAGGATTAGCCCAACAAAACACAATTCGAACAATGAGGAGATTAGAAATGACATGAACTCCAACGTCAACAACGACTAATGAATCAATTACCACGATCAAGATAATACTCTTGTCTCGATTCCCGAGTAAGGTTGAAACAATGAATAATATCGATACACAACTCGAAGTTATTCCGAACGGTGAATATGGATGAATGATTATAACTAGTGAAAAATTACATAGTGACAATTACCGAATGAAATTACTGAATGATAATGACTGAATTACAACCGGGTATTACACCTTCAAGGCGTCGATCAAGAACTCGACCAAAACAACGAATCGATACGACCCAACCATGGAATAACACGAGAAATGATATAATACATCCAAATAATCATCAAGCCATCACAATCCTAAGTTAAATCGGATAAAACGGATGAAATCAACCAAAATACCCAATTTCCCCAAAACTAGATTTCTAGAAAATCTGACCTGATTCGCTCGATCAAGGGATGTTATAGGATGGATGATTGATTATATGAACTCCAAGACTTCATGGATTGATTGTCCAACAACATCTCTCCATGATTACCACACCTTCAGCCGCGGAAGAGAAGGAAAAGAATGAGAAAATGGGTGAAAAACCCGTCTGCAGGGCCTTAAATAGGCTGCCTGCCGGCAGAGTTACGTACGTAACCGGCCAAGGGCCGAGACACTGCCCAAAATACCGGCATCATTACGTACGTAACCGGCCAAGGCTTACATACGTAACCGGCCTTACGTTCGTAACTGCCGAGCACTACCGGCCGTAACTCGGCCAGTGCCGGGCTGGGCCCAGACTGCCCGACCATGACTCGGCCGGGGCCAACTCCGACGGCCCGAACGACCCCGAAACCCAAACTTGAATATGAATCGAAGATACGGTTACGAAGTATTCACAAAGACGAATTCGAGCACTAAGAGAACATACGATTCCGACCACCCTAAGGCTCGAAATTCGACAACGGAAAGTAATTACCCCAAACTTTGGGAAATTACGAAAATGGCCCAAAACGTCCGAAATACACGATACACGATCGAAACACCAAGACGAAGCTCGCAACATGAATTATAACATTAAATGAACTTACGAGAAACTCGAAACAACAGTTTCGGATGAGATTCGCGAGAATCGAACTCAAGTGCGGAAAAACCGCTTAAGAACACGGAACTCAACAAAACGATACCGAAACGAACTCGGATGACAAAAAGTACATAATTAAATACTCTCGAAATGACGAAACAATCATGAGCGAGTCGTCAAAATGGGCTCCCGTCGAAAAAAAGAGAATTACTGAAGTCCGAAATTATGGGTATTACATTCTACCCTCCTTAAAAGAAGTTTCGTCCCAAAACTTCAAACAAGTAGGGAGAAGCAAAATCCCGCCAAGAAAACTCAACGCTATTCACAAGAACCGAAAAACTCGCGCCCAACGGCGAAATGTTACAAGCAACGCAAAGGAATATACTGCGTGATAACACGCTCCACGACGACCAACACAACGCCACCGGTAGAGACAACAAGTGACGAGCGTCATCAAACAGATAATACAATCAAGTCGATTATCCGAACAATCGCAAAACACAACGAACGAAAATCAACACGATTGACCAACCTAACGGTACATCAATCAACACACGAGCCAATCGCTGAACAAATACGGAATTCCATCGCCCAAGGGTTGGAAGATTGAAAACGAGACTAATTTCCCGAACTTAAGGGAATTACGAAGGAGTCTGAACGTTCAACAATCACGAAACGAGATCAACAAAAACTGAACAATCAAACGATCGAACCACAACGATCGGGACAACAAAAATCGAACAATATTGTTCGAATCACGAAGAACAATAAAATTCAAACAACAACTCCAAGGTTCACATCTCGACTCAAGACAATATATGATCCGGTGAAAACAATGAGATGTGCATTCACATAAGGTCCACAGGAAAGGGAATAGCAATTGAAAAGTCACAACGACAAACCAGTCATTCCGAAACAATACCACACTCGTTCGATCAACAAAAGTAAGGGGCAGGACAAGCTCAGAAAATGTCAACGAACATAAACAAGTGGACAGAGTCGAAAATACAGAATTTCAAAATCCGATCCACTTCGAATAAAAGAACTACTAGAACCAAAAGATGTTACTTCCGAACAAGGTTCACAAGAATAGAACCGAACTCGGAAAAGTCACAATGATAAATAGATCGATCTGAAACAATATCACAACCAGTTCGAACGATGACAACCGAGACATCAAACAAGTTCAAAAAGTATCGACGAACACGTGCAAGTCGATAGAATTTAGAAGGAGAAACTACAAAAGTCAAAAATAGTACGGGTATTACATCCGACCTCTTATAAAAGAAATGTCGTCCCCGCAGCTCACCACAACGGAAACAAGGTAACAACACAAAAATCAACCGACAACAAAATCTCCCATGGGCCTCTCTGAGCCGATCCTGATACATGTGCTGAAGCGCAAACTCCAAAAGTCTCGGAAGCCAATTCGCAAAACTGAATTATGTGTCCCTCAAGTCCGCACTTGAAATGCGTTACTGATGAGAAGGACAAATTGCACGTACATTCCCCCGGCACATCACGGTTGAAATGCCTCGGCTCGGCATACTGAAAATATAGGTGCTACATACAATGGAACATAACACCGCAAAACAACATACCAGAAATGCCAACTCAGCATAACATATCAATGCATACAAAAATCACAACAACAACGGCATCGTTCGACGATTACAACGGACCGAACAATAGCCAGCACACAATCACAAACATCATGAAACAATCACCCATGTGCATAAACGCACAAAAATCCAAGCTTTAACAACTCACACTCGTGCGACAACACGAAAATCACCACAAGGCGGTAAACAGTAAACACCAGTTCACACCTCTCACATAGGGCTTGTACAACAAATGCGTGGCAACGTCTCGACGTTCATGCCACCAATTCGATCATACTTGGGAGCAAACATCATAAGGACAATGCGAACATCATACATATATATTCAGCCGTCAAACGTGAATTTATAGGTTTTAAAAACGAAAATCTCCTTTTGAAAAATAATTTAGAAAAATACCGGTTGATCTTGAGTATCACCTTTCAAAAAAAGTACAAACGTGAAACATTGTTATCGAGACTTTGGAGAACCATTTCGCATTTGATAAAAATGAGGACACTTTCTCTTAGTGAAAAACTTTCAGAATATTCGACCCTCGGGTCTAAGTAAAAGTGTTTCTAAAACATTGAAAATATCTCAAAACATTTTGGTCCTCGAGGTAGAAGAATTTTGAAACATATTGTGGACCTTGGATGTACCACGAGAAAATAATTCAATTTAAAAGTACGTCTCGAAATTTATTTTCTAAGAAACTCAAGGTTTTCAAAGATAATTCAATGGGCTAGAATGCCCAAAAATTTCAGGTAATTACACGGAACATTATAGCATCGTGGGTCCCGCGCCGAAACCCACCAGGCTAAAAACCATTTACAAAAACGCCAAAAAGGCCGATGACGGTAATATTTTAAAAACGCACAAAAGACATTTACAAAATACTAAATATCGTCATAAGAATTTCGCCAAAACGATCAAGGCCATAATGCCAAAAATCGTAGATCATCCGAATACCCCTCTATGACATTCTACTGGACACCTTCAAGGCGTCGATCAAGAACTCGACCAAAACAACGAATAGATACGATCCAACCATGCAATAACAAGAGAAATGATATAATACATCTAAATAATCATCATCCCATCACAATCCTAAGTTAAATCGGATTAAACGGACGAAATCAACCAAAATACCCAAATTCCCCAAAACTAGATTTCTAGAAAATCTGACCTGATTCGCTCGATCAAGTTATGTTATAGGATGGATGATTGATGATATGAACTCCAAGACTTCATGGATTGATTGTCCAACAACATCTCTCCATGATTACCACACCTCCAGCCGCAGAAGAGAAGGAAAAGAATGAGAAAATGGGTGAAAAACCCGTCTGCAGGGCCTTAAATAGGCTGCCTGCCGACAGAGTTACGTACGTAACCGGCCAAGGGCTTACGTACGTAATTGGCCAAGGGCCGAGACACTGCCCAAAAATGCCGGCATCATTACGTACGTAACCAGCCAAGGCTTACGTACGTAATCGGCCTTACGACGCATCGCTGAGCAAGACGGCCAGAATCTGCCAAAGGCTTGGCCTGGGCCTGATCGCCCGGCCATGACTCGGCCGGGGCCAACTCCGACGGCCCAAACGACCCCGAAACCCAAACCTGAATACGAATTCGAGTACTAAGAGAACACACGATTCCGACCACCCGAAGGCTCGAAATTCGACGACAGAAAGTAATTACCCTAAACTTTGGGAAATTATGAAAATGGCCCAAAACGTCCGAAATACACGATCGAAACACCAAGCCGAAGCTCGCAATATGAATAATAACATTAAATGAACTTACGAGAAACTCGAAACAACAGTTTCGGACAAGATTCGCAAGAATCGAACTCAAGTGCGGAAAAACCGCTTAAGAACACGGAACTCAACAAAACGATACCGAAACGAACTCAGATGACAAAAAGTGCAGAATTAAATATTCTCAGAATGACGAAACGATCACGAGAGAGTCGTCAAAACAGGCTCCCTCCGAAAAAAAGAGAATTACCAAAGTCCGAAATTGCGGGTATTACAGCATCCGCGTGGGTGTTCACACGAGATCCCGGGTTTCGGCCCACACCGCGGCCTCTTCCCTTGCGTCCTCTGACAGCTATGTCCATACTGAAGCAGGAAAGTCGCATGATGATTACAGATCCCTCATGAAGATCGCATTATGATTACGTTACGGAATGATAATAATGAGCATACACGCTTATCACAATGGATGCATTAATAATGCAATAAAATGATCGTCGACATTATGCAGGAATACGATAGTATCACATGAATGATCAAGTGAGGTAACATGATTATATGACGAAATTCCTGAAATGATTATCTTGAACAAGTTAACAAGGTTGATAATTCGATCCACAGGATCACAACTGAGCAATGAGATTGACTGAGTGATTAATGAATTGACATGATCGATAAGATCAAAATGATGATTAGGGATTATTGACTGGTGAATGAGTTGATCCTTAGCACTTACACAAGTCACACGTGCTCCAACACAATTAGTCATGAATCAATCGTAACACAAATGTCACTTATAGTTTTCAATAAAGCATGTATAATTATTGACATGATGAATGTATGAACATAAAGAGAATCGAGTCCTTACACAGGTCATACGAAGCTTCGAGGTCTCGTGATACTAGTCTTCACTGACGGCGACTCGATGAATGAATGACTCGTTCAGTCGTATAAATTTCACGACTCACAAAACCCGACTGTCCAGATTGTCATAACCTGACAGTCCCACTACTACCGCATCGGTAGAGCCACATAACTCACATATCAGGGTATCTCACAACCTAAAGCGCTCTGATACCATCTTCTGTAACACCCCCAAATCCCATTGGGTTATTACAGTGTCGTGGACCCCATACCCGTAGATCCACTAGGCAAAAGCAACTGAAATACAATAAATTAACCAATAAGGGAAAATCATAGTCCCTACCATGATATCCGACACAATATTCCGATGAGGAATTCCAACGACAAAAGTGGGCCTACATGGCCAAAATGAAATGCAATGACATCCACGAGCCTTGCTCGGATAATACAACATGACAACAACTGACAGACTGAAGTAAACTCCCACTGACTGACCAACATGAACAACTCGGACTAGTATCACTCAAATGCCTTGTCGCCAACGTCATGCCCCTGTGTCTCAACTCTCTCCTCGCAAGCACCTAAAACATGAAAACATGTTCCGCCCCCACGGGGTCAGTTATCTAGATAATGAACATCAAATACATGTATAACATGATAGAATCGAGCATTCGTGAAACACTATGCCCACGGCATATGAGCAATACCTGCTCAACACGTTAAAGTATACGTGCCCAACGACAAACCAGCGATATAGAACACCACAATGAATTATACGAAGATGAACCAAACCAGAACTGAATTAATTATGAATCACAATGCCCGAAGGCTCCAATGAAATTACCAAGACATCACAAAGGCCTGAAAGCCACTCACCAAGTCACAAATATGACAATCACTGAAGTTAAAACACCAAATCAGATCAATGAGGGCCGAAGCCACGGCACGAAGCCGTATCACCATTAGGGCCGAAGCCACGGCACGAAGCCGTATCACAATTAGGGCCGAAGCCACGGCATGAAGCCGTATCACAATTAGGGCCGAAGCAACGGCATGAAGCTGTATCACAATGAAACCATCCAATGGCTGTGACCTACTGAACCGTAGGTATTGGGAACCAACCGCGAAGGTTCAAGCTCCAAGCTTACCCATAATGAAATCACCCAGTGACCATGACCTACTGAGTTGTAGGTGTTGGGAACCAACCGCCAAGGTTCAAGCCCCAAAATTACCCATAATAAAATCACAAACGGCAACAATCCAAAGATTACCAAATTCACAGAAATGATAGTGTGCTGCCTTGAGTCGGCCAACACGATGACAGAAACTCACGGATGGGAACTATCCTCGACAGTCCCAATTCGATACCTCGATTGCCTTAGAATGGCCAACCGATAACAATGATATAAGGAATGCCTCAGCACCTTTAATCGGTTACCGACGACGAAGATGAGAACGAATACGCCAATACCTTCAATCATCCAATACAACATGAATGACAGGATGCCAACATTAATAATGATGATTACAATAATGTCTTAGATCGACATCAATATTAACAACAACAATCGATACATCCATACCGCGAACCGGCTATCGACAATAACATTAACAACGAGTATCCCAATGCCTTGAACCAGCCATTAATCAACAATAATAAACATTTGGCATAGTTGCCGAAGAGTATCGTATCAAACGATCCCCTAATATAAATGAATTCATGAAGATAATAAGTCTCGAAATGATACGTCACATTCATACACATATATGATAACATTAATCTTATTGGCTAGTACAAGAATAAAACTTGCCTCAACCGAAGGCGAGAAAGTCCTTCCACGATCAACATCCTTGAAGAATAACGGCCGCGCGGACAACCTTGAACAATACAAATTCCAACAATTCACTCAATATACGAATCAAGCATGATCACAACCAACTCAAAAGTCGAAACAACACTACCCGAAACTCATTGGGGAATTTAAACAAACACGTTGTAAATAATCTCCAATTGTTTACAACCAAAACTCAATTATATCAAAACAAACCTCCAATGGATGATTCAATCCAACAAAACCTCGTGAATACTATCAATAATCCAATAGGAATACTTAAATCGAGATTCAACAACATCTAGTCGAAAAGTCCCCAAAAATTCCTCAATGATTCAAAAATTCCGAAAATAACACCAATGAATCCGTAAGAATATAAGTATACAAGATAAATAATCCATATCTAACATATTCCAGCATAATATCAAGCTTACACGAAGAGATCGGAAGGAAAAACCCAATAATCTGAAATTTTAGATCCATGAAGTTATTACCTTGATTTGGAGTGACGAAACTGATTAAATGATGATTAATCTGACTAAGGAGCTTGAAGATGATGATAGATGGATTCAGCTCGAAGAAATCTCTCCAAGACGTCCGGAATCGCTCAAAACCGACGAAGGAATGAAGTGAAATGAAAAAATGACGAATCTGAAATGCATTGGCCAATATATACTAGTCCCAGCTTAGCGCACGCTATGACCTGATATGTAACGTGCGCTAACGGGTTAACCGGACAGTCCAGTGAGCTCTGACTGCCTCGTTAGCGTGCGTTAACCCAAAAAGTTAACGTGCGCTAACTGATATCTGATGCCCAGTGTCTGGAGTCCAGGACCTCCTATTCTCTGATCTGTTCGTGATAGCATATGCTACACCCAAACTCAGCATGCGCTACCACATCATTAGCGTACGCTAATATCCATTCATAGCATACGATATGAATTATTCCAAATCAGTCCAGTACCCACTGGACTCTGCCTGATCGACCTTAGCGCGTGCTATACTGCTAGCATAACGTGCACTATCCGAACTCACTAGCACGCGCTACTTACCGTTCGTAGCATGCGCTACTACAACTCAACTGCAGTCCAGTACCTTCTGGACTGTCTGCCTGAACCACGCTAGCGTGCGCTACTTCTGATTACCTACCGTGCGGTACCTGTACTTGATTAGCGTGCGCTAACTAAGATGATGATGATGATGATGATGATGATGATGATACTCCCATCTCAATCTCAAACAATGATGAATGACGAAAAACAACTGATATGTGATTCCGAAGTACACCTAACGGTGAACACAGTTGAATGAATATGACTGATGAATGATTATTACTGAGTGAAAAATTTATGAGTGAAAATTACTGAATAGAAATAATGAATTCACATCCGGCTATGACAACCGAGTCGCGCAATAGGATTGACGACGGAATGAATCAAGCTTGTTCTCTCATTATGAATATTAGATATTGTATATCTAATTTGCGACATTGGATGTCTAAATTGATTTATTGGATAAATTAATATACGGCCTAATGAATTAAATAAATTACCAGGTGATTTTTAATTCATGAATATAATTATTTATTGGAGAAATTAATTATGTCATTATGTATTTTATATGATTAATTGGATTAACTAATCGATATAAATACATCAGAACGGAATCGGAGTTTACCTGTTTGGACTCACGGGAGTCCAATACGAACCGAACTCGTCCGATTCCATCTAGAGGCCGCCCCACCTTATCCCTTCCCTCTTTATCTTGGTTTTGTCCTTGGAAGGAGGAAGACTAAAGACCGTAGAGATATGATATCTCTTTAAATAAGTAAAAGGTGATTTGGTGGGTGAAAGGTGTGATTTGAATGAGAATAAAAGAGAAGACTGCAATCTCTCTTGGCCACCTTTTGAACACATGGTTCATAGCAATAGAGAGAGAGAGAGAGAGAGAGAGAGAGATAGAATCCTCTTTTTCAAGTCTTCTTCTTGTTCATCACATTGTTCTTGAGTTCTCTCGGAGAAAATTCGAGATATATTGAGAGATATAGATTATACACTTAAAGTGTTATAATCAAAGTCTTCATCATCCTAGCTCTAGTCGTATCCTTGTAGGATAGCAAGGTGATCGTCATCCCATTCGTTTCTCCGGTGCGTGGCAAGTAGAGGCGTTGTATTTTCGACGTTAGATCATCTAAGGGCTTTGGAGCACATTGGATCGTATGGATATACAACTTAAGCTTGGAGAATAGCTCAAGAGAAGGAATCCATTTAATCAACGGACTACAAGGGTGAGTTTATTTATCTCTTGTGTTTTCGTTTATATATTCGTATATACGTAGCTCGATCGATCCTCGTAGGAATTCGAATAGAATTAATTATTGTTTTACCGCTTCCGCTGGGCCTTCATTTTAGGCACCGAATCCCAACACACAAGGGTGTTACGACTGTAACTCCTTGGCCGTCTTATGGGGACACCTTGTATACAATGAGATGCTTGAGGTGATTTCTTCATTTTCATTCATACCTTACTATAGACCCTCATCCCTCCTCCGTAAAATCATGATTTGATTTTTTTGTTCAATGTGGAAAACATCTACTTGGCATCAGGAAATCAACCTACAGAGTCCGTTTCATCGAGTCAGTTGATTTTCATCGGATTGAGGTACAAAACTCTAACCTCATCTTGCTTATTTTTGTAGATTAAGCCTTGTTCTTGATTTTAATTGATAGATGTTGAATTCAATAGTGTTCCTCAGTTGTTTTTATCTACTATAGCAGAAAAGAAACTTTATTAATCAATTGAAAATCAAATTTCAATCATAAGGTGTTTGATAAAAGTTTCTGATGTGTTCTATCTAATACTTTCATAGTCT
This sequence comes from Orobanche coerulescens, assembly GCA_033398695.1. Taxonomy (NCBI): domain Eukaryota; kingdom Viridiplantae; phylum Streptophyta; class Magnoliopsida; order Lamiales; family Orobanchaceae; genus Orobanche; species Orobanche coerulescens. The sequence goes on from CM065801.1 coordinate 69,420,616, forward strand.
TGTTGATTAAACCATCTATCTCCCTTGCAATTATATATTCATATAGGTTATAGGTTGATAGAGTTGTGAACTACCAGTCGACCCTCGCCTTGTTATGCACTCTGGTTCTTAGTCTTTCATAGTGTGTGCCTGTGGTACTATTATTTTCATCGACAAACCGTAGAGGCTATATTCATCAACCCCCTTTTTGATAATGTTGAATAAGGCAAGTTTTGTGATCAGACTCTCTATATCGTTGTTGTTTGATTGTTGGGAGTCGTTGTTTAATTGTTGAGAGTGTTGTTTAATTTCGTCAACCATCTTCGTGGAACATTAAGCACTTCTAATATTATTGTTTATTTTTCGAAAGTTGATGCATGTAAGGTATAGAATTATATGCTCTTCCCATGACGCTTATCCGTTTCAGCCTTGAAGTCTCTGAACTTGTCAAAGGCTTCAGATTTACGTCGCACCAATTTGGTGGATGACTTGAAGTATCAAGGGAACAAGATATTTTAATTAATTCATTTTAATTATTTGGTCTTGATGTGAGAGGATTTAATGGAGAATAAAATGAAGACTCTCACTTCACTTGTGTAAGGCTTCCCATATGTGAGATTGAGATAGAGTGAGAAGGAAAAATAGTTTTTCCAAGTCTTTTACTTCTTCTTCATTTTTTTTCTTGAATTCTCTTGGAGAAAGATCAATACATTGATTGAGAGATATATATTATACACTTAGAGTGTAATAATAAAAAGCTTCATCACTTGATTCTAGCCGTAACCTTAGAGGTTAATCGAGTGTTGTCATTCCAGTCGTTTTTCCGGCGCGTGGCAAGTAGAGATGCGGTGCTTTCGGCATTGGATCGTTCAAGAGCTTAGAGCGGATTGGACTCGTAGAGATCAAGCAAAGCTTGGGGAATAGCTCAAGAGAAGGATACCATTTAATCAACGGACTTCAAGGATGAGTTTCTTGCAACTCTTGTTTTTTGTTTATATATTCGTATATACGTTAGGTCGATCGATCCTCGTAGGGTTTTACCACTTCCGTTGGGCCTTCTTTTTAGGCACCGAATCCAAACAGTACCCATATATCGAATAATCATCTATAAACGCGATGAAATATTCGAAACCAACCTTAGCCTGGACGTTCATTGGACCACATACATCCATATGAACCAATTCCAACACATTCTGAGTACGACTTCCTTTGGTTTTAAAACCCGTTTTGTCATCTTACCTTCCAGATAGGATTCATAAATTGAAAATGACTCAACTTAGAGATCATCCAATGGGCCAATTATGAACCAATCTTTGAATCCTCCTAAGGTTTATATGACCTAACCATAAATGCCACATATATGTTTGGTTTATGCTCGAAGGTTCTTTTCTCTTGTTAGGTTTAGACAACGAGTTAAGTGATTTATGTTTATAAATTGGAGTTTGTGCAGTATTAATGACCTATAGTCCATCACTATAAATAACATTGCAAATATATTCACCGTTTCTTCTAATAATAGCATCACCATCAAAATAAACTGAATAACCATCACAACTTAATTTAGAAACCGAAATAAAATTCAGTCTAAGATCTGGTACTAATAAAACATTGTTAGAGACTAATCTTTTATTATTAATCTTCAATTGCACGACTCCCACTGCAACAGCCATAAGCCTGGAATAATCGCCCCAGTTGATGGTGATCTCGCCCGCACTAAGCTTCTTGGTTACCTAAAAACTATGTGAGTCAAAGCAAACATGATCAGTGGAGCCTGAATCAACTATCCACGAAGTGGAAGAACAAACTGCCAAACATGTTTTGACTACTAGTGCACGAGACATACCTTTCTTAAGAGCAAGGCAGACCGCTTTAAAATGTCCTTTCTGACCGCACTTGTGGCACTTTCCCTTTGGCTTTTTTTTTTGCCTCAAGATGTGGAGCCTTGCTCTTATCCTTGAGAGTTGCCACTTGCTTCTGGCCCACTTGTTTCTTCTTCTTCTTCCCCCACTTGGGTTTACAATTCGAAACACCAGTAGCCGCAATAATTTGATACCCTTGCCTAAATAGACCTTCCACAGCTTGAAGCTATGTCACCAATTCCACCAAGGTATACTCGCTATAATTCATATTTTAGTTTAGGATGAACTGCTCAAAGCTCATAGGTAAGCTGCCTATGATGATATCGGCCTGCGTTTCCGTATCGATAGTAGCCCCTAAGATATCAAGTTCGTTTAGATGGGAAATCATATTTAGGACATGATCCCATACCGGGGTTCCTTCAGGTATTTGGGTCTTCATCAAGACCCTCATATAATTTTGCCTAGCCGCTCGGTTCTAATGTCCAACCATCTCGTCGATATTTTACATTATGTCTGCGGCCATGCCCATAGTCTGATGTTGATGTTGCAATACATTTTCTAAAGAAGACAAGATGTAACAACAAGCCATCTCAGCAGATTTCTTCCATTTGTGATATTCTTTCACCTCATCAGGTGTCGAATCCGCATCTAGTTCCAATGGGCATTCCTCGGTTAGAACAAACTTGTGTTCCTCAGCAGTCAAGACAATATTATGATGACGTTTTCAATCAGCAAATTAGTGCCATCTAGTTTGTTTTCTTTGAGAATTACAGCAAGTGGATTGAAAGACATCTGGGATAATATTAAAAACATTCATTACACAGTGTATAGCAAAATATATTAAAAACCTCAAAAACACAATATATATGCTAGCAACCAACACCTCAAAAAATCCGCATATGCAAGCCACGATCGTGTGGACGTTTACACATATTTTTCAAGTAGAGTTTTACGTCCTTAATTTTACTATCTAATCAATTTACGTTATGACAAGTAAAATTAATAGTTGGTTCCTATTGGCCATGTATTAATTAACGTAGATTCCGATGGGTAGATTTATTAATTAATAAACCTAAGTGAACACCATAATTTAACAATCTTAAAATATTATCTTTAAATAATAGTCTTACATATGGAGAGGTCCTATCATAAAAAATAATATTTACCTTTTGTTATCATTTGAAATTTAAAACTGGTGAACCTATACTTAGCACATCCGATATGGAGGAAGACCCTAATTTCAACGTGCATGCTAATTACTTTACAATTTAAATTAATTATGGAGGCCAATTTAATTTTATTTAAAAATAAATAAATCAATTTAATCACTTAGTTATTTTAGCCTTAAGGTTTTTAATTTTATCGTCCTAACATGCAAGAAATGTATCACGCATACATTCATACATGCCATACCTCAAAACATTAAAAATCGAAATAAAAGCATGGACAATTAAATTATCCAATTATCATGGTCTTCTTCTTTGAATTGAACCCAAGACAATCTTCGACTCGATATCTCCCACTTAATCAAGTATTTCGTCACTCTTTCTCGGCCGGGCCGTGGATTTTCAAAATTAAAGTTTCACTTTTATGCAAAATTAATTACATAAAAAAATTCCATTTGAAATCATGACTCTCCAGCGGTTGCAACGAACGGCGGTGAAACGTACCAGACCAAAAAGAGGACGACCCGACCCGAACCGGCCAACCGGCCCAGAACAGGCAGCCCGCGGCCCTCGGCAGCAGGCCCGACACTGCTCGGCAGGCAGCCATGTGCTGCTCGGTAGTGCCCACGTGTTGCTGTCGGTCGCAACTGTCCAGCAGTCCTGGTGTCCCGATTCTGCTATACTTCTTCGTGATTTCGTCTTCTCCGAATTCGATTACAATTTTACATAAAATAAAATACATAGAATTTACAGCAAGATTACACAAAAAATAAGATCTTAGATCTATCCGCGAATTTTCTCACGGGAAAAACCATTACATGCCTCAAAACTAGGCCAAACCAACAAATGCATAAATAATAAAATTAACCATTCACATAACCATGATAATTTATAAGTAATTTAAATATTATTTATTATTTCTTAAATAAATATGTTGGTAAATTAAATATCCTAATCTAGATCAAAGATCATAGTATATTTACCTTTGAAGCGTAGTCGTTGCTTGTTCCTTGATCTTCTTGTATTTCTACCTTTAGATATTCTAGAGTATGATCCGCCTTAATCCGGGAGTTGTGTGGACAACGAGATACCGAATCTTGCTTGGACAACAATGGATCGGGCGAAATCTTATTTCTCACAACTCTCGATTTTCTTTTCTTCAAGTAATTCTGATATGTAGCAAGAATTAAAGTGTTATCTCAATTGTGGAATCAAAGATACAAGTCAAGATCCACAATTAAACACTAAGAAGAAAAATTGAAATTTCTTGTGTATGAAGAACACCAATTGACGGAACCCCTTTGTCCCTATATATAGGCTTTTGGATTACTCTAGGGATCTTAAGGAGGATTAGGGTTAGAACTCCTAGTGCAACCCAACTTTCCATATTAATCCCTTTCCTAATATGGTTGAGTTCACTAATATGAACTCAGTCCACTAAAGAGTTAATATTGCACTTCCTACCCAAATCCCAATTTATGAAATCGGGCTCCTTATTCAAATATATTATTTTCCTGTTTTAAGATATCGAATGTCCATTAATTAATTTAAGCAACTGAGAACTTTAATTAATTAATATCTTATCCAAGAGTAGTACCACTCGAACCTTATCATTATATCGGAATTAAATTCACTCGCAGAGTTTAATATAATAATCATTATCGAGCTCTTCAAGGGGACATCATCAACCCGCACGAGTCGGGACACGATTTCTAGTGATAATAATAATTGTCATATAGATAATAGTATTGCCCAAGATACGAAGCTTATTGAGTCAATCATTTTGGCTCTCACCCATGGTAAATCAAAGTAATAAATATTATAAATACACAATTAAATATTGTATATTTATAATTAAGAAATAATAATTATCCGAGATTTACATTCTTCTTACAGTCACTACAGAAGACACTATCTAACTTCGATCCTGTTCAGTGTATGCAAATATGCTAATGCATGCAAATAGTCAAGACCAACTAATCTCAAGCATACACTACAACCTCTACAAGGCACCGATAATAATAATTATAGGTTGTGAACTATTATATTATTTTATAAGGCACCGATAATGTGATCTTCTGTGTAACACCAATACACCACATTATCTACAATATAAAATAATTAGACATTTTATTTGCATAACCCTAACGTGAATAGATATGCAAAACATGTGATTAAATATAATTAATATTCTCATAGGTAGTTACAGGGAAATAAGGTAATACAAGCATAAAGTATGCTTTGCAGTATACAACCCTAACATATTCTTCCGAGGGAACTTAAGGTCCTAGAACTCAGGTCGAGAACCGACTACCCTGTAGCCCTTTGCTCCTTGACCTGGACCTGGTCCGCCAGTCACCCGATGGCTTGCGCAACACTTTTTTGAGCATTGCCTCCATTTCTTTCTCCTTCTCCTGCCTCCACCTCCTACTAGCTTCCCGAGCCTCTTCTCCCTTTTTAGCAATATCAAGCTCTATAACTTTGTCATAGATATCTCGAATAACTTCCATTGACTCAATCTGCTTATCCTGTATATCTTTCACTAAGGCGACAAGACCTGTGACCACTATACTTAGATCATCGATCTTTTGATCATGGCCGCTAAGTTTGTCCCTTGTGTACTCGAGGGTAGTAACAGTTTTAGCTTCAGCAACACTGATCTTTTCTTGATCGTTCTTCAAGACCCACGTCTCGTGTTCGTGGAGATTATGAAGGTCTTTATATATGGCATTCGGCAGAATTCTGAATGCGTCGGTGATATCTTGCACATGCCTCTTATCCAGTATAACTCTTTTCCTACATCACGAGTTAACAGAAACAAATCAAGAACTTTAATCCGGTGTTATTAGGACCAGTGATCCGGGATTGTTAGAATTGAATTCTACGATCATTAGTGAGGTTAGTCTAGTGATAAGTGGTAATTTTACCACATTTTTCTAGGATTTTATACTAGGTTTTTATCTCGTTTCGTGATTAATATGCTCGTATTTGGCTTATTTATGATTAGTCGAGCCGTATTACGCGTTTGGGTTGGTTTTAGTGTGTTTGCAAGTTTTTAGAGCCAAAAGGACCCAAAACGAGACAAAGGACCGAGAGTCGAGTCAAACGGACGGAAGAAACGGATTTTTGCAAAAGTCAGACCACCTATCGGGCCAGCCTATCGGCCGATAGGTGCATCCGAAAGGTGTCCAGGCCCTATCGAGTGAAGTCGACCGACGAACCAACTATCGGACCAGCCTATCGGCCGATAGGTGCGTCCGATAGGCTGCACCGCGGGATCTCGTGTTTTGACGGATTGTGACTCTTTTGGATAGATTTTGTTTCCTAGATTAGTTCCAATCGGGATTTTAACTCCCAGAGGCTATATACACCTCCTCCTAGACCTAGTTTTTATCATCTTTCATCAGCTTTTATCATCCATTATCATCTTTAGCACACTTTTACAATTTTTGAGCAAGATTAATTCCTTGGAGACAAGAACTTTTTGGAGGCAGCAACTATTATTGTTTTTCGGAGATTGAAGACTGAGAGTTCATCCGAAAGGGTTGTAATCTCTCTTTTCATATCAATAATATGCATTCTCCATCTATTTCTTGTCTGATTTCAATTATGTCTGGCTAAATCCATTGATTGATTCTAGGGTTAGTAATTTTAATTGATGTTCACATGATGTCTCTTTGATTACCTTTTGACCTTTCATCCTAGGCTTGTGTTCAAGATGTGTTAAATCTCATGCTAGATTAAAGGGCCCTTAATCGATGCATGTTAGCTAATTAATTTTGCCCGAAGGATTAATTAATTAGTGGAAATACTTGATGCACAATATGATTTGATCTTAAGACCTAAGTGGAGTAAGATAAATCATAGATAAATAAGTTGGCGCTTTTTAAGTGATTTAAATTCTTTGAGCCCTGGCGGGAAAAAGGGTTTAAATTAACTATCTTTCTAGGTTGCCTTGATCGGAATTCTAGATCGGCTGAGTGATTATTTCTAGGATTGAATTAAAATTTGGGGAAAAAGAATCAAGTGAATGGATTGTGTGAACTCAATTAGATGATACTACCCTAGGATCAATTAGCTTTCACTTGTGATTTTATCTTGCTAATTTGCTTTATTTGCTTGATTTAGATAATTCATCTTTTATTTAATTTTTATTTTTCGATTTTTGAAGTTAGATAATTAGAAACAAACCAAATTTTCGGATTCCTAAATAGCAGTCAAACTTTGAGTAGAGTTACTTCCTTTATTTTCGACATATCAATTCCCTTGGGTTCGACACCTTGGAAATACTTTGAGGTTTTACAAATTTTAAAATTGATCGGATTTGAAAACCATACTATGCGAATTCAAGCGATCAATTTTTGGCGCCGTTTCCGGGGAATTGATAGAAAACTTAAGGGGATAATTCGAAAAAAAAGAGATTGTTACTTTAGGTTGTTTACTATTATTATTAATATTAGATCTCGTTTCCTCACATCTTGTTTTCTCTTCCTTGTAGGCGGTGCATGATCACAAGATCCCAAGGAAAGGACTTATTTTCTTTGGATCCGGAAATCGAGAAGTCTTTGAGGAGGAAGAAGCAAGAAGCGAGAACCGAGACTATTTCTATACCTTTCGTTGATACCATGGCCGGCATTGTTGACCCACCACGAGACATTGCTCGTCCAGAGAAGATCCCTTTGAATGCCCGCTTTCGACCTAAGCTGGACGATTATCAAGAAGGAGGTTGGGGAAAGATTGATGCCAACAACTTCGAGCTTAAGTCGTCCCTCATCGCTACGGTGAAGTCTCAAACATACGGAGGAGGAGTTAATGAAGATCCAAACGCTCATCTTGAGTCGTTTTTGGACATATGTGCCACCATCAAGCAAAATGGAGTGCCTCCGGATGTCATTAAGATCCGCCTATTCCGGTTCTCCTTAGAAGACGATGCGCTAGATTGGTACAAGAGCCTAGATCGGAAGGAAATTGGTACTTGGAGAGAGATGACTCGGTTGTTCTTAGCACAGTTCTATCCTCCCTCGAAGGTGCAAAAACAAATCAACGATATCTTGCAATTCGAGCAATATGAGGATGAATACTTATACGAGGCATGGATCCGATTTAAGAAGCTACTTCGCAAATGCCCACAAAGATGGAATTGACAAGGAGGAAATCTACATTCGGTTTTATCGGGGTTTGACGAGGAAGGCTAGAAGAGAGTTGGACTATTCCTCGAAGGGGGGATTTCTTGCTAACGATTATGAAGAGGCCAAGAATCTCATCGAGCTAGCGGTCAACAATGATTACGAGGAGGTGACCGATAGGAAGATGACGAGAAGAAAGGTTCCATCCGGTGACGAGGACGCCTACGGTGATTTGAAGGCGAAATTTGAAAGACAACAAAAAGAGCTTGAGATGCTAAGAAAGAAGACTTTGGGAGTCAATGCAGTTTTTGAAGAGCTAAACGAGCCTATTGCAATTGAGGAGGATGTAAATTACGTGCAAGGAGGAAACTTCTGGCAAGGGGGAAATAGGGGGAACTATTATCCGAACAATCGAAACCACCCTAATTTCTCCTATGCCAACCCGAACAATGCTCTTCAGCCACCACCGGGATTTAACGTGAAAAACGGGGTTATTCAAGAGCCGATTGCTAAGACACCGATGGAGGAGATGTTGGAACGGTTAGAGGCGAGTCAAAAAGATTTTATTTATAAAGTAGACAAGAGGTTCGGGGCTCTCGAGCATAGTGTGACATCTATTGGAAACTCAGTGATAGCCTTGACAAAGCAGATGTCGATGGTGGAGACCCAAATGGGTCAAATGGCGAACGCCCAAGCCGGATTTCATAAGCCGGGCCATTTTCCGAGCAGTACCGAGACCAACCCGAAGACGCAACAATGCAATGCAATCGAGCTTCGGAGTGGGACAAGGTACAGTAATCATGGGGCTGAAGTTGAGAAATCTGGAAACGAGGATGTACTAGAAACGGGAGCCAAGAACGAGAAGGAAGATGAAACGCAGCAGGCCTATCGGCCAAGCCTATCGACCGATAGTCCCACCCGATACCCAGACAGAATTCCAGCAATTGAGCCTATCGACCCCCTATCGGTCGAAAGGCTCCTTTAGGTTCGAATGTGAAGGATTTTGAGGTAAAAGTTCCATTTCCACAGCGATTGGACAAGTCGAAATATGATGAAAAGCTTCAACGGTTTATCGACATGTTTCAAAAGGTGAATATCAACATTCCACTTCTAGACGCTTTGAGAGACATGCCGGGGTACGTTAAATTCTTGAAAGACGCTGTGGCAAGCAAGAGGAAGTTGGCGAAGTTTGAAACAATAAATTTGACAGAGGAGTGTAGCGCTATCATTCAAAACAAACTTCCGCTCAAGCAGAAGGATCCAGGACGTTTTATTTTGACATGCATGATTGGCGACCAAACGTTCAGTAATGTGTTGTGTGATCTCGGGGCAAGCATCAATCCTATGCCTCTATCCATCTTTAAGAGGTTGAAGATTGGGGAGATGAAGCCGACTACCATTTCTCTACTCATGGCGGACCGGTCGATCTCTTATCCGAGGGGAGTTGTGGAGGATGTGTTCGTTAGAGTCCAACACTTAGTCTTCCCGGCCGATTTCGTAGTTCTTGACATGCCCGAGGACGAGAATCAACCATTGATCTTTGGGAGACCGTTTCTAGCGACGGGGAGAGCACTTATCGACGTCCAAGAGGGTGATCTTACCTTCCGGGTTAATGATCAAAATCTGAAAATTTCCATCTATGACGCGATGAAGAAGCCCGAGGATGCGCCCGAGGAATGTTATGAAATTGAGTCTATTATGCCGCCCCCGACCGACATGTTGGAGCATTGCATTTCACACTCCATTTACTCACATTCCGATGTTGATGAAATTTCCGAGGATTTGCCAGAGTATGTTCGAATGTTGGAGGCGAATGAGTTTCGATCTAATGAGAGGGACGTATGCTATCTTGATATCAACAAACCCGTTCAAGGCGGAGTTGTCGATGAAGACCCGGAATGAATGAGGTATCGTCTAGCTAAAGACGTTAAACGTAGCACTTGTTGGGAGGTAACCCAACGTATGTATATTAGTTCGTTTTATTCGTTTTTTTCGATTGTTCGTTTGCGTGATTTTTGTAGTTTCTAGTTTCGTAGTAGCTTTGTTAGTTTTGTTAAGTTCTAATCCATGCACGCCGAGTTTTGGGATACTTACAGGTCTTTAATCGCCATATCCAAGCGAAAACGGGACCAAGTATGCGAAATAGAAAAAGTTGAAAAAAATTTTTGAGACAGACAAACCTATCGGGCGAGCCTATCGGCCGATAGGCCCGGCCGATAGGCTGAGGAAAATTAAAAAAATTAAATGTTACAAGCAGTGGTCGATAGGCAGACCCTATCGACCGATATCCCGCCCGATAGTAAGGTACGTAAGTTTCTGTCTGCCCTATCGGCCCAGCCTATCGGCCGATAGGCTGGCCCGATAGGATATACCCGGCCCAGTATCCGCTTCGACCCGGTTGATTAATACCCCCTTTTATACACTTCTCCCACCCGTTTTTCTCACACACACACACACATATCGGCCGATAGAACATAAGGGGCGATTTTCGCATTTGTTCTTCCTTACAACTTCGATCAAGGAACTTTGAAATGGCTGGAAATCCAAGCAAGAAGTCGAAGCCGTGTAAGGCCGGAAAGTCTAAGGCAACCACAGAGAAGGAAAGGGAGCTCTCGGCCGACAACCCACCATTTCCACTGCAGTGATCAGGTACTCCGTTAACAAAGCCACTCCTTTCTCTTTTCAAACTTATTCCTCCTTTGGGATGCGAAATAAGTTTGTGGGGGGGGGGGGGGAGAAGTGCGGCTTTGTTAATTTCGGCACGTGTGAGTACCTTGTATGCCTTGTATCATTATTTGCTTGTGTTGGTGCCCGTTGTTTTTATTTGTGCTTATCATATTGGTGTTGCGTGGATTTGGTTTTTGTTGCTTAGTTTTTAGATTTTTATGCTTCATTTTCGTTTGGTGTGTTTGCTAGTTTCTATTTTTTTTAGGTCGTAGTAGTTTTTGTTTTTAGATTTCGTGTTTGCTTTTATCTGCTTTTCGTTGTTTTTTTTAGATAGCCTTGCTTGTCTTAGTTTTTCTTTTTTTCGTGAATTTTTCGTGCTTCTATTTGTGTGATACCGATGTTACGACACTATTTTTCTCTCTGAAGAAATTGTCGAGTTTTAGTCGAGTTGTAGTCAGTTATTTCTGTTTTGCATAGTATTCATTTAGGTCCAAAATTTTTCGTGATTGTAGAGGTCTTGGCAGATAAGAGACGATACATACTTGTTTTAAAATCACCGTCAATACGTTTGGTTACATCTTCCGGATAGTGAGTCGTACTGTTTCTTTAGTCGTGTTGGCACTTAGATTGAGTTTAGAGTCGGTCAGTTTTTCCCAAAAGTCGAGATAATGTTGTTCTATGAAGGGAAGTCTAGTAACCGGGGGCATTCGCGTGACCCGTTGTTTACCCTCGCGCAAAACGGCGACCTTGATTCGGACATGCGGAAATTATATATTCGAGTTGTTTCTCCGCTGTATACGGGAACTTAGTAACTAGAAGCATCCATGTGCCCCATGAGTGTCTTTTACGTCAAACGGTTTCCTAATACATGAGAATGGAAGTTCCACTCTAGGATTACCCCGATGAAACATCCCGAGATCCTAACCTAGTGGTCAACTCGAATCAAATTCTTAAACATATATATAAGGGAATACTGTCCGAGGTTTATTTGTTATGAAACTCGTGAAAATTGTGCCACTAGACTGTGTAACGGGACGAACTAGCTTGTTTATTTTAGCCTTTCATATTGACGGTCGATTTGACTCACGTTTTGTTAATCTTTGAGCTGGATTTTCTTCATGAACGAATGATTAGGACTGAACTTGACTACTTTGCGGAATCATTATTCTGAGTGCAGCTCGCTTTTACGACACTCGGATTATTTAGAGAGAATTACAGGATAGTATTGATTAGGTTGAACACTATGAGTTGCACGATGATTCACGACATTCTTTTTCTTTTCTTTTTGTTGTTCGGGACGAACAAGGCTTAAGTTTGGGGGGGTTTGATAAGTGGTAATTTTACCACATTTTTCTAGGATTTTATACTAGGTTTTTATCTCGTTTCGTGATTAATGTGCTCGTATTTGGCTTATTTATGATTAGTCGAGCCGTATTACGCGTTTGGGTTGGTTTTAGTGTGTTTGCAGGTTTTTAGAGCCAAAAGGACCCAAAACGAGACAAATGACCGAGAGTCGAGTCAAACGGACGGAAGAAACGGATTTTTGCAAAAGTCAGACCACCTATCGGGCCAGCCTATCGGCCGATAGGTGCATCCGAAAGGTGTCCAGGCCCTATCGAGTGAAGTCGACCGACGAACCAACTATTGGACCAGCCTATCGGCCGATAGGTGCGTCCGATAGGCTGCTCCGCGGGATCTCGTGTTTTGACGGATTGTGACTCTTTTGGATAGATTTTGTTTCCTAGATTAGTTCCAATCGGGATTTTAACTCCCAGAGGCTATATACACCTCCTCCTAGACCTAGTTTTTATCATCTTTCATGAGCTTTTATCATCCTTTATCATCTTTAGCACACTTTTACAATTTTTGAGCAAGATTAATTCCTTGGAGACAAGAACTTTTTGGAGGCAGCAACTATTATTGTTTTTCGGAGATTGAAGACTGAGAGTTCATCCGAAAGGGTTGTAATCTCTCTTTTCATATCAATAATATGCATTCTCCATCTATTTCTTGTTTGATTTCAATTATGTCTGGCTAAATCCATTGATTGATTCTAGGGTTAGTAATTTTAATTGATGTTCACATGATGTCTCTTTGATTACCTTTTGACCTTTCATCCTAGGCTTGTGTTCAAGATGTGTTAAATCTCATGCTAGATTAAAGGGCCCTTAATCGATGCATGTTAGCTAATTAATTTTGCCCGGAAGGATTAATTAATTAGTGGAAATACTTGATGCACAATATGATTTGATCTTAAGACCTAAGTGGAGTAAGATAAATCATAGATAAATAAGTTGGCGCTTTTTAAGTGATTTAAATTCTTTGAGCCACGGCGAAAAGGGTTTAAATTAACTATCTTTCTAGGTTGCCTTGATCGGAATTCTAGATCGGCTGAGTGATTATTTCTAGGATTGAATTAAAATTTGGGGAAAAGGAATCAAGTGAATGGATTGTGTGAACTCAATTAGATGATACTACCCTAGGATCAATTAGCTTTCACTTGTGATTTTATCTTGCTAATTTGCTTTATTTGCTTGATTTAGATAATTCATCTTTTATTTAATTTTTATTTTTCGATTTGTGAAGTTAGATAATTAGAAACAAACCAAATTTTCGGATTCCTAAATAGCAGTCAAACTTTGAGTAGAGTTACTTCCTTTATTTTCGACATATCAATTCCCTTGGGTTCGACACCTTGGAAATACTTCAAGGTTTTACAAATTTTAAAATTGATCGGATTTGAAAACCATACTACGCGAATTCAAGCGATCATCTAGTTCCGAGAGAATAGTAGCAAAAACTATTTATTGACTATTTGGTTGTGCTTGGACCAATGGAAGACAAGCTGTGTAATGGTTGTGCTTGGACCTATAACAGACGAGGCAAAGTTGAGTGTGGTTCTTCTTGATCCAATAGAAAAAGGAATGAAGAGAGAACATAAGCAAGTTGCTTAACCTCTATAATCTCTGTGTCTTTTACGTGTCATATTCTCGTTTAATCTTAGCAAGAAAATTCAGATTTTACCATCTCCACTATTCGACCCCCTTCTAGTGGAATTATTCACTCTTCCCTTGTCAACTGTTGTAAAGGGACCGAAAATGATCCTTACAAATGATCAACCCGAAAACAACATTATAGACGCCGAATCCTAGTTGCAATTCTAGTTGCTGTATTTTTATCGCTTTCCTTATCTAACTTAAATTTCAATAAGTCCATCACTGTAATCTTATTGTTCATCAATAAAGAAATTTTGCTTCTCGCAAAATATTACAGCTCATAATCTATAGTACTGTATGCATCCTTGACAAAATATTGAAATTATTTTCTAAGTATGAAATTGCTAAGATCAAGCTATAAGAACGTGTCTATGAACAGTCATTGATAAAGTTCTATTCACTAAAACTACACGCTGTAAGATTATGCCTACGAGCCGATCATAGTCTAAGTTGTGAAACACTTGGCCTTGTAGGATTTGAATTTTTAGAACATGCCTGCGAACTATTCTTATTTTAGTCTAAGTCTTACGAACACAGATTATCTGAAGGAAGACCTGAACATGGATTTTCTAGAGGACTTTTGGCATTATCAATAGGGGAAATTGTTGGGATAAATCCTTCAAGTGTTTTAATTAATACTTCCTATATCCAATCCTACAACCATGTTGATACAGCACTCAAAGGACATTCATCCTACAGAGTAATGAAGATCCAGCTTACAATACATGTACCTTGCTCGATATAGTGTAAATGTTGTATGAATTTTACTATGGAAAAGTAAACTGCAAAACTAACACGATAACAATTAGACTTTAAGACCGTCATGAGAGAAGTCTTTATTCACAAAGTATTCATGATTTTTAAAGTAAAATTAATGATGTTGGGGATAACATTTAATGCGGCCGAAGATTGTGGAATGCAGAGCATTTAATTAAGGCCAAAAGAATTTCTGAAGTATTTAATACTGACACTTTAATTCAAATATTCATCAGCCATTAATATGAAGTGTCCACATCTCACCAACCGACTAATGACTACCTTTATAACAGATCTAATTATGAGGATATAAATAGCCCAATCCAGAAGATTTGCTCACTAACTGATTAATTGACGAACTGAGAAATCGAGCTACTTGCGATATCATATAAGAGCAAACACTCTATTCAAGCCTATAGTGTAAATATTATTGAAGCCAGTCCCCAATAATGAACAACACACTACAACAAGGATCTAAAGTGACTACAATTGTTGTTCGGATAATTACAATGCCCTACTTTGACATTAACTTAGTCATGTGTGGACTAAGAACGAACCTCTCTGACCTGTGGGATGAAGAAATTTCATGATGAAGCTTCAATCTATATGATAAAAAGTCAGTTCAATGAAGCCTATAGCCATTGTGTATGAATGGATTCAGCTATAGTCAGGTGTATTAGTCTATGTGAAAGAACAGTGACATATTTAGTTAAAATCATCTAGTTGTGTATGCTTTGACTTTAATAAACTTTCCCTCCTATGTGGAGAACCTGTGGACAAAGAGGGCGTTTCCTCGAACCATATTAAATCTTGTGTCATTACTTTCTTTACTTACTTCTTGTTTATTTCCTGTAATTTTAATATACTTACTCTGGGAAATCCCGTAAGCACTAAGCTAACAGGAGATCATTTTCTTGTTGTAGTCACAAAAACTTTTACTAGTCTTCCGCTACGTACTTAAAAAGGAGTACATCTTATTCACCTCCCTCTAGGTTGTTATTTAAGTATACTGCGACCAACAATAGTCCAACTATGTACAATGGGATGGGATCGGGGGTGCATACTGCGAGTGTGGGATCGTGATAGCTTGTTGGCATGTGTTGTGATATTTTCTTGTTGGGTCGTGGGCCCTGTGATGATTCTGGATTTTGTGATGTAAAATGGGTCTGAGACCCTAATGGTTTTGAAAAGGTTTTATAACAAAGGAATTGAGGCCCTAAAATATTTCCATTTTATAAAACCCCCGAGATGCTGAAATATTTTCATACATTTAAGTTTGTTTTCTAAGTTCTAAAACCTCTTGGGAATTTCCTATAAATGTTTGTCGTTGTTTGGTACATAGTAGATATCTGCGTGGTATATCTTTTATGGTTAAAATACTTGTACTAACGCTATATATCCCAAGCTCTAACCCCCAATCTTACATTAAAGTGTATTTTTACATATATATTTTGTCAAATGAGTTGTTCTTATTATATTTTATTTTACATTAAATGGAAAATACTTACAATCTTATCGATAATCTCCCATGCAACATTTGATGAAATTCTCCCTGATTTTTGCGTGCGACCAAGCTTCCACTTCTGATGAGATGAAAGTGAAGATGATCAATAATGATATCTTCTCCAGCTTTTGATGCTTCTTGTTGACTCTCCTTCATCTTCCTCTCCATTTCACGTACTTCCACCGGTCAGATCTGTAATCCCCACAATTTCGATTTCCGATAATTTTATTTTTTCGGCGGAGGTCCGTTTCGATGACTCTTTTGGGACTGTTTCATCATTCTGAGAATGATTAATTCTGCACTTTTTGTCATCCGAGTTCGTTTTGGTATTGTTTTGTTGAGTTCCGTGTTTCTTAACGACTTTTCCGCACTCGAGTTCGATTCTTGTGAATCTCGTTCGAAATTACTGTTTCGAGTTTCCCGTAAGTCCGTTTAACTTTGTTAGACGTGTTGTGAACTTCGGTTTGGTTATCCGATCACGTATCGTGATTTTCGGACGTTTTGGGCTATTTTCGTAATTTCCCAAGGTTTGGGGTAATTACTTCCGTTGTCGAATTTCGAGCCTTCGGGTGGTCGGAATCGTGTATTCTGTTAGTGCTCGAATTCGTCTTCGCGAGTACTTAATAATCGTATCTTCGATTCGTATTCAGGTTCGGGTTTCGGGGTCGTTCGGATCGTCGTTGTGGTTATGTCGTAATTTTCGGTTTGTGTCGGAATCATTTTGCAACATGAGGTTGCTGGACGGACCTGTGCGAAACGGCGCTGAAAACGGCGCTGCCGAGCGCCGTGTCTTGCGCCAGGTCAGCCAGGACCAGCAAGTCTGCCAAGACACGGCCGTGAACCCGCGCACGATTTGCGCCGGGTGATGCGCCGTGTCGGATACGACCGAGACACACGCGCAGGCGTCTTGCGCCGGGTGTTGCGCCGTGTCGGTCAGGTCGCGCACTGACCCGCAACACGGCGGTAAACACAGCGCTGGTTTGGACCGTTTGTTGCGCCGTGTTTGGCAGGGGTATAAATATGACAGAGCAGTCGGGTTTCACTCATTTTTCCCATTTCGTTTTCAATCCTTCCGCAGCCAAGTCTTGGGGAAACCAAAGACATGTTATTAATCTATCCAAAACATGAAATTCCTGAGTCCATAACATTGATTAATCCTTCCATAACTTGCTCCGATCGACCAAATCAGGGTAAGTTTTCTTAAAATCTCATTTGTCCGTTTAATCCGTTTCAACTCAGAATAGTGATGGATTGATGACTGTTAAGTTATATTATATCTAATTCCTTGTTATTCCATGATTAGATTGTATTGATTCGTCGTTTTGGTTGAGTTCTTAGTCGACGCCTTGAAAGTGTCCGACAAAAAGTCTTAGAGGGGGGATTGGGCATTGTGCGATTATTATTCATCGTACAATTGTTGATTTATCATTGATATGACTTAGGAACGAAATTCTTGTGAAGAACTAGAGTCGGAACCCTTCCGTTCGTTGCCTTCTTTGGGGTTTGAGCTTCCCGATCGAACCGTGTTCTTCGGAGCGTTCGGTAGCGGTTATTAAGGCAATTATCTTATTATACGACTTGTATCTTGCGACTAGTAATCCTGTATGAGATTTATGATGATTTTGCTTGCCTTCGTAAATATGTTCCGTTTGAATTGGTTGTGTATTCCGCAATTTGAAGGCTTTGTGATAATAATGTTATATTGGTATACGTGTTAGGTGTTGTGCCATTTGTGCAGGATTGCGACGTACATATGGGATGGTTGTACACTTGGTTGTGCAATGTATTGTGTACCGATCGTGTGTTATGTTGGTTGTGTGTCGTTGATTGATGATAGTTGTTGCGAGTGTCGAGATTGTGTTATGGCCGTGTGATGTACGATTTTGTGGTGATCAACGTGATTGATTAACTGCGCTCATTGTCGTATGTAATGTGAATGTGAATATGAATATGTGTGTGACCGCTAAGTTCACTCGTGTTGGTTCGACGGGACCTACGAGGACTCATGGCAGTGGACTACGGGGTCAGAACTTAGTGAGGTACTGAGGTCCAATCGTGCTAATCTGACGAGGCCTACGATAACGCATGGCAGTGGACCATGAGTTTCGGACACAGTGCGTCCAACCGGGTGAGCTCGACGGGGCTTACAGTGACACGTGGTAGTGGACTACGGTGTCAGTACTGTGTGTGTGATTTTTGTGATTGGAATAGTCCGTGTGGGTTGTTGAACCTACGGAGACACGTGACAGTGGATCACAGTGTCAGAATTGATTATGTTTGTTTATTTGTGCGTGGTGTAGTCTGTGCGGGTTGTTGAACCTACGGAGACACGTGACAGTGGATCACGGTGTCATGAACATGTTTATTTTCAAATCAAAGTTTTGAAAGGAAAAGTTTTATGAAAATGAATGTTGGACCGAGTCCTAAGCTTGAGTAAATGTTTTCCGTGTTGTGAACTGTTGATTTATGAAATAAGATTTGGTTTAAAGCCCTCAACCCTTCTTTTGAAAGGATTAGTGAACCGGGACTCAGATTTAAAGGTTTTGATATTCCAAAATTTCCGAGGTGATGAACTTATTTTCAAAAAGCTTCTTAGCTTAAATACCCTTATTAAAAACCCCGGGAATAATTTGATACTTGAATATTGTGTTTGATTCTTGATTAATGTTTGCTCGTTACTTTTCGTATGATTTGATACTTGCACTAGTAAAACAGTGGAGTTTTACTAACCCCCGAGTAATCGGGGGATAGATGTCTGTTTTGCATCCAGGTACATGCAGGTTCGGGGGAGCAGTCACAGGATCGGCACAAGTGGATGACGAGCTGCGATACTAATCAAGAGCCGAGAGTTGTTTTGATTTTTATTGTGTTGTCAGAGTTGATTTCAGTCTTCCGATGTATTGTATTTCGACCCCTGTGTGGGTAATGTTGTTTAAGTCAGTTTGTTGATTGAGTTGTGTGACCTCATCGGTCCGTGTATTCATGTGTAAGTGACCATAACGGTCTGTACTATTTTATTGTTTGACCCTGGCCGGGCGAGCATTTGGTCGTTTTGTAAGGTATAGCTTGGTAGATCCTCGTGAAAAGGGGTCTACGGCGTGTAATATTCCCATATTGATTTTGGGGGTGTTACAATATCCTCCTCGAGCCATATTATGGGGAGCATTATTCATTTTTGCTATCTCTTGTTTCTTTCTTCTTTTTTCCTGTGATAAATATTTTGCAACAATAAGATTACATAATAGTGAACATGTAAAAGAGTCCGGAAACGAACACTTTCTTAACATAAATATGAACATATTTTATGGATGACAGTTCATATTGTTAGACTTACTCAAATGAGGAAAATATTATATGTTCTTTGTCTAATTCATGCCTTAGAAAATAATGGTGTACAAAGAATGATGAAAATATGATAGTAGCAGATGAACTATTCTCTAGTTGTCTTTGACATAATTAATTTATGATATATAATTAAGCATATGAGAATCTTAAATAATTGAATCGGAAAATAGGAGAAGGTAGATAATAATGAATGTGATATATAAATTTGGACTTTAATAAGATGAGATCGGATTTAGACTTTAAAAATGAGATCAAATATGTGATTTTTAGGTCAAAAGTAGTACCACCTAATTGGATAAGTAATAAGATCAACGAATTGATAATGGATTATGCCAACTTGTCACATAGTAGCACCCAATTGTTTTATGAGGTTGCAAATCACAGTAAGTTGTTTCTGTTTTATGAACTTTTTGAATACTTCATTCACTAGTCAAGTTATAGGTAATTGATATTTTTACCTCACAAGCAAGATCCTCTCGAATCTTTTTGAATTCGGCCCACTTGTGCTCTGAGATACCATACTTTTCACACAGAGACCGCTCTTTATATGGACCATATATATAAGTATCGATCAAATCGGTCTTAAATTTCCTCCACTTCAGGCCTACTGACTGCATCGACTTCTTTTGAAATTGAGCAAGATTGGTAATCTGACTAACATCAAAGTTAGCCTGCATCGACAATTAAAATTGAAGAGTTAGCAAAACCAATTTATATCTTAATTGTTTTTTTTCATATTTTGGGTAAGTAAGACATTCAATCACAGACTATGATACTAACTATATAACATATATAATAATGCATGTGCCAATATATCCTGCCAAATTATTTCCTTATCCGGCTTGTCAGGTACATAACCCCACCTATTGTACAGTATGGAAATATGATCTTTTGCGAGTTTCCCTAAATAAGTACTTAAATTTAAGTTATGTTCGTGCTTGATTTTCCCTCTTACTGGATTAATGATAAGAATTAGCTTTTTTCAATCTACATGCCGTTTGGACATACTTTTACAACGCGCAGGATTTTTCGATGTAAAAGTAGTATGTGGATGGGACTAAGGTGAACAAGAGGAATGATAAGGAGAACGAGGGGAATGACAAGGAAAACAAGGAGGTGAATCCATGTGCCTGTATAAACAAATAAAATTTAAATGTCAAACACAGTACACCGCAATACTATCAAAATGAAAAAAGGTACTTCATTTCAAATATACTAGAAAAGAAGGATAAAAAGATGCACCAATCATATGTCACTAATATTATGTGAAACACCACATACATTTACAATTTACAATTACATTACACAATTAATACACTTACAATTACTTTATCATTACTAAAATTTAGCTAATCTTACATTGTCTTTTAATTAGCCTTTGAGATAAGAATGTTCTGCCATGTGCCTTCATCATGATTATTTCGAATGGCGTGTATGTCATCTGCTTCATTTTCATCAACAATCGTGGGTATCCATGTTGATAAAGGAATAAACTCACAATTGTCAAATGTTGATTCTTCAGTTTCATTAATATCAACACTTCCACCTGGAATAACCACAGAGAACCTTTCATTACGCAAATTGACAAAAATACTTGTTTTTATTGGCATGCCATGATGAAAGGCTCGTCCTTGTAAGCTGTAATACCCAAGATTCCCGTTCCGATTATCTTGGATTTTTTTCGGATATTTCCCGGTTGCCGAGCGCTGAAATTATTTTCTCGACAACTGATTTTGGTGTTTATGGCCATATATGGTGTTTTGTTGTATGTTGTTTTTATTTCGGATCAATGATGTTGCCCACGAGCGTTTTGTCGTGTTCGTTCCTGCAATTTCGGATAATCGAGTCGTCCAGTCATGGTGGTCGGGCATTGGCCAGACGGTTGCGGGCACTGGCCGAACGGTTGCGGGCACTGGCCAGACGGGTGCGGTAGGAACCGGCGTAGCGCACGCTACGGCCAGAAGGTAGTGCATGCTACGGCGGGGAGGCAGCGCACGCAACGGTCGGTTAGCTGCGCGCGCTAGTCGGCCGAGACAGTAGAGGCAGAGAGGTTCTGGACTCGGGAGGATCGGCAGGTAGCGCACGCTACTGTCGGAAACTGCACATGCTACGACCGGCAGGTAGCGCACGCTACGGCCGGAAGGTTGCGCACGCTACCTGGCCGAGCGGTCTAGTCCAGGAAGTCTCTGGATTGAGGCCCGGGCCGACAGCGCACGTGTCCAGCGCATGATGGCAGGCCCCGACCGAACATTCTCGACCATGACCGCCCATTAGCGCACGCTAGTTCGGCAGCCTAGCGTGCGCTAGGCTGCACCAGTATAAATATGACCGAGCAGTCATATTTTCACCCGTTTTTCATTTCTTTCCTTTCCTATCCGCGGCTGGAGTCTTGGAGGTGTCTAAGACATGTTGTTATAGTATGAATCCACGAAGTTTGGGAGCTCATATCATCGATTAATCACTCCATAATATCCTTCAATCCAGTGAATCAAGGTTAGTTTTCCTATAATCCTGGTTTTGGGAAAATTGGGGATTTTCTTTGATTTCATCCATTTAATTCGTCATAACTTATAACAGTGATGGATTGATGATTATTAAGTTGTATTATATCGAATCCCTTGTTTTTCCACGGTTGGATTGCCGAGGATTCGTCGTTTTATTGAGTTTCTAATCGATGCCTTGAAGGTGTTGGATAAAATGTCACAAAGGGGATTCGGGCGTTCTACGATTATTCTTCCTAGTACCATCGTAAATTTACTCATGGTATGATGTTAGGGTTAGGTTCCTTGCAAAGAACTCGAGTCGGAACCCTTCCGTTCGCGTTTCCTGATCGGTTGCGTTACCGTCGTTTTCGCCAGAGAGTTGTGGGCGTTTGAGATTTCCCGGTTGAGCCATGTTCGTCGGAGCATCCGGTATTGATTATCGAGGCAAGTATCTTGCCCATACATTACGTGTTTTGTGGATATAATGGTTGGTAATCAACGATATGTGCTAAATGAATTGTTTACAACCATTTTTCAAAAGAATCGGTATATTTACAATCATGGTTTTCTTAAAAGATGATTCTTGTGTTCGGGACTTAATGTGCTTAATTGACTATGTGTGTTAGTATCGAGTATAGGACCACCCTATTTTCGAGTGATGCCATTATGTGTGATTTTGTCGTCGGTAAGTTTAAAATTCAATTATTTTGTTAAGATTGCATGTGAAGTCATGCAGATGTATGTGAATATGTGAGCTTATGTGATATTGGTTGTGCCGTTCGGTGCTATTGAGATAGTGTGCTTCTTTGTTGTTCGTATTAGTTCTGGGTCATGAGTATGTGTTGGATAATTTGGCCATTCTAGCAAAATACCTCGACTATATATATTGTGATTGACTCTTGAGGATTTCGGTTTTGGAAATTGTGAATTGATGAGAGTTGTAAGGTTTTTCTCGGGTACTCTCACTCGGGGTTGACTCGACGGGGTCACACGGGGACCTGGTGGCTTAGCGGCTGGACCGGGTCACGAGAGTTACTTTCGAGTGGGCATTCTCACTTGGGGTCGCTCGACAGGGCGCACAGGGACTTGGTGGCTTGAGGGCCGGACCGGGTCGGAGAATTGCCAGAATGTTTGTACTGATGATTAATTGTGATATGTCCGGAGTATCACAATGCTTGGGGCTCGGGGTCAAGAGACATTGTATATTGAGTCGTGTTGTTTGGCTAGAATGGCATAAGAGTAATGTATTATGTGTAATGTGTCTTTGGTAGTGAATTAAAGTTGATGATCGGGTCGTGGACCCTGTGTTTTGTGACCATAATGATTGGGTCGTGGACCCTGTGTTTTGTGACTGGAATGGTTGGGTTGTGGACCCTGTGTTTTGTGACTGGAATGGTTGGGTCGTGAACCCCGTGTTTTGTTAACGGATTTTCATTTTGGAAAATGAACTTTGGGGCGGTGACCCTAAGTGGCTTTTGAGGAATTAGAACTTTTCAATCACAAATGTTTTCAAAACTCCCGAGATTTGGAAGTGTTTACAAAGTGCTTACTTGTTTCGTTTTACTTTCAAGACTTAAACTATTTTTAAATCAAAATATCTCGGGAAGTCTTTTGTTGTATTCTCGGAATGTGTTATGTATGGCTCGTATATGCACTTTATACTTGTACTAGCAAAACAGTAAAGTTTTGCTAACCCCCGAGTATTCGGGGGGTGGATGTTTGTTTTGCATCCAGGTACATGCAGGTTTGGGAGCAAAACACAGGATCAGCGTGAAGGATGATGGAAGGTGAATGATACTAATCACACGAAGGCCAGTGTTGGATGCAGTCAGTCGGAGTTCGTGTATGGTCTTTCTACTGTCGTACTTTTGGTTTGTGATTGTATTTTACCCTTGCATGGGTATGAGTCGAGATAGAAATATGTATTTTTGACTTGCATGTTAGTGATGAAAGACCAAGTTGGTCTATTGATTTGGTGTTTTATCATATCGGTATGTAATGTATTGTGTTGTTTGGATGTCTAGCCTGGTGGATCCTCACAGAGAGGGTCTGCGGCGTGTAATATTCCCGGTTTGATTCTGGGGGTGTTACATAAGCAACCTTATGAAGATTACCAATGTAAATCCTAATTCATCGATTTCCATGCCCGTGTTATTATCAGTCCACTCACACTTAAAAGTAGGCACTAGAAACTTAAATAATCAAGATCCTAGATTTCTTCAATAACTCCAAAGTAACTTGTGGATGCTATAATTAGGTTTTTATCTTTTGAGCTTGAAAAGTGCATTAGACCTGTCGTAAAGAGTAACTCCACTATTTTGAACCGTAGTCTTGTCATCATGCGACTTTGTATAGAATGAGTATGTATCCACTACAAGTTACAACATCGGACTTGGACCCATAAGCGAGCCATTTTAATGTTTCAGATGCAGTATCGCTGCCAGAAATTTGTTCCGTAAACCATCTCAAGAAAGTCTTATTATGTTCAACCAAAAATCATTTTTCGCTCATTCGAGGATTCATTGTCTTCAATAATTCTTGTGAGTAAATAAGTAGGGAAAAACCTCGTCGGTGTTATTTAAAACATATAAATATGCTTGTAGCACCTCATCTCGACTCTTGGTTAAAACTTTAACACCTCATGTACCCTTTTCTCGAAGTCTCCCCCCATGTCGGGACTTATATAGCCCTACAGGTTGCATTTGTGAAATGTAATCTCCGAAAAACCCGATAGCTTCTTCTGCAATATGCCTATCCACGATAGATGCTTCCGGATAATATGGATGTTTAGTATATCCTTTAAAAACTTTCATGTGTCGTTCAATCGGGAACATCCATCTCAAATAGACGGGACCACACATGAACAGGTAAGTGAACCATGATCTCAAAAATTAAAGAATGAAAGTACATCTCCAATTGGCATAGGATAACTGCAGCCTCATTTTTTTACTCATTCAAAACCAAAGGATTAATTACTTTGCTACATATAGCATTGAAGAAAAAGCACAAGCGAGTTATGGCATTCCTCACTTTTTAGGCAAGATGTCAAGTATAGACACTACTAGAAGTTGTTGCATCAGGGCATGACCGTTATGGGACTTTAAGCCAACCAATTTAAGATCTGACAACGATACAAGATTCTTAGTATTTTAAGAGTAACCTTGTGGCACTTTAATGACTCATAAACATTTGCAAAAAATTATTTTCTATTTTTTTGATAAAGTATAGCATACACGAGGGATATAAGTTCGTTTACTGACTGACCCGTCGATGCAACTGAGAATGCATACCCATTTCCTCCAAGTCTTGACGCGTTTGGGTGTCATCCTTTGTTTTGCCTTTAATATTAAGAAGTGTGCCGATCACATTTTCGCACACTTTTTTTTCTACATGCATTGCAATGTCTAACATCTAGGTTTCTCCAATATGGACTCTTGTTCCAAATCTTTATCTAAGAAGACTTCTCTTTTGTTTTCCCAAATATAATATTGATATTCTTCACGCGATCATACACTTGCTCACCTGTTAAGGGTGTCGATGCAAGTCCATTCTACTGACATCCATTAAAAGCTTTTCTCAATCTACGATATTTGTGATGGCGATTGAGAAACCTCTAATGTTGATTGTAAACTATTTCCTCCCATGTTTCAACTAAACATAGCTTGTGTTTTTTTGGAATATAAGACATGTATGATGCCCCTTCACACTATATCCTCTCAAGTTTCTATATGCCGGAAAGTCATTAATTGTACAAAATAACATTGCACGCAGCTTGAAACTTTCCTGGCGGTACCCATCAAATACGTCAACCCATTCATCCCACATCATTCTCAAGTCATCAATAATGGACTTAGATAAATGTTTATGTCATTTCTTTTGGACCTGAAATCATCATTGATAACGTACTTCTGCTTCATGCATAACCAATGAGGTAGGTTATAGATCACAAGTAGAACAGGCCATAAGCTATGCTTAGTGCTTAAGTTACCAAATGTATTCATTCCATCTGTGGAAATTCGGGCCTAATGTTTCTTGGCTCACCCCAGAAATCTGGAAATAAATGATCTATTTTTCCATTGTGCAGAATCAGCTGGATGACGAATTAGTCCATCACATTTTCTCTCGTATGCATGCCATGTGAGGTTCTTTGCATCATCTCTGTAACATCCCAATTCACAAATGGGACATTACACGCTGTAGAACCCCCGTGAGGTCTACCAGGCTAACTCGTGACACATGAACCACAATGATAACATGAAATATGTACCCAAAGAGTAAATAAGGCCGTGGCCTCGGCCAAAACATTCTAACGGAGTACATGAGACATACGTTAAATACCAAAATGTTGCCCACGCAGGGGACTTAAACCATGTTCAAAAATAAACCAACTATCTCCAGTACTCAACAGATGCAATGACAAAACAGAAAAAAAATGCAGACTCGAGCCACATCATCATCATGCCAACCCATCCTTTGCATGCGCATCCCGTGCGCCTCCTCACTGACAAGACTAAATGCATAAGACGCATTTCCCCGATTTAAGGGGTTAGCATTCGAATAGCTAGTGCAAGTACATAATTACACAACATTATATACATACACAATTCAACGCAAATAAATCATTAGGAAAAATTATTTTGAAAGTCAATATTCCGGAATATCACACTAACACCAAAACAGTATATCAACAAGTTTCCCACATCACAATTATCCACGCTTGATAACACCCGACAGTACCCATTAGTATCGGTCCCCGGAGGTCCCGTCGGACCGTCCCAGTGAGAAACCACTTCCGCGGCCGTACCCATTAGTATCGGCCCCCAGAGGTCCCGTCGAACCGTCCCCAGGTGGAAGAACATCAACACACGCACTCAATTCCACTTCCATGGCCGTACCCATTAGTATCGGCCCCCAGAGGCCACACGCCATCCCCAGGTGGAAGAGAAACAATCACATCCGTTCAATAACACCATATACATCATTCGCATCAAAATCATATGCACATAACGGAATGTAATACATGTACTTGCCTTGAATGAAACGAAACGAAGGAAACGATGAAGGAATAGGTTTCGGTCCGAACAATCTTCCCAAATCCGCTCCTAACACAATATCAGTATACACAAGTCTCAATAATGCGGAAAGGTACGAATTAATCCTAATTCTACCCCTTGGAACGATTTGTCGGAAAATACGAGGTCCACGATGGCTATAATCTAACCATGAAGAAATTACTAGGTTAAATCCGTTAAACTATACTGGAAACAAGGGATTTACGACTACACAATCGTAATCTAACAAGTCGTCGAAGCCAAAACGGATTAAAAGGAAGAATTATGCCAAAAATCCCGAAATCCCCAAAAAAAAACTAGGGTTCATCGATGTATACCTCGATTCGGACGGATGGAGGATGGTTATGATGATGATAAACCTTGCTTGGGACGCAAAAATCGATCTTTAGAAGGTTCTTACGGATTGCACCGGATGAATCGCTTGAAATCGCCCAAAGGAAGCTCACGTCGCGAGAAAGAAAGAAAAGGAGTGAAATAAGTCGACCGAAAATAAGTCAGGAATTAAAAGACCTGACGGCGAGTTACGTACGTTAACGCCTATTGTTAACGTACGTTATGAAGGTTACGTACGTAACCCCTCACAGGTTAACGTACGTAACGAACAATCTGGACACTTTCTGCGAAACCATAACGTACGTTACCAATGGGGTATAACGTACGTTATGATACCTATATAACGTACGTAATAGAGCATGCATAACGTACGTTATGCATGCAGCAGTTCAGCACTGCTAATCACTTAGCTCAGCACAGTCGATACAACGACGAAACGTAACACAAGGATAGAATCAAAAGTATAAACATGGGGTATCCAAAACAACGAAGCTGAGTTTTGAAAGAAAATATAATCCCGATCACTAGAGAGTCTCAAATGAAGCAAACGAAGCGAAATTCCCAAACTTATGAAAATTACAAAAACGGCCCAAGTGCCCGAAAAATCGCAATACAACGTCGGATTAGCAAACCGAAAGTTCCAACACGACCAACTCAACCATACCAACTTATATGAATCGAGAAACAACGAAAACGAACAAGTTTTTCGAGAATCGAACGCACATGCGGCATGATATAATTCAAAATGAAATTATGCGAAAGCATCCTCGAAACTCGACCAAACGGAAAAACTCCAAGAACAGAATAGATTCAGAATTCCAAAACAGTGCTAAGCGAGTTGTCCGAAACGAACATACATCAAAAATAGAAATTACCGAAAATAGAAAACGCGGATATTACATTATCTCCCCCTAAAAATAAGTTTCGTCCCGAAACTTACAATGCGAACAACTCGGGGTATCTCGACTGCATACTCTCCTCCGTCTCCCATGTGGCTTCCTCGGACCCATGTCTCGACCATTGAACTTTAACCAGAGGGATGGTTTTATGACGAAGTTGCTTCACCCGACGCTCTAAAATCTGAATCGGCCTCTCCTCGATGGTAAGGTCGGGTCCCACCCGATCTCTCCAAAATCGATAATATGGCTAGGGTCCGATATGTACCTCCTAAGTAGGAAACATGAAATACGTTATGAACGTGGCTCAGGGACGGCGGTAAGCCTAGCCGATAGGCAAGCTCTCCCACTCTCTCTAAAATCTCAAACGGCCCAATAAACCTCGGACTAAGTTTACCCTTCCGGCCGAAGCGGTAAACTCCCCGTGTCGGTGACACCTTAAGCAAAACATGATCTCCCACCTCAAACTCCAACGGACGGCGACGCGTGTCGGCATAAGACTTCTGCCGACTCTGGGCCGTTAACAATCTATCCCGAATCAGAGTAATCTTCTCTCTCGTCTCAACTACCATATCGGGCACGGTACCAATCAGCTCGGACGCATCGTCCCAACACAACGGCGATCTACACCTTCTCCCATACAACGCCTCAAATGGCGCCATTTTGATCGAGGCATGCCAACTATTGTTGTACGTGAACTCAATCAACGGCAAGTGCGACTCCCAATCATCCTTCCATTCTAGGGCACAGGCTCTCAACATATCCTCTAACGTCTGGATCGTCCGCTCTGACTGTCCGTCAGTCTGAGGGTGATAAGATGTACTGAGTCTCAACTCAGTCCCCAAAGCTCGATGAACGGCCTGCCAGAAATGTGACACGAACCGGCCATCACGATCCGAAACAATACTCTTAGGAGTCCCATGCAATCTCACGACCTCTGCAATAAATACTCGTGCTAGTCTCTCCGGGCCCCAAGTGTCCTTAATACCCAGGAAATGAGCTGATTTGGTCAGTCGATCGACAATAACCCAAATCATGTTCATTCCATTCCGAGTCCTAGGCATACTAGTAATGAAATCCATAGAAATATCCTCCCATTTCCACTCCGGGATAGGAAGTGGTCGCAAAAACCCCGCGGGTCGCTGATGCTCGATCTTAACCTGCTGACAGGTCAAACACCTCGACACAAACTCGCTAACGTCTGTCTTCAAATTACTCCACCAGTAGTTGCTCCTCACATCCTTGTACATTTTATTCGTACCAGGATGTATGGAGTAAGGCGTGGTATGAGCTTCACTCAAGATCTTCTGTCTCAGCTCAATATCATTCGGTACACATAGTCTGCCGCGAAATCTCAGAACGCCATCATCCTGAACCACAAATCCAGGGGCTTTCCCCTGCCTCACATCCTCCCTTAACTGGACTAAACACGGATCATCATACTGGTTCGCCTTGATATCATCAGTCAAGGACGAAGTGATCTCTAATGCACATAACTGGCCCTGAACTCTCTGAACCCAAACCTCAATATTCTGACAAATAAGATCTCGCTGGATCCTACTCTGCGGTGTAAGTACTTCTAACATCTGCAACGCCATCGGCTTACGGCTCAACGCATCCGCCACCACGTTAGCCTTACCCGGATGGTAAAGTATCTCGAGGTCGTAATCTTTAATTAGCTCTAACCACCTACGCTGCCTCATATTTAACTCCTTCTGACTGAAGATATACTTCAAACTCTTGTGGTCGGTAAAATCTTACACGACGACCCATAGAGGTAATGCCTCCAGATCTTTAAGGCGAAAACGACCGCAGCCTAACTCCAAATCGTGCGTGGGGTAATTCACCTCATAAGGTTTCAATCAAGGGACGCATATGCAATCACTCTGTCTCTCGCATCAAAACACATCCTAGACCAAGGCCCGAAGCATCACAGACACTACGAAATCCTCGTTCCCCGAGGCAATGCTAACACGGGCGCGGTAGTCAAACGTCTCTTTAACTCGTCAAAACTGTCACGCCTATCTGTAGTCCACTCGAACTTCGAGTTTTGGAGCAACCGAGTGAGTGGTCTAGCGATCCTAGAAAATCCCTCAACGAATCTACGGTAATAGCCGGCAAGACCCGAAAACTCCTCACCTCCTTCACATTCTTAGGCGGCTCCCAAGCCATCACCGCTCTATTTTCGCGGATCTACCCGAACTCCCTCTGCTGAAATCACATGCCCAAGGAACGTCACTTCCTCGAGCCAAAACTCACACTTAGAGAACTTCGCATAACCGCTCAGCCCTCAAAGTGTCTAATACAATCCGAAGATGTAAGGCGTGCTCCTCTCGACTCCGTGAATAGATAAGAATATCAATAATAAAAACGACTACGAATTTGTCCAGATACTCAATAAAAACTTTGTTCATCAATGCATGAACAACTGCTTTGGGCATTAGTTGGCCGAAAGGCATAATCACAAACTCGTAATGGCCATATCTCGTCCGAAAGGCGACTTTGAATATCGACGTCCGAATCCTCAATCGTAGTAGCCCGATCGCAAATCAATCTTGAAAAGACTGCCGCCTGAAGCCGATCAAACAAATCGTCAATCCCGGCAAAGGGTATTTATTTTTGATGGTTAGCTTGTTTAATTCTCGATAGTCGATGCATAAACGAAGCGATCCATCCTTCTTCTTAACAAAAAGTACAGGCACACCCCAAGGCGATGCGCTCGGTCGAATATACCCTTTATCTAACAACTCTCCCAATCGATTCTTCAACTCTAGCATCTCTGCGGTGCCGTGCAGTGCGGTGCTCGAGAAATAGGGGCCGCATTCGGCTCAAGGTCAATAGGAAACTCCACCTCTCGATGTGGTGGTAATCCCGACAAGTCATCCGAAATACATCGGGGTACTCGCTAACAAGCTGGAATCGACGATATGTCAACCCCACCATCTTCCGCTGCAGAGCGAAACACCGATGGCCGACACAACCTTGGTTCAAAGTTTCATCGCCTTCAAGGCGCTAATCACACACCCGATCTACCCGGCTACGGTAGACGAGAGTATGCTCGGTGCCGTCCTCGGCAACTATCGTGATGGTACGAGTCCGATAGTTCATGATAGCAACATGACGATCCAACCAATCGTCCCCGAGGATCAAATCCTCACCCTTAAGGTCTATAACAATGAGATTCGAGGCCAATCCGGCTCCCGATCCTCACCGGGCAATCCCTAACTTCCCGGTCCCCAACCATACGATCCCCGGGCGTACCACTACGAACGGCTCACACTCAAACAAGCCTACAAAACCAATACGACTAACACAATCCGAAGCTATAACGGAATGGGTCGCACCCGAATCAAAAAGTACTGAAACTGGATGAGAAAGGATCTGAGTGGTACCTGACGCCACCGGAATGTCTGCCTCCTCCGTGCGCCTCATCGATATAATCGGGGATGGGTGAGCCCGAACTCGGCGGCTGGCAGTGATTCGGTGACTCGACCCCTACCACGACTCGAACCTGCGGAACATGAGTAGGTGGTGAACCGAGATCCCTACGATCGGCGGTGGTAGTCGTAAATCTAGCGGCCACAGTGGCCCTCTCACAATGAGCCGCTCGATGCCGTGCATCGCAAGTAAAGCAACTAACTAACGGAAGTGGGCAATCCTTCACAACGTGCTCGGTGATCGCAATTAAAACAAACTCTCACTTGGTGCAACAGATGACCAAGCGGTTACCACCGAGATCC
Organism: Orobanche coerulescens; assembly: GCA_033398695.1. NCBI lineage: Eukaryota > Viridiplantae > Streptophyta > Magnoliopsida > Lamiales > Orobanchaceae > Orobanche > Orobanche coerulescens. The sequence continues at coordinate 69,452,538 of CM065801.1, forward strand.
ACCGGCCTGATGAAACGGCCTCTTCCCAGGTGTAGGAGCAGAACGAGACCTCGAAAACTGACCACCTTTTCCGGCCGAGAACCCACCAGTAGTTTTCTACTTCTTAGCTTCCGAAACCGACTCTGATTCCGGGACAGCCATCTCGATCGCGGAGCGCGATCACAGTATTCCTTCAAAGTGGCACACATGAGCGGCGCCATACTCTGCCTAATATGCGGCTTCATGCGCATATTGAAGTATCGAATTTTATCAGCCTCCGTTCTCACTTGATCCCTCACGAAGCCCAACTGCTGATTGTAAGAAATGATGGCCTGAGAAATAGGCACATCCTGAGGTGTAGCGGTGAAAAACTCTACAGTCTGCGCTCCTTGGTAGCGGCGGACAATATTACCTTCCATAGCACCACAGAACTCATCCCAAGTGGCCCGACGATCTCTGGGCGCAACGGCCTCCCACCATTCCGCAGCCTTCCTTATCCGGGAGGTCTTGGGCAATGTGTACCCTCTGTCCTCGGGACAAGCTACGGCATCGAAGGTTCGGACAACCAAAGAGCCAATTCTCCCATCCGAGGAGTCGGAAGATCCGGAGAAACGAGGAGGGTGCATCTTAGTTACCGTCTGAAGCCACTTACTAGCCTCCTCTTCCGGTGTCGGGGCGGATTCGCGTCCACCACGAGCTATCCGAGTAAGTTGGGCTACCAAGCTGCTGAAATCTGTGGTAGCCAGCGTCGGCATTATTACAGACGGCTTGAGTGAGAGGCTGAGTCCTCAGAGGACTGGGAAAGAGAGCACTCCTCAATATCATCACCACGACAACGGCCACGGCCGCGTACCCTAGCCGGTCAACCACTACCTCACAACATACGGAAGAAGAAAAAGAAAACAACAAGATCGTAAAGATTCACAATTCACAAAGTTGGTAACACAAGTCACGATTCGAACAATGCAGAAAACGAATTACGAAATATAAGAGTTCGAGGAGACTTACACCACGGGTCGCACGAAAAGACGGTAGCTTGATGATATTAGGCTCAACGAGTGACTCTAGTGATGCAACCGATGGACCCAAATTTCACCGTGACTGTAGGTATTCAAAACCTAAGCTCTGATACCATAATTGTAACATCCCAATTCACAAATGGGACATTACACGCCGTAGAACCCCCGTGAGGTCTACCAGGCTAACTCGTGACACATGAACCACAATGATAACATGAAATATGTACCCAAAGAGTAAATAAGGCCGTGGCCTCGGCCAAAACATTTTAACGGAGTACATGAGACATACGTTAAATACCAAAATGTTGCCCACGCAGGGGACTTAAACCATGTTCAAAAATAAACCAACTATCTCCAGTACTCAATAGATGCAATGACAAAACAGAAAAAAAATGCAGACTCGAGCCACATCATCATCATGCCAACCCATCCTTTGCATGCGCATCCCGTGCCAGCTCCTCAGCTCGACCAGTACCTGAAATGCATAAGACGCATTTCCCCCATTTAAGGGGTTAGCATTCGAATAGCTAGTGCAAGTACATAATTACACAACATTATATACATACACAATTCAACGCAAATAAATCATTAGGAAAAATTATTTTGAAAGTCAATATTCCTAATATCACACTAACACCAAAACAGATATCAACAAGTTTCCCACATCACTATTATCCACGCTTGGTAACTCGAGACCGTACCCATTAGTATCGGTCCCGGAGGTCCCCGTCGGACCGTCCCAGTGAGAAACCACTTCGCGGCCGTACCCATTAGTATCGGCCCCGGAGGTCCCGTCGAACCGTCCCTGTGGAAGAACATCAACACACGCACTCAATTCCACTTCCATGGCCGTACCCATTAGTATCGGCCCCCAGAGGCCACACGCCATCCCCAGGTGGAAGAGAAACAATCACATCCGTTCAATAACACCATATACATCATTCGCATCAAAATCATATGCACATAACGGAATGTAATACATGTACTTGCCTTGAATGAAACGAAACGAAGGAAACGATGAAGGAATAGGTTTCGGTCCGAACAATCTTCCCAAATCCGCTCCTAACACAATATCAGTATACACAAGTCTCAATAATGCGGAAATGTACGAATTAATCCTAATTCTACCCCCTTGGAACGATTTGTCGGAAAATACGAGGTCCACGATGGCTATAATCTAACCATGAAGAAATTACTAGGTTAAATCCGTTAAACTATACTGGAAACAAGGGATTTACGACTACACAATCGTAATCTAACAAGTCGTCGAAGCCAAAACGGATTAAAAGGAAGAATTATGCCAAAAATCCCGAAATCCCCAAAAAAAAACTAGGGTTCATCGATGTATACCTCGATTCGGACGGATGGAGGATGGTTATGATGATGATAAACCTTGCTTGGGACGCAAAAATCGATCTTTAGAAGGTTCTTACGGATTGCACCGGATGAATCGCTTGAAATCGCCCAAAGGAAGCTCACGTCGCGAGAAAGAAAGAAAAGGAGTGAAATAAGTCGACCGAAAATAAGTCAGGAATTAAAAGACCTGACGGCGAGTTACGTACGTTAACGCCTATTGTTAACGTACATTATGAAGGTTACGTACGTAACCCCTCACAGGTTAACGTACGTAACGAACAATCTGGACACTTTCTGCGAAACCATAACGTACGTTACCAATGGGGTATAACGTACGTTATGATACCTATATAACGTACGTAATAGAGCATGCATAACGTACGTTATGCATGCAGCAGTTCAGCACTGCTAATCACTTAGCTCAGCACAGTCGATACAACGACGAAACGTAACACAAGGATAGAATCAAAAGTATAAACATGGGGTATCCAAAACAACGAAGCTGAGTTTTGAAAGAAAATATAATCCCGATCACTAGAGAGTCTCAAATGAAGCAAACGAAGCGAAATTCCCCAAACTTATGAAAATTACAAAAACGGCCCAAGTGCCCGAAAAATCGCAATACAACGTCGGATTAGCAAACCGAAAGTTCCAACACGACCAACTCAACCATACCAACTTATATGAATCGAGAAACAACGAAAACGAACAAGTTTTTCGAGAATCGAACGCACATGCGGCATGATATAATTCAAAATGAAATTATGCGAAAGCATCCTCGAAACTCGACCAAACGGAAAAACTCCAAGAACAGAATAGATTCAGAATTCCAAAATAGTGCTAAGCGAGTTGTCCGAAACGAACATACATCAAAAATAGAAATTACCGAAAATAGAAAACGCGGATATTACAATCTCTATTACCAAACAACCGCTTGAACCTTGTAATAATTGGAAGATACCATTACACCTTAGCAGGAGGCCCTTGTGTGCTCTCTCCATCAATATAATCATCATTCTTCACTTTGTATCGTGATGCCCCACATCTAGGACACTTATGCAATGATTCATACTCTTTTCTGTACAATATTCAATCATTAGGGCAAGCGTGTATTTTCTTATACTCCAGACCTATCGGACACAAAACCCTCTTCGCCTCATAAGTACGAGTAGCCAATTTGTTGCCTTTGGAAGCATCTCGTGCATCAGCTCAAGCAATTCGGAGAAACTTTTGTCACTCCATCCATTTATTTCCTTCACATTAACCAAATTTAACACAACAGACAATCGTATGAAATTTTCACAACCCAGATATAAAGGAGTCTCTGAATAACTTTTCAATGCATCATAAATATGTGCTCGTTGGAATGATTCTTGTCCAACATCATGAATCATGTATTCAAATTGATCACCATCAATATCTACATTAATGTCTTCAGTTGGAACATCTACTAATTCTCCATGCAATATCGATATCGTAAAGTTCGTATTTATTCCATCACAAATAAGATGTTCACGAATTGTGTCAGCTTCATGTCGTCTCATGTTCATACATTTCACACAAGTACAAAAGTATCTTTCATCGGGTTTCGAGCAAGTTTTTCGAAGAAATTTAATAAATTGTTCAACTCCATTATCATACTCATCACTCATGCGACTTGCATTCATCCAACTTCTATCCATTTCTTTTCTTATTTTGTACACACTATGAAATTAGATTTGCAACTAGCGTAGTTTCAATTTTAATTATCGTTAGATTTAAAACATAATATCTTATTACCATATTATTACTTTGTGAAGATTGTCAACTAATTCAGCACTATATGTTGGGAGAAGGTTCTTAAGACGAAAGTTAACATGTATCCCAAAGGAAGAAGATCCTTAAGAAGTTAACCACGTCTATCCCAACTTTTGCATAGTAAGCTGATTTTACAAATACAATGCTCCTCTTATGCCCTTGAAAATATTATTTCTATGTGATAAATATGCACCAAGAGATAGTAATTACAGGTGTTAGATCTCCTCCAAGTAAAGTGAAAACCCCCTAATGAAATCACGATCACCATCACAGGAATGCTGTTAAGTATAAAACTGTTCAAATGGAAGCAAAAAATAAAAAATAAAACAGTGTTATGCGGATACAATACTGTAACACCCCCAATATATTTGGGAATATTACAGCGCCGTAAATCCTTTACATAAAGATTTACAAGGCTGAAGAATTGAACAAGCATAAAAAGGTACTAACGAATGAAAATAACGGAATTCTGATTACATCGATTCGACCAAATACGTAAAGCAGTACAATTGTTCAATGTAACTCAATAATACATCAACAAATCCGAATCATCACAAATGACTTTGTACTCGAGTACTTATTGAAATAACGAATAAACAACAGATAAATAAACCCGGTCGGGACATCACTCTGCACCCTCGTCGTCATACAGTTCCCGTGGTTGTTTCCCCGCTCTCCTGGATCCTGAACACAAACAAAATGTTCACCCCCGAAGGGGTTAGCACAACGATGCTAGTACAAGTACCACAACATATTATTCATATCTCACGGTGAATAATAATAATAACGTAAACGACAAAATACCAACGAGTCTTCTCCTACGAGAAACTCAAACATAACATACACAACCGATAATCACAACATGATATCAATACATACACATGGTAATTCCATCGATCCAGCGTTCACTGCCTAGAACCCACGATGATCCCGTCAGACCAACCCGTGGTGGAAAAACCCGTCCGATGATCCAGTAGACGCTAGCATAGATCCCCGATGATCCGTCGGACCAACACGAGGTGGACATACAATAACGACATACATGCGACAATATGTATAACAACAATACGTAAAACAATTAAGGTACTTGCCTCGATTGGAAGACAATAATAACACTTCCACGGAAATGAACACTCGACGATCGTCCTCCTCAATCAATCACGTAACTAGACCAAACCTTAACAAAAAAAATAATATAGGATTTATCTCACGTCGTACAAATGTTTAACAATTCGATTAACGGTCAAAAGTTCATAAGCGCAATGCCGAATAGCTTAGCACACGCTAAGTATTACGTAGCGTGCGTTAAATGCGCCCGATAGCGCCGCAAACAACAAAGACTAGCGCACGCTAACTACGCATGGTCGGTGCTTCACCGATCGGCCAATCGACTTCGATCGATGGTCTAGCGTGCGTTACGTACCAAACGTAGCGCACGCTAACTAGTACTCGATAGCGCACGTTAAGCGCATATCATAGCGTGCGCTATCTCGCATGGCGATTTCTTCTTTGACGATAGCTATTATTGCCATGTTCAAACAATGAAATCCTTCGTGATAATTCATGTTACTTCCATGAATACCAAGTTCTTACTCTTATGAATGATCTCCAGGATGATATCAACTTCAAGATGCAAATATACGTATAATCATCATGACACCATAATCCATCTTGATTACAATTCTCATGCAAAGTTGGTGATCTCCGGTTGATGTATTAGATGCTACTATCATTATACATATTCGGACTTCATCTTGAGGTGAACTAACAATTCCGACTTATACGAAAGAATATTTCCTAAGATGATTCTTCCTTTAAGTTCTTATAATATCTTTTCCAAATCATGATCACAAAGATAACATAAATCATATGGATTGTTAACTTCCGAATATTTCTCTCATCATTTGAAGTACTAGGATTCCAACTTCAAGGTTCCAACAATAATATCGTAATTGTAGACATCCCAATCTTCTAAACATGATGTTGTTGAAATAATTCACTAATGAAATTCAATATCTCGATAACATGATCATCATATCCATTGGAAATCCAAATCTAAGGCGGTGATAGGTTGAACATACCTTAATATGCCGAAATCACCGAACCACATGGTGTAATCCGACTCCGGTTGGTTATGTGCCCCTCCTAGTTGTTCCTTCTCTTCAATGTTATCTCACTTGTGATACTGAATCATTGAATGATGAGTCAAATTAGTTCTAAGTGTTTAGAAAGGAGATTCTTGCTCTGGACTCTCAAAGATGAAGTATAGACGAAGGAAATGAAAGCCCAAGCGGTTGTTGTCCCATTTATAATATTCTGCATTATTGACAAGTTAGCGCACGCTACTAAGCATCCCTTAGCGTGCGCTAATAATGGTTGACTTCAGAATTTGTCCGGGTGCGACAGCGGGAATCATATCCCGACCCATGTCCCGCTGGCGCATGAGCTAGCTGTCTCGCTCAATAATTGAGTCCTTAGCGCACGTTACTCATACCTGCATAGCGTGCGCTAATAATGGCCCGATAGCGCGCGTTAAGATACATTCTTAGCGTGCGCTATCACGAGGTTGCTTGAACAATTTTGCAAGTTTCTATACTTATGTACAATGATGTCAATGCACGAAATATCATACTCCGATAATCAAAACCATCAATCCGAATAATACATGATTTGAATACATATGAAATACACCGTAATAAATCCGGATATTACATACTCTCCTACTAAAAAGGAGTTTCGTCCCGAAACTCAAGACGAAAATAACTCGGGATATCTGGACTTCATATCAGCTTCCGTTTCCCAGGTGGCTTCTTCCGTTCCATGACGTGACCACTGAACTTTGACCAAAACGATTGACTTGTTCCTCAGTTGCTTAACTCGACTCTCGAGTTTCTTGACTGGTCTTTCTTCAAATGTCCCATCCTGTTCGACTTCGATCTCGCCGAAATCGATGATATGACTGGGATCTGGTATATATCTCCGCAACTGGGATACGTGGAACACGTTATGAACATGGCACAATGACGGCGGTAATGCTAATCTGTATGCCAACTCCCCAACTCTCTCGAGGATCTCAAATGGTCCGATATATCTCGGACTCAGCTTTCCTTTCCTACCGAAACGAAAGATTCCCCGGGTAGGAGAAACCTTCAAAAGTACGTGATTTCCAGTACTGAACTCCAATGGGCGGCGGCGTCCGCATAGGATTCTCGCGACTGCAGGCGGTCAACCTTTCACGAATCAAGGCTATCTTCTCTCGAGTCTGCTCGATCAACTCTGGTTCTGTTCCGATCAAGTCCGATGAATCGTCCCAACATAAGGGCGATCTGCATCTCCTTCCGTATAATGCCTCAAACGGTGCCATCTTAATGGAAGCATGCCAACTATTGTTGTAAGTAAATTCAATCAACGGTAGATGAACTTCCCAATCGTTTGACCAATCTAAGGCACAGGCCCTTAGCATATCTTCCACCGTTTGTATTGTTCTCTCAGTTGTCCGTCGATCGCGGGTGATAAGGCATCTTGAAGTTCAATTCGGTCCCCAAGGCCTTATGAATCGCCTTACAAAATTGAGACACAAAACTGCCGTCTCGATCGGAAACAATGGTCTTCGGCGTACCATGCAATCGAACTATATCAGAAATAAAGACTCGTGCCAACCACTCTGGTCCCCACGTATCCTTAATGCCTAGAAAATGAGCCGATTTGGTTAAACGATCAACTATCACCCAAATCATGTTCATTCTGTCACAGTTTTCGGCATATTAGTGATAAAGTCCATTGATATGTCCTCCCACTTCCATTCAGAATCGGGAGCGGCTTCAACATTCCAAAGAGCCGTTGATGCTCGATCTTAACCTCGCGACAAGTCAAGCATTTGAAACATAGTCCGCTACGTCTTGCTTCATGTTGCCCCACGTAAATTCAGCTTCAAGTCCTTATACATTTCTTGGTGCCGGGTAGATAGAATAGGGCGAACTATGAGCTTCCTTCATAATCGTCTGTTTGAACATCAACATCGGGAACGCAGAGTCGGTTCAAATCTCAAAACTCCATCGTCATGAATTATGAATCAGGGGCCTTTCCTTTGATCACTTCATCATGCAACCGAATCATCGGAGGATTATCTGCTGTCTAGATTTGATTTCTTCGGTTAAAGATGAAGTTATCTCCATCACGCACGATTGTCCTTGGACTCTTTGTAACCATACCTCAATTCCTTCACGAATCATCTCTCGTTGAAGGCTAAGTTGGGATGTCGGCGTCTCCGGATCCGAATAGAGACAGTTTACCGGCTAAGTGCATCGGCCACTACATTTGCTTTGCCTGGATGATATAAAATCTCCAAGTCATAGTCCTTAATCAGTTCCAACCATCTTCTTTGCCGCATGTTCAACTCTTTCTGACTGAATATGTACTTGAGACTCTTATGATCCGTAAAGATCGCGGTGAGTCCGTCTGCATAATGCCTCCAAATCTTCAAGGCAAAAACCACTGCTGCTAGTTCCAAATCATGTGTCGGGTAATTCACTTCATAAGGTTTCAGTTGTCGCGACGCATAAGCGATCACCTTATCATTCTGCATCAACACGCACCCAAGTCCTTGATTCGAAGCATCACTGTAAACTATGAATCCTTCAGTTCCCTGCGGAAGTGATAGAATCGGTGCCGTCGTCAATCTCTTCTTTAACTCATCGAAACTAGTCTGACACGACTCATTCCACTCAAACTTTTGAGTTTTCTGCAAAAGTCGAGTAAGTGGGCGGGAAATTTTAGAAAACCCTTCCACGAATCGACGATAATATCCAGCAAGTCCTAAGAAGCTTCGGACCTCTTTCACATTCTTTGGAGGCTTCCAATCCAATATTGCTTCGATCTTCTGAGGATCTACTCGGACTCTTTTAGCTGATACCACATGGCCGAGGAACATTACTTCCTTTAGCCAGAATTCACATTTAGAAAGTTTGGCGTACAATTGCTCGTTTCTCAAGAGTTCCAATACAATCCGCAAATGCTGCGCATGTTCTTCCGGACTCTTAGAATACACCGAATGTCATCAATAAACACGACCACAAATTTATCCAAAATTCAATGAACACACGGTTCATCAATTGCATAAATACAAAGTGCGTTAGTGAGACCAAACGGCATCACTACAAACTCATAATGCCCGTAGCGAGTTACGAATGCGATTTGGAACATCGACTCCTTAATCCTCGATTGATGGTATCCCGATCTCGGATCGATCTTAGAAAATCTTGTTGCTCCTTGCAACGGGTCAAACAAATCATCAATCCATGGCAACGGATACTTGTTCTTAATCGTCATCTTGTTCACTCTCGATAGTCAATACACAATCGGAGCGATCCATCCTTCTTTCGGACAAAAGAATCGGCGCTCCCGTGGTGAAACGCTTGTGAATATAGCCCTTGTCCAAGAACTCCTCCACCGCTTCTTCAATTCGTACATCTCGGTAGGTGCCATACGATACGGCGCTTTAGAAATTGGTGTCGCTCCGTGTTCCACTCAATAGTAAATTCCACATCCCTTCGTGGAGGTAGTCCAGTAACTCGTCAGAAACACATCGGAAATTCGTTCACAACAGAATGGATGAAAGTTCCACAATTTCGTCTTCTTTCTTCATTGCGTAACACCGCATCTGCATGACCTTGTTTCAACAATTTGTGACTTTCATCGCCTTGATCAACTTTCCTGAGCTTCCCGGTTTCCATCCCTCAAACAGAATCTCGGAACCATCGTCAGCAACCAGCGAGATATTCCTCCTTCGGTAGTTTACAATTGCTCCGTACCGATTAAGCCAATCATCTCCGACTATCAGGTCATCTCCTTGCATTTCTATCACGATCAGGTTTGAGAGCCACTCTCTGCCTCCAAATGATACAGGGAAATTTCTAGTTTCTAAATTTCCGACAATCCTTTCTCCACTCGGTAACCCAACCACATAAGGTTCACAAGCATGAAAACCGGAAATATTCAAACGATTTACACAAGACAAGGATATGAAAGAATGTGTAGATCCTGTATCAAATAAAACGCTAACTGGCTGGGAAAGGATCTGGACAGTACCTGATGCGACAGCGGCATCCTGATCGTCTGTCCTCCTCATCTCGTACAGACGTGGGGGAGCAGATCCGGCACTCGATGTCCCCTTTCGGTCCCATTGTCCTCTGCCTCGCCCGCGGCCAAAATTCTGAGGCATCTGAACACTTTGCTGCGTCTGCGGAATACCGCCTCCTTACGGGTCGGCCGTGGTGTACGTGCTCTAAAAGACTTTGCGGCCTCTTCACAAAACACCGCCCGATGTCCCTCTCGTCCACAGTCAAAACAAGTCACGGCAGAAGGGGGCAATTCCGTCGATAGTGCCCGTCACGGGCGCGATTAAAGCATTTCCTAGTAACATCGGTAAGAGTTGATGTCGCCCCAAGTTCTTTCCGCTTCTAGTCAGGTGCGGAGGTTTCTGAAAGAGTGAAAGGATGACTGGGCCTTACGGGCCCCACTGTTCTTGTGCTCTGTAAAAGTACCAGAGACTTTCTGTTTCTTGGTTTCCGCAAATTTCTCCATGGCTGCTTCCTTGATCTCATATGCCAACGCCTTATCCTGGTATTGGCGGAGTGTGGTACATTCGAATCCGGACATGTACCTCTGGACTTCTGGTTTCATTCTCATATCGAAATGAATCTTCATTTCGCATCCTTACGACCGGATGTCGAACAAATGCCATTCTTTGGTTAAACGTCTTGATCGCACGGGATACGGCACATCGGAAAGGCTGAGCGGAGAAAAACTCCCGAACTTTGGCTTCCCTCACAGGACGAGGGCAATACTGAGCTTCCATCATCAATCTAAACTCTGTCCAATCGGCATTATGGTCTACAGGCCGGATGGCTTCCTACCATTCGGACGCTTCCCCTATCAGAAAATATTGAGCGATAGAGGCTCTCCGGTCGTCTGGGCAGTTGATTCCGGCAAAGATTTTCTCCAGCTCCTTTAACCAATGATCCCAGGTGGGAGTCTCAGAAATACCGTCGAATTTGGGTGGTTGCATCTTCGCCACTTCTTGCAGCCACCGGTCACCTCGATTTCCCATATCTGGGATCCCTTGCTGTCTCTCTCCCTGTTGTAGTCCCACCGCCACTTGCATTCGGTCCACGACCTGGGCAAACTGAGTCATCTGGTTCACCACTTGACGAAGGATCTCTGGTACAGCAGGATCTGGTTCATTAATAATAGATTGCTGCGGCTCGCCGGAGCTATGGTAACTTTAGTTAGAAGGCGACGCCTCCCTTTCGGCATTTCTTCGTCCGCGTCCACGACCGCGACCACGTCCACGTCCGCCTCTCAACATGCTGTAAGCATAAATACTCAATATACAGGAAACAACATCGTTCTAATATTCGAGTATAAAGAGATACAATATGTAAAGAACGCGATAGAGTTTAGGAACTTACAACCACTGTTCGCATGAAGACGTGGGCAGTGCAGTGATGTCATTCACGGCCGGTTACCCCAAAAGACATAAATGACCCCTATTTTAACCCAACGGCCAAGATATCCATAATCTTAGCTCTGATACCATATTCTGTAACACCCCCAATATATTTGGGAATATTACAGTGCCGTAAATCCTTTACATAAAGATTTACAAGTCTGAAGAATTGAACAAGCATAAAAAGGTACTAACGAATGAAAATAACGGAATTACAGTACATCAGTTCTGACCAAATACAGAAACAGTACAATTGTTCAACAGAACTCAATAATACATCAACAAATCCGAATCATCACAAATGACTTTGTACTCGAGTACTTATTGAAATAACGAATAAACAACAGATAAATAAACCCGGTCGGGACATCACTCTGCACCCTCGTCGTCATACAGTTCCCGTGGTTGTTTCCCCGCTCTCCTGGATCCTGAACACAAACAAAATGTTCACCCCCGAAGGGGTTAGCACAACGATGCTAGTACAAGTACCACAACATATTATTCATATCTCACGGTGAATAATAATAATAACGTAAACGACAAAATACCAACGAGTCTTCTCCTACGAGAAACTCAAACATAACATACACAACCGATAATCACAACATGATATCAATACATACACATGGTAATTCCATCGATCCAGCGTTCACTGCCTAGAACCCACGATGATCCCGTCAGACCAACCCGTGGTGGAAAACCCGTCCGATGATCCGGTATGCGCTAGCATAGATCCCCCGATGATCCCGTCGGACCAACACGAGGTGGACATACAATAACGACATACATGCACGACAATATGTATAACAACAATACGTAAAACAATTAAGGTACTTGCCTCGATTGGAAGACAATAATAACACTTCCACGGAAATGAACACTCGACGATCGTCCTCCTCAATCAATCACGTAACTAGACCAAACCTTAACAAAAGAAATAATATAGGATTTATCTCACGTCGTACAAATGTTTAACAATTCGATTAACGGTCAAAAGTTCATAAACTGCAATCTGCCCGAATAGCTTAGCGCACGCTAAGTATTCTGTGTAGCGTGCGTTACGTTTGCCCGATAGCGCACGCAAACAACAAAGACTAGCGCACGCTAACTACGCATGGTCAGTACTTCACTGATCAGCCAACTGACTCGACTGATGGTCTAGCGTACATTACATACCAAACGTAGCGCACGCTAACTAGTACTCGATAGCGCACGTTAAACTGCATATCATAGCGTGCGCTATCTCTGCATGGCAGTTTACTGCTGAGCAGTAAACTGTTATTGCCATGTTCGAAACAATGAAATCCTTCGTGATAATTCATGTCACTTCCATGAATACCAAGTTCTTACTCTTATGAATGATCTCCAGGATGATATCAACTTCAAGATGCAAATATACGTATAATCATCATGACACCATAATCCATCTTGATTACAATTCTCATGCAAAGTTGGTGATCTCCGGTTGATGTATTAGATGCTACTATCATTATACATATTCAGACTTCATCTTGAGGTGAACTAACAATTCCGACTTATACGAAAGAATATTTCCTAAGATGATTCTTCCTTTAAGTTCTTATAATATCTTTTCCAAATCATGATCACAAAGATAACATAAATCATATGGATTGTTAACTTCCGAATATTTCTCTCATCATTTGAAGTACTGGGATTCCAACTTCAAGGTTCCAACAATAATATCGTAATTGTAGACATCCCAATCTTCTAAACATGATGTTGTTGAAATAATTCACTAATGAAATTCAATATCTCGATAACATGATCATCATATCCATTGGAAATCCAAATATAAGACTGGTGATAGGTTGAACATACCTTAATATGCCGAAATCACTGAACCACAAGGTGTAATCCGACTCTGGTCGGTTATGTGCCCCTCCAAGGTGTTACTTCTCTTCAATGATCACTCACAAGTGATACTCAATCATTCAATGATCACTCATAATAGTTCTAAGTGTTTAGAAAGGAGATTCTTGCTCTCTGGACTCTCAAAGATGAAGTATAGACGAAGGAAATGAAAGCCCAAGCGGTTGTTGTCCCATTTATAATATTCTGCATTATTGACAAGTTAGCGCACGCTACTAAGCATCCCTTAGCGTGCGCTAATAATGGTTGACTTCAGAATTTGTCCGGGTGCGTCAGCGGGAATCTTATCCGGACCCATGTCCCGCTGGCGCATGAGCTAGCTGTCTCGCTCAATAATTGAGTCCTTAGCGCACGTTACTCATACCTGCATAGCGTGCGCTAATAATGGCCCGATAGCGCGCGTTAAGATACATTCTTAGCGTGCGCTATCACGAGGTTGCTTGAACAATTTTGCAAGTTTCTATACTTATGTACAATGATGTCAATGCACGAAATATCATACTCCGATAATCAAAACCATCAATCCGAATAATACATGATTTGAATACATATGAAATACACCGTAATAAATCCGGATATTACAAATACAAGATAGAATTAGGGAAAATAACAAGAGAAAGATAAAGGAGAACTGAGGAAACATATACATATGTCTAATCATTAATCATATATGCTCAGGACAAGAAAGAAAGGTGATAGGTCATAGTTCCTTGACATCGCTACTACTACATTATGCTCCTTCTAACTTTTAACTACAAATGCAATTATGCGTGGAATTCAATACATGGATCATGATTAATAGTAAACTAGAAAATATCTTTTAAGACGAAAATCATACAGCCCCCAACAGATGAGCCCTCCTGTACCAAGACAACTCCTCATTTCGGACACTTTGAACCTTCATCTTGAAACTATTCTCCCATGCATAACATCTGAATCCATTTTAATAACAGGTTAACAGGCATGTTAACAGGCTTAGTTGACAAAACGAAATGATCTTTCTTCCCAATCATGCAACAAAACTAAACATCCTACTGGAAAATTAAAACTACCAACATGGAGATGATGAAACCGAGAGCCAAAATAGAAGACTAAAAAGAACACCAAATAATTGAGCGAGAAACTTTCATGCAGCAATAACTTTCAAGCGCGTAATCGCTAGGGACCTACCAAGATTCAATCTTAATCTTGTTTTTTTTTGCAGAGGAAGCGTTTTTCACAAGGGGTAAGGGTTTTTTTGCTCGCAGTATAATGACACTATATATCTATCTTGCCGTGGTTTTTCTAATGTCCATATAACAGCAGTTGTAAAAACAACCGAAGTTAAATTAGCAAACTAACAGCGGTTGTTTAATACCCGCTGTTAAAGGGATAGGAAATTATCAGCGGCTGCCAGAAACCGATGTTATTCTGTATAATTGACATCGGTTGTTAAAATGTACTTTTAACAACGGTTGTTCTAAATACCGCTGTTAAATTTGTCTAAAAAATTATAAATTTTGCCACCGCGTCCATTTAACAGCGGTTTTCTTAGAACCGCTGTTAGAACACCAATGTTAAACGTCAATTTTATAGTAGTGTGATGATTAAAATATGTTCATATTTTAAAAGAGTATTGTGCACTTTGTGTACCTGAACATTACTCAAGACACCACTTGAAATACTGAATTTTAATATCTATCACTTGCAATACTGAACATTTACTTTACTTAAACTTCGTGTACTGCCGTATATCTATCACTAACTCTGTTAAAAATTCAGGGGTAAACCTGTCTTTTAAAAAAAAAAGAATTTCACACAATTTCAAATTCTGCAACCTCACAATCCTAAACTCATGAGTATAATTATACTTGCTCCTACATACAAAAGAATTTTTCGGAAAAGACAAACAAAAAAAAGACAGCTTGGCTGTTCAATCAATGGAGATCCCAATCACACTACTAAAGGGCCCGATTTTAGTCTTAAATCGACTCCAATCGACCGAATAATTTAACCTTCAATCTCGACCAACCTGGAACGAAATAACTTGGCTGTTTAATCAACCGAGATACCAATCCCAGTACTCGAACCTCCATGGAGCCCGAATTCGAGCCGAGCCCGAACTCAATTTGAGGAACCAGAACCCATCACCCCAATCCAAATCCAGAGAAGCGGCGTAAACCCGTAAAATTTGTGGACCTACACCTCCAGTCGTCACTGCTACTTCGCCACCGTACCGCTTTCCATCTTGGTCTATCACTAGTCGCCTTATAGCTGAGCGCATGTGTGTGTGTGACAATCTAGAATTTGGTGTGTGTGTGTGTGTGACGATCTAGAATTTGGTGTGGGTGTGTGTTTTCTGTTACCCGATTTCTTTGATATAGAAGAGAGAGAGAGAGAGAGAGAGAGAGAGAGAGAGAGAGAGAGAGAAGTTTCAGGGGCCAGCTGGCCAGCAGTACGACCAATGTGCTGAGCAAGGATTTTTTTTGAAACGACAGCTTTACCCTTGAATTATTAACGGAGTTAGTAATAGATAGACAGCAGTACACGAAGTTTAAGTAAAGTGAATTTTCAGTATTGCAAGTGATAGGTATTAAAATTCAGTATTTCAAGTGGTGTCTTGAGTAAAATTCAGGTACACAAAGTGCACTTTACTCTATTTTAAAATTATAATAAACAAAATACTAATTTTTGAAACATCACTGGTTCAATCCGTAGAGTAGACACTCACACTAGCAATGTTCGCACTTTAGCCGATAGGAGTAAGTCGTCGGCTAAATCCAAAAGTCATCGGCTAAAGTGCAAGGTCATCGGCTAAAAATCGATCGACCGAGATGGGTCGGCTAAAGTTTACCCGACAACTTCTACGCAAGTCCGGATAGGCATTGTTGTATCGAGATTTATTCACCTTGACAGGCGATTGACTACAAGGCCGAGTGACCGAGTACACAACCAATCAAGCAATGGCAAACTCGCCTAAGCGAAGATACCAGACCACCTTTAGGTATCTAGCGATCGACTCCCAAGGCGATGGCCCTTTGGCATCTAGCGATCAACTCTGGTGCCCGACAAAAGGCGGCCGTCCTACGCCCCGAACAGAGACGATCGTCCATCAAAGTCTACAAAGACTGGATCTCAAAACATCACCCATGTGCGGATCTGAGACAAGATCCGCATTTCATGGATCATTGACCACCAATAGCTGTCTCTGACAAGGGCGGCTTTACCTACCGACAAGCCCGCCGAAAGGCACAAGGTGGGACCGCCCGTGACAGCGACTCAGACGGGTGCTCCAGCGCATACGCTTTGAAATTTTCGGCTAGAGGGCCGACCTCCAATCCTCCTTTCTTAGCAGCTCGGAGAGAGTCAGCGAATGCCATATAACAGGCGAACTCACTGAAAAACTCCACATTACGAAAGGGATCGGCCTCGGTCGCATCTTGCTTTCCCTTTAGCTCCGCCATCGCCTGTTGCATGCCCTGGAGCTCGGCCTCCCTTGCAGCCGTCTCCCCCTGCGACTCCGCCAGCTCGCTAGTCAGCCGAGCGATAGTCACCTTCAGACGATCGGCCTCCGTCTCAGCAGCCTTCTGCGCCCGGACGGCATTTGTCATCCAGTCCCGAAAGCGATCGACTGTCACCCGGGATAGCTCAGCATCTTTTCTCGCCAGCTCAAGTTCTTGGCTCGCCCGATTAGCTGCAGCCAGGGAAGCCTTCTCCATCGCCACAATCTTGTCGGCGAACTCGGCGTTCTCTTTCCGAGCCGCCTCGAGATCCGCCTGAAGGCGAATAGTGAAAGGACGCCCCTCATACTCCTGCACAGCCTAGGCAGCCATGGTCGCCGCCTGGAGAGAGAGGGCGAAGGCAGCCTGCATTGTACTCTTAGATCGCTGACGAGTGATCG
This sequence comes from Orobanche coerulescens, assembly GCA_033398695.1. Taxonomy (NCBI): domain Eukaryota; kingdom Viridiplantae; phylum Streptophyta; class Magnoliopsida; order Lamiales; family Orobanchaceae; genus Orobanche; species Orobanche coerulescens. The sequence continues at coordinate 69,469,966 of CM065801.1, forward strand.
CATCCAGATCGGTCGTCCAAGCCTTCAGAAAAGCGGAGATGGCCCGGTTGACATACAACGGTATATTACTGGATTGGAAAGGAGATCGGCTCGCTAGGAAATCCCGTACCATCGGCGGACAAGACGGATCAGTGGTACGGATCCTGCACCAAAACAACAGAGTTAGCACATCTCCCACGCAAATGACAAGTTTCAACCCAGCACGCAAAGTTTACCTCTCGGCTCTCTCAGGATCGCGACCGAAGTATGGCTTCCCACGAGGGGTCTCAGCTTCGGCGATTGCCATCTCCCGCAGGAAAGTCGCAGAAGGCGTAGGCTCATTCTCCGGAGGAACAATGGTGATCGGAGGGGTGGCGCTCGGCACCTCGCTGGTAGGGGCAGAAACTGGAGTGTCTCCCGACCTCTGCCGTTTTCGATTCGTCCGAAGCCCCTCCTCACGAACTTCCTCCTCAGCCATGATCGGCTCCACGCGAGGCTCCACCTCCGGGAGGATAGGTAACGCCACAGGCGGAACTCGAGATGACTTTGTCTGGCGGAGACGACCCAGAACTCCAGGGTTCGACATAGCTATCTCCGGTGGGGGCTCCAGAAAACAAGGAAAGCAAACCTCTGCAATAAGAACAATCAAGCCACAGTTAGTCACATTCCTCCAACAGGACGATCGCCCAACAAATGGAGATCGTAGAAATTCATACCTGAGACCGAGAGATGTCTCGGAAAACGGAATAGGCGAGCGGACAACCAACGACTCTCCTTGTTGATCCGGCTAGCGTTCAAGTCGATGTCCGACAAACTTTGTATCCGCTCCCAGACGACCAGGAAATCGAAAGGCAGCTCCTCGATTGCCGGAATGTGGAAACCTGCAAAAATGAAATCAGATTAGATCAGTTCAGAACATATCCGAACAAAGGGAGAGTCTGAACCCTTACCAGGATTTCTCTCCCGAAAACCAGTGGGAATCTCCAGCTCGCCAGTGGGGTTGTCGCTCGCTGAGGCTTTCCAGGCACCGACGACCTAGAACCACTTCGCCGGATCGCCCCGCACCTTGTTCGGGACTCCAAGGATCACCCGACCGGATCGGCCTTGTATATGGTAGCCTCTGACCGACCCTTTCTGCACCGTCAGCTTGAACAGGTGGTTCATCTCCGATGGAGAAGGGAGGCGGTACAGTCGGTGACCGCCGAACAAGGTGAGAGTGCAAGTTATCTGGAGACAAGAATTTGGCGTCAGCTGGAGTGGCGCCACATTCCAAGCAGCCAGCAGATGGGAGACGGAGAACGACAAAGGAAATCACAACCCTGCCTCCATGATCGCTTCGTTCACAGCGACCATCCCCTCCGGAGGCTGATCGGCTCTCTCATTCTCAGCTGGCACAAAGAGATCCACATCTGAAGGGATATGAAACCTCATCCTCCAGACGGCCAGATCCTTCCTGGTTGCCGAACTCCTGATTTGGCCAAGAGACCATAGAGATTGCTGAGCAGCCCGAAATAGCGATCGCATGGGAGGTTGATAAGGATGAGTAATCGAATACTCCCGATAATTAAACTTAGGAAACGGTCCGGCCAACCTCTCTATTATTTCAGCAAATGCCACATAAGCCTGGCCAAAGGCACTGTGCCGCTCCCAGTAGGCCCTGACCGCGAGATCTCTCTCCATATGCGAGCGTCTGTGTTCGACGGTCGCCTCCTTAGCCACGTCGGCCTCATTAAACAGCGCCTCAACCTCCGCAGGGTCGATACCGGCTCGAATAGCCTCAGCGGCCATCTCCAGATGGAACTCAGCGGAGGATCCTCCCCGGACATCAGAAGTCCCAGCGGCGGAGGAAGTACCCACTCCGTGTGAAGAAGATGGTCCAGCCATTTTTGAAGAAAAGAGGAGAAAAGGAGTGTTCGTCTTACCCAAGATTAAATCGATCGACGATTAGCAGTCGGATCTTCAGGAAAAATCTTCAAGCAAAATCCTTCTTTCTCGAGTGAATGCGCGTAACAATTAACACTGCCACCCTGCCCCTTTTTATAGGAGATGGCAGGGACTTAAAAGCAATTAAAGAGAGTCTCAGGGGTTGAAGTGCAACCGTCGCATTTATCGACCCCATTGAAACCCGTGTACGCATCTTTTCAAGGACGCGTCAGACGAGGAGTCATAAATGACCGTCGGTCTACCCCAACAGGAACCCGACACGTGTCCCAGAGACCTTTCCGCATCCGCTGCCGTTTCCCGCTCTTTTTAGCGACCTACCAGATCGTACAAAATCAGAATCAATCAGCTCAAAGACGATCGCCAGTTCAGTGAAACGCAGAGTCGCTCGTCGAAGTTCAGCGATCGCCAGCAGAACCACCTCACCCCACGTTTCCAACATAGGAGTGAGTTGTGGGGCAATTTTTGTATCGAGATTTATTCACCTCGACAGGCGATCGACTACAAGGCCGAGCGACCGAGTCCACAACCAATCAAGCTATGGAAAACTCGCCTAAGCGAAGATACCAGACCACCTTCAGGTATCTAGCGATCGACTCCCAAGGCGATCGCCCTTTGGCATCTAGCGATCGACTCTGGTGCCCGGCAAAAGGCGGCCGTCCTACGCCCCGAACAGAGACGATCATCCATCAAAGTCTACAAAGACGGGATCTCAAAACAGCACCCATGTGCAGATCCGAGACAAGATCCGCATTTCATGGATCATTGACCACCAACAGCTGTCTCTGACAAGGGCGGCTTTACCTACCGACAAGCCCGCCGAAAGGCACAAGGTGGGACCGCCCGTGACAGCGACTCAGACGCGTGCAGGCTTCTCATTGGACCGCGCGGCCGGCTGCCAGCAACTCCTGCAGACTTTAAGGAGACAAGTCCATGTGCTAAAACACGATCGCCTGCTTATTATAATACAGCTGAGGCGATCGCCCGGCATATCCAAGTTCTATAAATAGAGAACCTCCTTCTACTGGAGAAAGGTTCCGAATTCGTTCACTTACATTCCGAATTCATTCTCGGAAATAGAGAAGAACATACATACTTCCAAGCTCCCAGCTTTCTCCCCAGAATCGATCTCAGGATTTCTATCTCAGCACCTCTCAACCAGAAGACGGTCGGCAGAGGCAAGAAGTCTCCACAGTGCAGATTCTAAGAGACATACAAGTCCAGGAGCTCAAACATACAGCTAATACACGCCGTGAGAGACTGTCGATATCTCACCGCCGTCACAGCTCATCAACGTTGTTATAAGAACTCACAGAGCATCATATCTGGTTCTTCCGGCAATCTACACGCTCGCTAGCTAAGATAACAAGAATCTTTACACTCATTGTAATTGTATTCTTACATTAATACTTGTATCCCTGAATATTTGTATTAATAATATCTCGCGAGAGCATTCAAGCCCGGGACTGACAACCCCAGCAATTCTTGTGTTATTTACTTTTCCCACAGAAGTGTTCTCGTATTTGTTTGTTATCCATCCATTCCAGCAATATCTATCTCCAGATAATATTTTGGGTAGGAACAGGCATGATTGAACAGACTCAAATGCCGGCTATTTAATGGACTTTAGTCGACGTCCAAGTACCTATCGGATAAACTTTATTAGTTTTATCCGACGTTCGAGTCATTGTCAGCTAAACTTTATCAGTGTTAGTTGACGGTCGAGTCACCATTGGCTAAACATTGTCAGTTTTAGCCGACGGTCGAGTCCTTGTCATTTAAACCCTGAAAGTCGTCGGTTGAGTTGTCTTTTATATAAAAAGAAATTAATTTAGCCGATGGTTTGCGAAAATATCATCGGCTAAAGTCCATTTAAAAAAATCGAAATTTAAAATCTACAAAACCTGTTCTTTTAACCCATATATTCCAAATGCACAGTACAATATAAACCAACTATAACCACAATCACCATACATCAATGTACCAGAAACAATATTTATACGCCAACATTACAACCACACCAGATCAACATATCACATAGCAACATCAACAAAATTCTATAAACAACCAACATTAGCGAACGCGAGTCTAAATTAAGAAGTACTTGGCATTAATATGTTTACACATTATATCCAAAATTCCACACGAGCCAACATAATTTAAAATGCGAAAAGAACGTGACAATATTTAATATCATTTGGTACGAAGTTCAAGCATCAAGAAAATCGAGAAACACTTGTTGCTCACTAAGTATATAATAGACAGCTTAGAAGGTAAGAGTACTATAAGCTATACGTTTTTCGAAGTTAGTTTGCGTAGCAGAAGTTTGTTGTGTGAGTTGTTGTAGAATACAACAACTAGGTGTTCTCCTGTTTGCTTGATGCATACAAGGTTTGACAATGTATACTAGATAAATCACAGTGTAATGAAAACAATAAAGACAAGATAAATGACACACAGTTTAAAGTGGTTCGAGGTAAACCCCTATACGTCTATTGATCCTCCACACAGGAGTAAATAGTTTATTAAAATCACTTATACAAATACATGACTTTAACTAAACCTACATCTGTATCGTTCACACATATTGATACAGGGACTGAAGCTTTGGGCCATTCACACAGATTAGTTTGAGCACTTTCTGACTCGCTTCTTCTCACACAGATCGAAGCTTCATCTTTAATGCTATTCTTCTCACATAGGTAGGAATATGCAAGTATCTTTAGTCCACACATGGCTAATGATAATCTCAACGAGGGTAGAACAAATCTTCAAACGACAGCTTTATCTCAGATGAACAAACGTTGTATGCTGTGTTGTTTGCATTGAGGACTTGTATATTTCTTCACTTGGATACTACTGTATGCTCACGAAATATACTTCTTTTTAATCTCTAGAAGGTCAGGGTAATCTGTCACAGCTTTCGCGATATTGAATAACTTGTGTATATAAGTCCTCTAGCTTCAGGGTATTTATAACCTTTGGAAATGTATCCGTTATAAAGGAAGCCAACGCTGGTTGGTGAGACGTTGACGTATGAATCTTGATTGGCAGCTGTTGAATGTTTAAATTAAAGCAGATCGCATTAATGCTCCAGACATGCTTTGTGTCTTTGTATTAAATGCTCTTCAGAGCGTTCAGACTTGTTTCTCTTAAGCTGCATTAAATGATGTCCTATCAGCAATAAATGCTGCTTTAATTGTGAATACTTTATGAATAAACAATGTTTATATCACAATGGTTTAAATCTTCTTATGATCAGTCCTGTTGGATGTGTTTTATTTTTTCTAAGTAAAACACTTTCAGCCTGTACGCTGTATGTTTTATGAGGTAGGCTCTGTAGGATGGACTGTATGATGATATCTTTGCTGTATTGGTGGGCTGTATAAAGAGTTCTAACAGCTTTCATACCTGGCAGAATTCTAACTCTTGAGACTTTTTTGCTGTATGTCTGGCAATTATCAAAATAGGAATGTTTATCCCAACGATTTCCCCCTTTTTGATAATGCCAAAACTTTCTTTAGATGTCTTCATCTTGGTACAGGGAGGCTGTCTTCGAGTCTTCTGTCTGATTGATCTGATCTTCAATACTTATTCTAGAGAGGTGAAATGCTCGCAGGAAAGTTCTAAAATGAATTATCCTATATGATTGTGTATTACAACATGAACTTATGATTGGCGTGTAGGCACAATATTACAGTGTGGTCTAGGTTGAGTACAACTTAATCATGAACTGTTCGCAGACATGTTCTTACAGCTTTAAGACTTAACATGTTTATACTTGTTCAAGTATGGCGAAATCTTCGTAATCAAACAGTAAAACAATAAGCTTAGATTAAGAGCTGTAATATTTCAAGAAAAACAAATTTTATTGATAATCAGAAAAATTACAAGTTCTAGAAAGAGTAAAAAAAAATACAGAAAAGTCATACTACAATGGTAAGCCTACAAAAGAAAATAAGTACAATGAAAAGGGCACACAGACTATCTCCTGTACTGAGAGTGTCTCCAAAGTCTCTTGCCAGGATCATTTTCGGTCCCTTTCCACCAATTGATTAGGGAGTCCTTGCCTCGATCCTGATAAATGCTTCTTTCTTCTGGTGATTGATCGAAAGCAAGTATCCAGTCTTCAGGTTAGGCGAGTCGTTCACCTTTTTGGTGCCTGGATTTCATTAGCATTTGGAGAGGGAGATTTCCTTCCGAAATAAGAAACACAATACTTCTTGAGCGATAAAGTAAATATAACCTCATTTCATTAAACTCAAGACTAGTATTCCGGAATAACAAAATCTCATTTTATTCATTCATATACGTGATTAACCATGGATCTTACCAGAAGCAGTGACCCCTCAGAGGACCCATCGGTCCGTCCTGGAGTGGTTAACCCAAAAATCTTCAATGGATCACACAAGAAGCAACAACCCCTTAGAGGACCCGTCGGTCCATCCTGGAGTGAACATATAATCATATACATCACATACGCTTTACGTTCAACGTCAAGAAAATACAATCATAAACATTATAGCTACCTTTGAGACATTGTAAAATGAAAGGAAATGATATTCAAGCTCGGTAGGTCCAAAAACACACTTCCGGACCTATGTTTCGTAAATAATGCAATAATCAATGATCATTACTCAATTTACAAAGAGGAACTCCCAAAACCCCATCTACGATTCACAAATCTTCAAAGATATTCACATAGAGGTTGGAAATCATCCAAACACTCTCAAATCCGAGTAACACACAAAAACATTCATATAATCGTAAAGAAAATGTGGGAATGGGGTAGATACTTTATAATCTCAAGGACTTCATCCTTCAGAATAGATTACATGGACAAATCTATGAAAACCACCCAAAATTCGCAAAATAAGGTTCTAGGAAGATTTACCTTGATTTGGAAGGAATGACTGGATTAGGAGTTGTATAATCTTCATTAGCAACTCAAGAATGGTGATAGATGATGAAGAATTTTTCCAAATCGTCTCCAAGATGTCTCTCTCACACTATCTCGCCGGTTTAGGTTTAGGAAGGTAAGAAATGCAGAAAAAGGTTCGTTGTCCGCTTATATAGCGGTGACCATGTTACGTACGCAACGCCTCCATGTTAACGTACATAAGGCCATTAACTAACGCTACGTCCAACCATTACATACGTTACGGACTGGGCAGAGGCTACTGCCTCGAACAATCAGATACAGTACGTATGTTATGCAAAGCACTTAGCATATGTTAAGAATTATTGGCGTACGCTATGTTCCCGTGTTAGAGTACGTAAATCTATTCCCAGAGGCTACTGCCTAAAACCATCAGGGACATTATGTACGTTATGTAGAGCACTGAGCGTACATTTAGAATTGTTAGTGTGCGCTATACTCCCGTGTTAGCGTACATAACTCATTCCCAGAAGCTTCAGCCTAAACCACAATTATCCTAACGTATGTTGTGCATGACTTTAGTGTATGCTATGCCCTTTCTAATGTACGTAATATTAGTCATGTAACGCACGTAATCATGCCAATTACAACACTGCTCCATCCGATTAATGAAACAACTGCACAATGGATGATACTCAAGTACTCACAATCCCAGAAACATCAGTCCGACATATACGAAATGGAGCTCGGGTAATAACCAGTGAAAATGAAAGAAGGACAAGAATACATATTACATCCAAAATTCCACATGAACCAACATAATTTAAAATGCGAAAAGAACGCGACAAGATTTAATATCATTTGATACGAAGTTCAAGCATCAAGAAAATCAAGAAATACGTAAACGGAAAATATATATATTACATTCTCCCCCTCTAAAAGAAAGTTTTGTCCTGAAACTTAAGAAATAAAAAGTTCATGGTATCTCGCACGCATCTTCTCTTCCATCTCACAAGTCACTTCCTCGACTCCATGTCTCCACCATTGTACTTTGTCTAATGGAATGATTTTGTGCCGGAGTTTTTTCTCACGACACTCAAGGGTCTTCATCGGTCTTGCTTCAAAGGTAACATCTTCGGATACATCGATCTCACCATAATTGATAGTATGAGTAGGGTCTCGTATATACTTTCTCAATTGAGAAACATGAAAAATGCTATGGACGTGACTCAAAGCTGGAGGTAACGCCAAATGATAAGCTAATTCTCCAACCCTGTCTAAAAGCTCGAATGGTCCGATATACCTCGGACTAAGTTTCACTTTCTTCCCAAAACAGAAAACTCCTTTGTCGGCGACACCTTTGTAGAACATGATCGCCCACTTCGAACGCCAAGGGTCGACGACAAATATCAGCATGTGATTTCTGTCGACTCTGGGCAGTCAACAATCGGTCCCGAATGATGGAGATATTCTCCTTAGTTTCCATCAACATATCCAGTTCCATCCCAACTAGCTCCGAGGCCTCATCCCAACATATTGGCGATCTACATCGCCTACCATAAAGTGCTTCGAAAGGTGCAATTTTTATTGACGCATGCCAACTGTTATTGTAAGTAATCTCGATCAATGGCAAATGAAACTCTCAATCACTGCTCCAGTCTAAGGCACAAGCCTGCAATATATCCACTAACATCTGAATCGTCCGCTCGGTTTGATAGTCTGTCTGCGGATAAAAAAATATACTCAACCTCAACTCCATACCCACTGCCTGATGGACCGTCTACCAGAAATATGACACAAAACGGCCATCTCAATCATATACAATAGTTTTAGGCGTGCCGTGCAATCTCATAATCTCTGCTATAAATATCTGAGCCAGCCTCTCTAGTCCCCAAGTATCTTTAATACTAAGGAACTGTGTCGACTTGGTTACTCGATCGACGATTACCCAAACCATATTCATTTTAGCTTTAGTCCTCGGCATTTCGGTGATAAAGTCTATGGAGATGTCTTCCCACTTTCAATCGGGAATAGGAAATGGCTTCAACAATCCCGCTAGTCATTGATGCTGTATTTTAACTTGTTGACAAGTCAAACATTGCAAAACAAACTCTTTAACATCTTTCTTCATATTATTCCACCAAAAATTTCACTTCAAATCTTTCTACATCTTACTCGTCCCCGGATGGATTGAGTAAGGCGTAGCATGGGCTTCTCGAAGTATCCTCTGTCTCAACTCTAAATCATTCGGAACACAAATTATGCCCTGGAATCTCAAAATACTCTCATCATAAACCAGGGGCCTTCCCTTTAGTTACATCTTCCGTCAGTTGAGAAATCATCGGGTCACTCCACTACTTCCCTTTGATGTCATCAACCAAAGATAAAGTAATTTCAAGGGTACACAACTGTCATTGCACTCTCTGAAGCCAAACCTCTATTCCCTATTTGATCAATTCTTGTCGAATCCTGGCTTGAGGTGTAAGTACCTCGAGCATCTGAAGTGATGCCGGCTTCCAGCTCAATGCATCTCCGACAACGTTGGCCTTTCCCGGATGGTGAAGAATTTTCAGGTCATAGTCCTTTATCAATTCCAATCAACAGCGTTGCCTCATATTCAACTATTTCTGACTGAAAATGTATTTTAAACTCTTGTGATCAGTATAGATCCGACACGAAGAGACAAATAATGCCGCCAAATCTTTAGCTCGAACATGACTGCGGCCAATTCCGAGTCGTTAGTAGGATAGTTCATCTCATACGGCTTCAACTGCCGCGATGCAAATGTTATTGTCTTATCGTGCTTCTTAAGCACACATCCGAGTCCCTGACCCGAAGCGTCACTATATACTACAAACCCCTCATTACTTTGCGGTAAAGTCAAAATCGGTGCTGAAGTTACATGCCTCTTCAGTTCATCAAAGCTTTGCTATCTCTCAACAGTCTAAACAAACTTTTCCGCCTTTTGGAGTAACTGTGTAAGCGGTCGATCAAGTTTAGAGAACCCCTTGACAAACCAATGATAGTACCCCGCAAGACCCAAAAAGCTACGAACTTCCTTTACATTTTTAGGTGGTGCCCAATATAACACTACATCAATATTTTGCGGGTCCATATCAACTCTTCCAGACGAGATCACATGGCCGAGAAACATAACCTCCTTCAGCCAGAACTCACATTTTGAGAACTTTGCATAAAGGTGCTGAGCTCTCAACATGTCTAATATAAAATGCAGGTGTTGGTCGTGCTCCTCTTCATATCGAGAATAAATCAAAATGTCGTCAATGAAGACGAATACACATTAATCAAGGTACTCGATAAATATCTTCTTCATCAACTGCATGAACACTACTGGAGCATTGCTCAGTCCGAAAGGCATGACCACAAACTCATAATGTATGTATCTCATCCGAAAAGCGCTCTTTGGAACATTGGACTCTTTCACTCGAAGCTGATTATATCCCGACCTCAAATCGATATTCGAGAATACCGTAGCTCTCTGTAACTTATCAAACAAATCATCTATACGAGGTAACAGATACATATTCTTGATGGTCACTTTGTTTAGCTCACGGTAATCGATGCATAAACACAATGAACCATCCTTCTTCATCACAAATAGGGCCGGTTCGCCCCAAGGAGAAGCGCTCGATCTAATGTGCCCTTTCTACAACATTCCCAATACTGATTCTTCAACTCATGAATCTCTGAAGGTGCCATGCAATAAGGCGCCTTAGAAATCGGTGCTGCATCAGGCTCTAATTCAACAGAAAATTCTATCTCTCGATATAGCTGTAATCCCAAAATATCATCTGGAAAAACATCTGGATACTCATTAATGACCAGAATCGAAGAAAAGTCGATTATGCCCTCCTCCGTCTTCAAAGCATAACACCAATAGTCCATGTTATTACCCAAAATATTATTCGGAAGGGTTTGCTGGAATGGAGGAGTAACAAACAAAATGCGAGAGCACGTCCGAGGGAATGTAAATAATACAAGATTTGCCGGGGTTGTTAGTCCCGGGCTTGAATGCTCTCACGAGATAATATTAATACGAATACTTGGGAGTACAAATATTAATGTTAGAGTACAATTACAATAAGTGTAAAGACCCTAGTTATCTATCTCTTGAGTGCTGATGATTGCCGGAAGAACCAGAGATGATGCTCTGTGAGTTCTTGTAACAAAGATGAAATGCTGTGCAGATTTCTATGTAGGATTTGACTGTTCGATCTCTGTGAGTGAATAGACTGCAGAGAGTTTTTTCGTCCGAGAGTCAGAGAGTTTTCCAATTGCTGAAGGTCTCCTACTTATAGAAGAGGTAGTAGTTGGGATGTCCTGATCCCAAACGGGCAATCGCTTTTTCTGCATTATAATAAGCGGGCGATCGTCTTAGCACATGGGACGGTTTCCTTAAAGTCCGCATCTGCTGCTGGCAGCCAGATGTGCAAACTAATGAGAAGGCAACACGCATCTCATGTCGCTGTCTTGGGAAGTCCCGCATAGGACCTTTCGGCGGGTCTATCTGTAACGCCCCAACCCGTCAACGGTAGAGACATTACAATATGGTTACACATCATATACAAACAGATCAAACCAAACAGCGGAAGTATTAAGATAAATTTATCAAAGATTATCAAAGGGGACTAAAACAACATCTAAATGTCCCCAAAACCAAACAAACGAAAGTACTATTACAAATGTCCAAAAATCCGGAAATACGATAAAGAAATAATGTTCATTTATTCAAAGAGCTCTAGGGTAGGTCCACACTCTCTCATCCCCAAAGCTAAACCCCGCATGAGCTAAGTACCTTCCGCATGGAAAGAAAAGTGGCTGAGCATAAAGAGCTCAGTGAACAGATATGAAATAAACAAGCAATACAAAGCAATACGAAATGAGGTTACATGTAGTGGCACTTGGTCATATCAAGGTATATCAAAAGTATGTCAGGGTATATCAAAGGTTCATCAGAGTTAGGTACGTAAAGTTATCAAGGTTTAAAGATCAAAGATTATCAAAGTTAAGTGTCAAATGATTTCAGTATTTAACCCCAGGCCCAAACAAGGCCCAAATAAATAAAGTAGTCCAATGGAGTGATCAGCTCCCCAAATGTGAAGGGACCGCATTGCACGCATGCCCAATCACCAAATATAATATGGCCCAAATGTAGAGTGGCCCAAAATAATCAAATCAAATATCACACAGATCAAATCTAGGATGCATCCATACGCCCCTATAAGCAGATAACAATAATGATGGCCAAAGCAAATATAATATAAGAGGGACGGTGGGGGACATCTCTCCAACCCCACTGGAGTACATAACATTGGTGCATCAATGCTATGGTTGTGGCTACCCCACAACAAGTAATACAAAATGCCCGGGTAAATACTGAAAGGGTCAAATAGTCAAGGTCCCAAATCAAAGTATATATGTCAAATATCAAAAGTCCAAATCAGATATCAAAGGTTCAAATATAAAGGGACCATATCAAAGGTTCAAATCAAAGGTTCAGATACCAAGTCAAAGTCAAAATCAGATATACAATAATGAGGAGAGAGAGAGAGAGTAAGTCTTGAGAGAGAAAAGTTGCACCCTTGCTGAAAGGGTGCAGAATATGTGTACCTTAGTTCCAAAGCAAAAGCAAAGTCAAACAAACAAGGAGAAAAGGATTACTCTTACTTCACCAAACCTAGAAAAGAGTGGATACGAATCAAGACGAGCTCATTTCTCATAAGTTACCTCTTTTAGTTATCTTTCCATTTTTAGTAACTTTCCATATTTAGCAGCTTTCTATTTTAGGTAACTTTCTATTTTAGCAGGTTATCAAAATTAGTGAGTTTTCTCGATATAGACATGTTATAAATAATTAGTTATTCATTTCAAAAAGTTTTCATGTCATGTTATGTTATGGATTTCATTTTATGCATGTTTTTCCAAGATTAGGGTTTCTTATGACAAGTCTTCAAAATTTAGGGTTAAAAGTGTCAATAATGAAAGTGAAGGGTCAAAACTGAATATAAACACTCAAATACACATATATACAGCCCATACACTTTAAGTATCACATATATACACATTACACCCTCAAGTATCACAAATTACAAAAAAAAAAAAAAAAACTAACCCTAATACACCCTAATTTCCACAATTAAACCATTGATTATCAAAACTAGCATGTAAGGCCCATAATTATTCCCAAGTGTCATGAACAGCCCCTAACACATTATTCCAGCCAAAACATGCATACATTCATCATATTTACATTATTAGTCCCTCTAGGTATCATATTTATAATATAAACCTCCTAATAATCAATTATCTCTTATGTTTCATAATTTCAGCTTTTAAACACAAACAGGTCACCAATATACGAATTTTTATTCCTTACTAGAATTCTAAAATAAATTTATAAAAATTCTCACATGTACTTGAATGTCTTTATAACCAACACAAATTTTTCCAGAATTTATCAGTTAGTATAATCGCACATTAAAAATACCCAAACCCAGACTACTCAGAAAACCGACTTGCAGTAGTACCTAAAAAGTATCTACCTCAACAGCCTACCATTTCATTCAGGAAAAATCCACTAAAATTCCAGGAAGTCACACATGACCCACATATTACCCCTGTAAAAGGAGAGCTCCTAACTCCTTATGGTTTGAACATGAAAAATCATAAACCACGACTGAAATTAAATTCTGCAAACACAGTTTTGACATATCGTCTCATAAAATTCAAAAATAGGACAAATCAAATTCAAATCCATCCAAACCAATTGAAATACTTAACCAAGACCCAAAAATGAGTTTACAAATAAAAATAGCGAATTAAACCTTAATCGAATTCATTTGGTGATGCATACTTATTCGATTATCAAAGCTGTCCAAATCAATTAATTCATTTAAACCCTAATTTATCCAATTCTTTTTCATCCATTTAATTATATGATAATAACACACAATATATTCAGAAAATAAACATAAAAAACACATCAAACTAATTCTCATATAAATCCAACAAGATCAATAACAAAAACATTCATACGATTCATAACAATTTCATGGTTATTTCTTAGCCGATTTATATAGGTTTTTAGAATAGGTTTTTATCACACGAATTAAGGATCAAAAGAGTGAATCAAAATCACAAGAACATACCAAATAGGGCTGAAAAAATGTGACCAATAATCGGGCCAAACAAATCAACCAAAACCGAATCAAAACCCTTCCAAGATGATGTATGGATCGAATGGGGATGGAAAACCAAGAACGAGACCACCAAATGCTTCCAAACAAATTCCAATGTGCACCAAACCCTTCCACGAACGCGTATGAATGATCACCAATGATCCAAGAGCAACATTTTGGTGTTTTTGTATGTGTTGGGTCGTATGGTAGGGAGAGGAGAAGAAGAAATGGTGTTTTAATTCTCTTGGTTAAGGAATTTAGGGAAAGAAGTGTGGTTTTTAACGAAAATTAATGTGATTGGCAAAAATTAAGGGATCCTTATCCCATGATATGTGAAATTTCGGCCGGGGGGGGGGGGGGGGGGGAAGAGGTCAAAACTTTAAAATTTTGTGGAAAATATTACTTAGGATAGTTTTGTTATTTAATTTATAAGTTAGGTACAAGTTTTGGAGGTTTTCGGACCCGTTAGGTCACGTAACGTGCAATATTTGTTTCTTAATTCAAATTTCACATTCTTGAGTTCATATGATGTCGTAGTAGGTCAATTATCATTTACTTGAAGTTACATGTTCATATTTATGATTGTACCGTAACCGTTTTGGATTTAGGGCTTGTTTGGTAAACGTACACATTTCTTCAAATTTTCAAAGTGGAGGGCATTTTAGTAATTTAGACGTAGTATGGAGAAGTGGGTTTTACAACTATTCCCACCTCAAAAGAATTTTCGTCCTCGGAAATTGAAAAAGAAAAGTTACCGAAACAAAACGAAAGCATACCAGACTACAAAGGGAAATGAGGGTAGCTGGCTCGCATAGACTCCTCGGTCTCCCAAGTCGCCTCGCGTGGTGGATGGTTCTTCCAGAGAACCTTAACAAAACGGATCACATTATTCCTCATGACTCTCTCTTGTCTATCAAGAATGGCTTCCGGTTCTTCCGGAAGTGACATGTCCGGTTGAATCTGATCCAAAGGATATGACACCACATATAAAGGATGGTAGTTATAACCCCGAAACAAAGATACATGAAAAACGTTATGCACATGAGCAAGCTGAGGTAGAAGAGCCAATCGATAAGACATCTCGCTAACACGTTCCAAAATCTCGAAAGGACCAATAAAAAGAGGACTTAATTTGCCCTTAATACCAAAACGCTTAACACCGCGGAAAGGAGATACTTTCAAAAATACCCGGTCGCCAACTTGGAACTCTAACTCGCGTCGATGCTTGTCGGCATAACTCTTCTGTCTAGACCTAGCTTCCTTAAGCCTCTCTTTAGCTACATTCACTTCTCGTTGGTGATTTCAATCATCTCAGGACCCTCGATAATCCGTTCACCTACTTCATCCCACATAGTAGGTGACCTACACTTGCGCCCATATAACATCTCATAAGGTGCCACTCGAATACTAGCATGCCAACTATTGTTATACGCGAACTCAACCAAACATAAGTATTTGTCCCAAGTGCCGGTCCAATCAAGTGCAGAAGCCCGTAACATATCTTCCAAAGTTTGGATGGTCCTCTCCGATTGACCATCTGCCTGCGGGTGAAAAGCGGTACTGAATTTGAGGCGAGAACCCCAAGCATTTTGTAACATCTTCCAAAAATGCGAAGTAAACCTCGGATCTCTATCAGAAACAATCGAAACTGGAGTGCCATGCAACCTAACAATATCCTGCTGGAATATTTCCACCAACTTCGCCACACTATAACGCTTCTTGATTGGTAGGAAATGAGCTGACTTGGTTAGCCGATCAACGACTACCCAGATCACATCATGTCTTTTATGTGTGACCGGTAACCCCGTAACAAAGTCGATCGTAATATCTTCCTATTTCCACTGGGGAATCTCTAACGGCTGCAAAAGACCACTAGCTCTTTGGTGCTCAATCTTCACCTGTCGGCCAAGGGGGGGAAATAGGCCAACTCTTTAAAATTTTGTGGAAAATATTACTTAGGATAGTTTTGTTATTTAATTTATAAGTTAGGTACAAGTTTTGGAGGTTTTCGGACCCGTTAGGTCACGTAACGTGCAATATTTGTTTCTTAATTCAAATTTCACATTCTTGAGTTCATATGATATCGTAGTAGCTCAATTATCATTTACTTGAAGTTATATGTTCATATTTATGATTGTACCGTAACCGTTTTTGATTTAGGGCTTGTTTGGTAAATGTACACATTTCTTCAAATTTTCAAACTAGAGGGCATTTTAGTAATTTAGATGTAGTATGGAGAAGTGGGTTTTACACTGTCGGTAGATGAGGTTATCCTTGTCACCGACAGCTGTTGATGGGCTGGAGTCAAAGATCCTTATTCTGCAGCGTCATTCACGGATCTGCACGTGGGTCTTCACTCCGAGATTCGGTCTTCGTAGACTTGACGGATGTTGGCTTTACACGTGGCATAGGACGGTCGTCCTCGGTCAGATGCTAGAGTCGATCTCTCGGTGCCAAGAGACGATCGCCCTGGATGTCGATCGCTCGGCACTTGATCTTGATCTAGATCCTTCGCTTGGAAAGTCTGCCTTGGTTTATCTGATGCTGGCTTGGTCACTCGGCCCTTATGCCGATCGCCGCCGAGCCGTATAAATCGCCGCACAACAATTGCCCCCCAGCTCGCTCCGATGTCAAAGATGTGGGGTGGGGTGGTTCTACTCGTGATCGCTTGACTTAGGCGAGCGACTCAGCATTTTATGGAACAGACGATCGTCTCCCGAGCGGACTAATTTTCAATTTGGACGACCTACTAGATCGTAGAAAAGAACGGGAAGTTACAGCAGTTTTGAAACGTCATCAGGGCATGTGTCGTGCTCCTGTTGGGGGAGTCCAATGGTTTTGTCAGGCTGTCCTTTGGCGTGCCCTCGAAACGACGCGCACGCGGGATTCGAGGGCAGCATTAAATGCGGTCTTATCTGACGGTTGAACTTCGACCCTCGGGACTTCGCTTATTTTCCCAGAAGCCCCCGCTCTTGCTTATAAAAAGGGCTGGGGTTACAGGGTAAAAACCTTATGCATTTTCATATGAGAAGAAGACATATCCGATTTCCCTCGAAGCTTTGTGTGACGATCGTCGTTCGACTCTCTTTAGGTAAGAATAAAAGCTTTCTCTCCCTCCTTTCTCTTTGAATATGCCCGGAGGAAGACCAAATGTATATGAGGCGGGTAGTACTTCCGCCGCCGGGATGAATTTTCTGCGGAGTTCCATGTGGATACTGCCGTCGAGGCCATCTGCGCCGGGATTGAGCCCGCGGAGGTCGAAGAACTTTTTAATGAAGCTGACGTGGCCAAGGAGGCGGAGGCTGAGCAGATCCGTTCGCTGAAACTGGAGGAGATGGATGCGAAGGCGCACTGGGAGCGAAACAACACGTTCGGGAAAGCCTTCACAGATTTTGCCGAACTCATGGAGAGATTGGCCGGCGCACTCCCCAAATTTAACTTTAGTGAATACTCGATCGCCCATCCTTTTGTACCTATAAGGCGGACGTTGTTCCGGGCTGCTCGCCACTCTCCGTGGTCCCTTGGCCAGATCGAGAGCTCGGCGACCAGTAAGGATCTGGACCATTAGAGGGCGATGTTCCATATTTCTTCTGATGTTTGCCTCGTGCCCGCCGAGAACGAGCGAGACGATCAACCTCACGAGGGCATGGTCGCCGTCAACGAGGCGATAATGGAGGCTGGGCTGCGATTCCCATTGCCTTTCGCTGTCTCCTACCTGCTGACCGCCTGGAACGTGGCGCCGCTTCAACTGACGCCGAACGCCTGGCTGCACACACTTTGTTTGGTGGCCATCGGCTATATCGTCTTCCTTCGCCGTTGGAGATGAACCATCTCTTCAAATTGGCGGCTCAAAAAGGCTCTGTCGGCGGCTACCACATCCAAGGTCGCTCAGGCCGGGTGATTCTTGGGGTCCCGAACAAAGTAAGGGGCGATCCGTCGAAGTGGTTCTGGGTCGGCAGTGCGTGGAAGTCAGCAGCGAGCGACAATCCCACCGACGAGTTGGATATTCCCACCGGCTTTCGGGAGAGGAGTCCGTGTAAGGATTTAGACCCTCCCTTTGTTCGGATACATTATGAACTGATCTAATTTGGCTCTTTTTGCAGGTGTCATTGTTCCGGCGGCAGGCGACCTCGATTTTGATTTTGCGATCGTCTGGGAGAAGATACGGAGTCTTTCTGATGACCATATAGATGCACGCCGAATCAACAACGAAGCCTGTTGGTTGGCCGCCCGGCTATTTCGCTACCCTCGCCATCTAAAGGTTCCAGGTACTAACTTTCACGATCTTCTTTGACATGTCGATCGTCTTGACTGAGGATGATTACGAACTTTGTTGATTGCTTTATTTTGCAGAAATTCGCTTCCCTTGTTTCCCAGAGCTCCCGACTGCGATCGCCATGTCTAATCCGGGGATCATGAGCCGCCTTCGTCAAGGGAAGAAGACGAGCCGAGCTCCTGCTGCTCCGCTCCGACTGATCCCGGAGGCAAGACCTCTCCAGGAGCCGGTCGTCGAAGAACAGGAGCCTCGGGAGCAGGAACAACTTCGGCTCATCCACAAGAAATGGAGGACTGTGGAGCCCTCGGCCCCTGCCACTACTGACGAGTCGCCGATCTCCGTGCCTCCGCATTCCAAGGTTCCTCTAGGGGAGGGATCCACGCCCTCTTCGGCTTTTCTGGAGGCCATGGCGATCACTGATGCTGAGATCCCACGTGGTGGGACGTTATTCGGCTGCGACCCAGAAAAGTTCGAAAGGTAAACTTGGTTGCATTGCTGGGTTGTGAATATTTATGTCCTCCATATGCCAACTCTTTTGTTCTTGGCGCAGGGTTCGTTGCATCTACCCGAATTGCTAGCCGCTGGTGAGGGATTTCCTTGCAAGCAGATCTCCTCGCAAGGCTTGCGATGTCCCCCACTACATCGCCCAGGCTACCAACTTCCTGTCGAAGGCCTGGACGACTGACCTGGACGCGATCGCACACCGGCGATCTTCCAATGTGATACAGGCGACCCTTGCACTGGCCCTTCAGACGGCGACGATGGCCACCCAAGCTGTGAAGGAATATGAGGGGCGGCCCTCCACTGCTCGCCTCTAGGCGGACCTCGAAGCCACTCAGAAACAGAATGCCGAGTTTGCTGACAGGATCGCGGCGATGGAGAAGAGTTCCTTGGAGGCGGACAAAAAGGCGAGCGAAGACCTCGAACGGGCCCGGGCGGCGACTGATCGGATGAGGGATCAGATGACGGAGGCCCGCAGGTCACACAAGGCCGCTCAGAAGGAGTCGGATGAGCTGAAGGCGATCGTCAATCGGTTAACCGGCGAGCTGGCGACGTCGAAGGAAGAGGTGGCTGCCAAGGCTGCCGAGTTCCAGAGCACGAACCAGGCACTTGTGGGCTTGAAGGAGAAATTGGAGGCGACCGAGGCCGATCCCTATCTCAACGTGGAATATGTCAGTGAATTTGCCTATTATACGGCTTATGCTGACGCGATCCGCGCTGCTAAGAAGGGAGGACTCGAGGTCGGTCCCTTGGTTGACAATTTCAAAGCCTACGTGCTCGAGCACCCTTTGTAGCCCGCATTCGTCGTACCGATCCTCGACATCTCCTCAGATCATGGGGTCGACCTGAGTTGGTATTCGTTGCCGGACAACCTCGCTCACCTGAGTGCCCCAGAGGATGATGGTGCCGAGCCTGCTGCTGGCGAGGGAATGGGCGCCGATCTTTGAGCTTTTATGCTTTTTAACTTGTAAAGCTTTTTCTATATTTTGCCTTCGGGCACTTATACACATATTTCTAATGAAATGGAATAATATGTTTGCTTCTGATTTCTTGCCTGTATGATCGCCTTTCTGAATCCTTTGCATGACTTTATACAAGTGTTTGAGGATCGATCGTTGTAGGTGCAGCTCCAAGCAGATTGGTATAACTCATAGTGGTAACTTTCTGAACAAAGTCGATCACTGTATGTATATTTGAACGAAGACGATCGTCATATGTTGTAGCTCCGCTCTCCCCCTTGTTTTTGTTTACTTAGTGAAAGTAAGGTAACGAAAATAAATCGTTTAGCGAGCGGTCTTCAATTTTGCATATTCCTCGAGGAAGGCCGACCATCTCGGCCTAGAGGAACCGTGCACGGTTGTGGAGGTCGATGGACCGACCTCTGCGGCCGTGTCTTGTGTGCGAGCGACATTCCGTCTGATGGCCTACTTCTCGCGACTCACTTGATTGTGAGGGTCCTCCGTAGGCTACGTTTTGCCTCGCAATGTAGCGATGGGCGGACGATCTCAGCCTGGAGGAGTCCTTGCATGGGGCGCCGTCGGATGAATCGACTTCGCGACCGTGGCTTGTTAGCACTTTTCTGCCTGGGGCCGACTGTAATACCCAGTTGTAATTCAGTAATTATCATTCAGTAATTATCATTCAGTAATTGTCACTCGGTATTTTTTCACTCATTAATGATCATTCATCGTTCATATTCATTCATTGTATTCACCGATCAGAGTAATTGTATCGTACATCAGTTTTTATTCGTCGTCCTACCTGGTTAGAGGATCGAACCATGGTCATCATCATTGTCACCTTTGTAGCTGGCTATGTGTGATGAGTAGCGCACGATACGTACTCTTCATTAGCGCGCGCTAATTGAATACGGGTAGCGCACGCTATCTCTCAGTATTAGCGCACGCTAGCGTGGTTCAAGATGGCAGTCCAGAAGGCACTGGACTGCAGTCCAGTTGATGTAGCACACGCTACCAATGGTAAGTAGCACACGCTAATAAGTTTTGATAGCGCACGCTATGCAATCCGTGTAGAGGGCGCCAAGGCCAATCAGGCAGAGTCCAGTGGGTACTGGACTGATTTTGGAATAATTCCTAGCGCACGCTATGATTGGATTTTAGCATACGCTAATGGGGCTGTAGCGCACGCTGATTATTAGATGTAGCACGCGCTATCGCGAACAGGTCAGAGGACATGAGGTTTTGGACTTCAGTTACTGAGCATCAGATATTCAGTTAGCGCGCGCTAACACAAGGTTAATGCACGCCAAGTATATGGTTGTAGCGCATGCTACCGTTTGGGACAGAGGGTACTGGACTACCCAGAATTCCCGTTAACGCACGCTAAATATCAGGACTTAGCGTGCGCTAAACTGGAATTACTATAAATAGGACAGTCCGGCTCAGATTCATCATTTCACTTCTCACTTCGAATCCGGGCGATTTTGGGCGATTTGGAGAGATCTTTTCGAGCTGCACTCATCCATCATCATCTTCAAGCTTATCATTTGGATTTATCATCATTTCATCCTCTCTAACACATCAAATCAAGGTAATTATTTCTTGGATCTAGAATTTCGGATTTTGGGTATTTTCGTTCCGATTTCTTCGTGTAAGCTTGGATCGTTGTTGGAATATGTTAGATATGGATTATCTACCTTGAATAAATGTATTCCTATGGATTTATTGATATGTTTTTTGGATTTGATGAATATTTGGAGAATTAATCAAGAACCCTTGATGTTGACTTTGGTTATTTTTGGGGGTTTCCGAGTATAGTTGTCGAAACTTCGAGTTGTGGTTTCCTATGGGAATATTAATATCATGAAGGTGTTTTGTTGGATAGAAATACTCATTTAGGAGTTGGTTTCGTTATATTTGGGCTTTGGTTATAATCAAGGGTTGATGTTCGCTAAGTGATTGTTTGAATGCCTCAATTGTGTTATTCAAGGTTGTTCGAGCGACCGACATCTCTTTTTAGGACGTTGTTCGAGGAAGGACATTTCAACACCGGTATTGTGTAAGTAAATTCTTACTCGGCTAAAAGGATATTCATTCTTTACGTTGTTGTTCATTCATGCATGTAATTCACTCATAATATATCGTTCATATCGAGACTTGTATTTATCAACTCATCATGTAACTCACAAGTAACGACGGTTCCAAATCATTTCATTGAAGCTATTACACGTTGTGTCATTATTTCATCTCGGTGAGTAGTTCTTGATCCTTATCGGATTCTATTCATTACTCCTCACCTTGGTCATTTTGTTCTGGTGATCTTCCGGAATTATATTGCGTGGCCGGTTGGCGCATGTGTGGAATTTTAGTCGGGCACACTATGTTCATGTGTATATGCAGGACTCCGGACACATTAGACTGTGCGCATGGTAATGTGTATATGCAGGACTCCGAACACATTAGACCATGAGGCTAATTTGGCCAATAGCGGGTATATATGCGAGACTCTGGAAACTCGGCTATTTGTGCTCTTACGCATTTCATTCGGGCGTACATTGATTCTCATCATTCCACTTAATTCATTAATTCATTTATATGATTATTGTATACTGTTCAACTCTTGAGGATTGTTGTTCTGTGTAACTGACCCTTTTGGGGGATGTTGTTTTCAAGTCATGGCAAGGCTAAGGCATAGGAAGAGAACATTGACGGCGAGGAGTCCCCGTGATACTAGTAGGGGGCCTTAGTCCTTTTCAGTCATTCGTGTTTCTTCATTTTATTTCCACTGCAGACTTCCATTTGAATACTCATTTTATTCAGTGTTGTATATTTTATCTTCATATAAAATATACATGCATTCTGTATTATCTTGGGTGTGTTGTAATGAAACTCCTCATCGGTGTAATTTGATGATATAATATGGTTCGGTACTACAATTATATTATTTAAGTCATTAATTTTCATTCGCGTGGTGGCTCCCAGTCGGGGGTCCACGGCACTGTAATATCCGCCTAGTTTGGGGTGTTACAGATTTGGTATCGGAGCATGGATTTGAATACTACCTTCCGAGTCATGTCTCATTGAAATCATCGTTCATCAGACTAGTATTATTGGACTTTCGCTTCACGTGTGACCCGTGCAAGAGACGAGCCCCTCAGACCAAAGAACAGTAATATTTCTGACGCCATTATATAATTTCTCACAATAAGAATCACTTATTCATCATTCAACAGTCAACAATCCTCAATTATCATTTTCAATTGTGATCATGTCGATCATGTTAACTCATTAATCACTCAGTTCATTTCACTGTTCAGTTGTTGATCTTCAGGATCGTATCATTAATCTTGTTAACTTGTTCAAGATAATCATTTCAAGAATTTCATCAGATAATCTCGTCACTTCAGTTGATCATTCATGTAATCATTGTGTTTGAGCGCGTGTGCTCATTTTCATCATTTCATAACGTAATCATAATGTGATATTCATGCGAGATATATAATCATCTTGTGACTTTCCCACTTCAGTATGGAAAGAGCTGGCAGAGGACGCGGGGGAAGAGACCGCGGTGCGGGCCGAACCCCGAGAACTCGTGTGAATACACGTGCGAACGCGAGGAATAATGTTAATTCATCGAGCAGCGATGCCGCCACTCATTCTCCCGGAAATGATCATTCATGATCAGGGAGTCGTACCCGGGACACAACTCATTCAGAGGGTGTTCGGGTTGACCCACTCTCTTTTATGCAGGGCATGATGGCCTAGATGACTCAAATGGCATGCCTCATGGAGACGATGCAGAACTTAGCTACTCAGAATCAACAGGCTCCTCCGCCGCCACCTCAGGGGCAGGAGAGGGGTGTGAGCAGTATTATTGGCGACATCTCTCGCCAAAGACCACCTACCTTTGAGGGCTCGTCTGAGCCGGCGGATATTGTTCATTGGCTTGAGCATTTCGAGAAGTTATTTACTATGGTGGATTGCCCCGAAGGGCATAAAGTTTCAGTTACGGCTTACTATCTGGGTAAGAGCGCTCATTCATGGTGGTTATCGTTGAAGCCCACCGACGGATCATGTACTTGGGATCAATTTAAGACTCTCATGATGGAGAGGTATTATCCGGCCTCACTCAGAGAGGCCAAGTTATCGGAATTACTCACTCCCGACCTCTCAGCTGACGATGATGTTCTCACCATTGCCGAGAAATTTCAGGAGCTTCTTCCTTTCGCCTCGTCTATTATTCACTCCAAGGCAAAAAAGATCAAGTATTTCAGCAAGAGGTTGAAACCTCATATGCGGATGCAGTTTCTTAATCACAATTGCACCACTCTGGCCGAATTTATCGATAAAGCTCTTACTTATGAGCTTACTGCTAAGGAGATTGCTAAGCAACAACCTTCATCTGCTAGCAAGAAGTCAAAGAATCGAAATCAGTCTGAAGGCAGTCAGGCAACTTTCAAGAAGCCTCGAGCGGGCTCTACTTTCACTGAGCGACCTCCTATGGCGCCCAGACCCGCGGAATCTCAGTCATGAGTGGCCAGTTCGGCCATTACCTATTTCAATTGTTGAGAACAGGGTCATTACAGCACGACGTGTTTGAGGCAAACCGTCACGTGCAATAACTGTGGAATGGCGGGGCATAAGGCCCGTTTTTGCCGAAGGGACTCCAAACCTACTCCGGCGTCATCTCGGGCCCCGAAACAGTCAGCGGTTCTGAATCAGGCTACTCAGTCCACGTCATTTGAGATGACGGGAGCTAACAAAGGCGGAGCCCACAACTATCAGACGAGAGCATCCGGTTCTGGGGCTGGCAAGCCCCGAATTTATGAGATGAAGAGAGCTGATGATCCGGAAGCCCGAATGATCTCAGGTACACTCGAAATTCTATCTCAACCTGTGTGTACCCTTTTTTATACTGGTGCATCGCATTTATTCATTTCCGAGTCATGTTTGAGTAAACTACGTCTGGGTAGTGCTACTTGTTGTGAGCCATATGTCATTGGTCTACCTGATGGTAGAAGAATTATCGGGAATCGTCAGATTAAGGATTGTCCGATTCAGTTTCATGGCCGTGATTGGTTAGCAAACCTAATCGTGGTAGATTTACCGAGAGACGATGTCGTCTTGGGTATTTATTGGATGGATCGTCACGATACCATCATTAGTGTTCGTAAGCCTATGGTCACTATCATTTCAGACGATGGAGTCGAATGTGCTTTTCAGGGAGGTAATCCCAGCTGTTCCGGTAGAGTCATCAACTTGATGAAAGCAGTGAAATTTCTCAATCAGGGGTGTGTCGGTTATTGGTGCTATATGACCAAGACCGAGAAACCATCAGTAATGTTGACGGATATTCCTGTAGTGAGATAATATGCCGATGTATTTCCAGACAAGTTACCTGGTTTGCCTCCATAGAGAGATGTGGAATTCACGATTGAGTTGGAGCCTGGTACGTCCCCAATATCGAAGGCACCATACCAGATGGCCCCGACCGAAATGCAGGAGTTGAAGAATAAATTAGAGGATCTAACCGAGAAGGGTTATATCCGGCCGAGTGCGTCCCCGTGGGGAGCACCTTTGTTGTTTGTCAAGAAGAAGGATGGTTCGTTTTGCTTGTGTATCGATTACCGGGAATTGAACCGGGTGACGATCAAGAATAAATATCCTCTACCCCATATCGATGATCTTTTGGATCAACTTCAGGGAGCTTCAGTATTTTCCAAGATCGACTTAAGATCTGGATATCATCAGTTGCGAATTCGAGAGTCGGATATCGCAAGAACAGCGTTTCGAACACGCTATGGTCATTATGAGTTCGTGGTTATCCCGTTTGGGTTAACCAATGCACCTGTGGTATTCATGGAGTTAATAAATCGGGTTTTCATCGACTATTTGGATCAGTTCGTGGTTGTCTTTATTGATGACATTCTAATTTATTCTCGTGACCGGGAGTAGCACGAGTTTCACCTTCATCAGGTTCTCGACGTGTTGAGAAGAGAGAAACTTTATGGAAAGTTTTCCAAATGTGAGTTCTGGATGTCCGAGGTGATGTTTCTCGGACATGTAATTTCATCATACGGAGTTCGGGTTGACCCTCAGAAGACGCAGGCTAACCGGGATTGGCAACCTCCGAAGAATGTTAAGGAAATCCGAAGCTTTCTCGGACTAGTTGGATATTACCGGTGATTTGTGGAGGGATTTTCTAAAATTGCTCAACCCATGACGAACCTTTTACGGAAGGATAAAAAAATACATGTGGTCCGATGCGTGTCAGCAAAGTTTTGAAGAACTCAAGAGCCGATTAATTTCAGCACCTGTCCTTTCTTTACCGCTAGAGACGGAAGGATTTGTGTTTTATAGTAATGCGTCCGGACAGGTTCTCGGATGTGTACAAATGCAGAACGGGAAAGTTATTGCTTATGCTTCACAGCAATTGAGACCTTACGAGGTTAATTATCCGACCAACGACCTGGAGTTAGCAGTTGTGGTGTTTGCATTGAAGATTTGGCGTCATTATCTTTATGGCGTTACCTGTCAGATATTCACCGATCATAAGAGTTTGAAGTATATATTTACTCAGAAGGAGTTAAATATGCGGCAGAGGCGGTGGTTGAAACTAATCAAAGATTATGATATTGAGATACTATACCACCCGGGCAAGGCGAACGTTGTCGCCGACGCCTTGAGTGGTAAGTCCATTCAGGAGCAGATGCTTGCTCGATTAACAATTTAGAGGGAACTTCAACAGGAATTTCTGAGACCCGAGATTGAGGTCTGGTTACAGCGAGTACAAGGGCAACTTTGTAGGTTAGAGATTTCATCGCCCCTTGAGGAAGCGATCAGGGAGAATCAGGGTTCGGACCCATTTTTGTTACGTATTCGAGATGATGTGACTCAGGGGAAAGCCCCTAGATTTGTGGTCCACGAGGATGGACTTTTGCGATTAAGAATCGGTTATGCGTACCGGCGAACGACGAGTTGAAAAACTCGATTTTGAGAGAAGCTCATGCTACCCCTTATTCCATTCATCCGGGGTCTAGCAAGATATACAAAGACTTGAAACAAAATTACTGGTGGAGTAATATGAAGCGAGAAGTCGCGGAATTTGTTTCGAGATGTTTAACCTGGCAGCAAGTCAAGATAGAACATCAGCGACCGGCTGGTATGCTGAAACCTCTCCCTATTCCAGAGTGGAAGTGGGAAGATATTTCAATGGACTTCATCACGAGTTTGCCGACGAGTCGTCGTGGAATGAATATAATTTGGGTAATTGTGGATCGTCTAACGAAGTTAGCCCATTTCCTTGAGATTAAGGATACGTGGGGTCCCGAGAGACTTGCCAAGTTGTTCATCAAGGAAATAGTGAAATTGCATGGTACTCCTAAGAGTATCGTTTCTGATCGTGACGGGCGATTCATGTCACATTTTTGGAAATCAGTTCATCGTGCTATGGGAACTCAGCTTAATCTCAGCACAACTTTTCATCCTCAGTCCGACGGACAATCAGAGAGGACTATTCAGACATTGAAGGACATGTTGAGAGCATATGTCCTCGATTGGAAAGATGATTGAGGAGCCCAACTACTATTGATTGAATTCACGTATAATAATAGTTGGCATGCTTTGATCAAGATGGCACCTTACGAGGCCTTGTACGGTCGTCGTTGTCGATCTCCTTTGTGCTGGGATGACTTATCAGAATCAATCGGCACTGAGCCCGATATGCTTATAGCCGCCCGTGAGAAGGTAGCTTTGATCAGGAGTCGTTTGTTGACCGCTCAGAGTCGACAGAAATCATGCGCAGATAAGCGTCGTCGGCTATTAGAGTTCGAGGCGGGTAACCACGTTTTGGTCAAGGTATCCCCGATTTGAGGTATCTTCCGTTTTGCGAAGAGGGGGAAGTTGAGTCCGAGATTCATTGGACCGTTTGATATTTTGGATCGAGTAGGCGAGCTAGCTTATCGATTGGCCTTACCTCCGGCATTGAGCCGAATTCATAATGTGTTTCACATCTCTATGTTGCGAAGTATGTTGCCAATCCGAGTCACATACTTCAGTTTGACGAGATCGAGATCGCAGACGATCATTCGTATGAGGAGCGTCCCGTACGAGTCTTAGAGCGGCGAATCAAACAGTTGAGGAACAAGATGATGCCTTTGGTTAAAAATAAGTGGTCTAGACACGGAGTCGAAGAGGCTCCTTGGGAAATCGAGGATAGTATGCAGGAGAGTTATCCCGAGTTGTTTGACCCTTAGTTTCGGGGACGAAACTCTTTTAAGGGGGTTGTATGTAATACCCGGATGTAATTTAGTAATTATCATTCAGTAATTATCATTCAGTAATTGTCACTCAGTAATTTTTCACTCATTAACGATCATTCGTTGTAAATATTCATTCATTGTATTCACCGATCAGAGTAATTGTATCGTACATCAGTTTTTATTCGTCGTCCTACCTGGTTGGAGGATCGAACCGTGGTCATCATCATTGTCACCTTTGTAGCTGGCTGTGTGTGACAAGTAGCGCACGCTACGTACTCTTCATTAGCGCGCGCTAATTGAGTATGGGTAGAACACGCTATCTCTCGGTATTAGCGCACGCTAGCGTGGTTCAGGCTGGCAGTCCAGAAGGCACTGGACTGCAGTCGAGTTGATGTAGCGCACGCTACCAATGGTAAGTAGTGCACGCTAATAAGTTTGGATAGCGCACGTTATGCAATCCGTGTAGAGTCCAGTGGGTACTGGACTGATTTTGGAATAATTCCTAGTGCACGCTATGAGTGGATTTTAGCGTACGCTAATGGGGTAGTAGCGCACGCTGATTATTGGATGTAGCCCGCGCTATCGCGAGCAGGTCAGAGGACAAGAGGTACTGGACTTCAGTTACTGAGCATCAGATATTCAGTTAGCACGCGCTCACACAAGGTTAACGCACGCTAAGTATATGGTTGTAGCGCACGCTATAAAAGGTACGTAGCGCACGCTACCGTTTCGGATAGAGGGTACTGGACTACCCACAATTCTCGTTAACGCACGCTAAATATCAGGACTTAGCGTGCGCTAAACTGGAATTACTGTAAATAGGACAGTCCGGCTCAGATTCATCATTTCACTTCTCACTTCGATTCCGGGCGATTTTGGGCGATTCGGAGAGATCTTTTCGAGCTGCACTCATCCATCATCATCTTCAAGCTTATCATTTGGATTTACCATCATTTCATCATCTCCAACACATCAAATCAAGGTAATTATTTCTTGGATCTAAAATTTCGGATTTTGGGTATTTTCCTTCCGATTTCTTCGTGTAAGCTTGGATTGTTGTTGGAATATGTTTGATATGGATTATCTACCTTGAATAAATGTATTCCTACGGATTTATGATATGTTTTTTGGATTTGATGAATATTTGGAGAATTAATCAAGAACCCTTGATGTTAACTATGGTTATTTTTGGGGGTTTCCGAGTATAGTTGTCGTAACTTCAAGTTGTGGTTTTCTATGGGAATATTGATACCATCGAAGGTGTTTTGTTGGATTGAACTACTCATTTTGGAGTTGGTTTCGTTATATTTGGGTTTTGGTTATAATCAAGGGTTGATGTTCGCTAAGTGGTTGTTTGAATGCCTCAATGAGTTTGGATATTGTTGTATCGACCTTTGAGTTAGTCGTAATTCATGCTTGATACGTATATTAAGCGGATTATTGGTGATAGTGTTATTCAAGGTTGTTCGAGCGACCGACATCTCTTTTTAGGACGTTGTTCGAGGAAGGACATTTCAACAACGGTATTGTGTAAGTAAATTCTTACTCGGTTAAAAGATATTCATTCTTTACATTGTTGATCATTCATACATGTAATTCACTCATAATATATCGTTCATGTCGAGACTTGTATTTATCAACTCATCATGTAACTCACAAGTAACGATGGTTCCAAATCATTTCATTGAAGCTATCACACATTGTGTCATTATTCCATCTCGATGAGTCGTTCTTGATCCTTATCAGATTCTATTCATTACTCCTCACCTTGGTCATTTTGTTCTGGTGATCTTCCGGAATTATATTGCATGGCCGGTTGGTGCATGTGTGGAATTTTAGTCGGGCACACTAT
The DNA here is from genome assembly GCA_033398695.1 of Orobanche coerulescens. Lineage (NCBI taxonomy): Eukaryota > Viridiplantae > Streptophyta > Magnoliopsida > Lamiales > Orobanchaceae > Orobanche > Orobanche coerulescens. Next base: position 69,499,813 of record CM065801.1, read on the forward strand.
GGTCATGTGTATATGCGGGACTCCGGACACATTGGACTGTGCGCATGGTAATGTGTATACGCGAGACTCCGGACACATTGGACTGTGAGGCTAATTTGGCCAATAGTGGGTGTATATGCGGGACTCCGGACATCGGCTATTTGTGCTCTTATGCATTTCATTCGGGCGTACATTGATGCCCATCATTCAACTTAATTCATTAATTCATTTATGTGATTGTTGAATACTGTTCAACTCTTGAGGATTGTTGTTCTGTGTAACTGACCCCGTTGGGGGATGTTGTTTTCAGGTCATGGCAAGGCTATGGCACGGGAAGAGAACGTTGACGGCGAGGAGTCCCAGTGATAATAGTAGGGGGCGCCAGTCCTTTTCAGTCATTCGTGTTTCTTCATTTTATTTCCGCTGCAGACTTCCGCTTGAATACTCATTTTATATAGTGTCGTATATTTTATCTTCATATAAAATATACATGTATTCTGTATTATCTTGGGTGTGTTGTAATGAAACTCCTCATCAGAGTAATTTGATGATATAATGTGGTTTGGTACTACAATTATATTATTTAAGTCATTAATTTTCATTCGCCTGGTGGGTCCCAGTCGGGGGTCCACGACACTGTAATATCCGCCTAGTTTGGGGTGTTACACTGACATGTTAGATGGCAGACCTTTGAAGGCATACGTTGTGACGGGGGTAGGGACGCGTTGCACTCTCCAGGTTCACCATGTTAGATGATGGACCTTTGAGGGCGGGCGAGCAGGTCAACAGATCTATTTTGGAGGGTCCTTTGGCTACGCCCGCCTCGTATTTAAACGAAGGGTGAGTAATCTCTGCCCAAAGGAACCTTGAATGGTCACAGAGATCGGTTCCATCGACCTCCACAACCATGTCGGCACTTTTCTACCTTGGATCGTCATGTTAGATGGTGATCCTTGACGGTATACGTTGTGCAAGGGGAGGCGATCGCTTGCCTAGGTCCTTCATATTGATGACGAACTTTATAGGGCAAGTAACTCATCCTCTGATTTGTTTTGGAGGGTCCTTCGGCTATGCCCGCCTCGTATTTAAATGAAGGGCGAGCGATCTCTGCCCAAAGGAACCTTGCATGGACGGGCCGTCAGTTTCATCGACTTCCGCGACCATGGCGACACTCTTCTACCTCGGACCGTCATGTTAGGTGGCGATCCTTGACGGTATACGTTGTGCTGGGGGAGGGGATCGCTTGCCTAGGTCCATCATGTTAGATGACGAACTTTAGAGGGCGAGCGAGTCATCCTCTTTTTGGAGACGTTGCTCAGGCAGTAGCCTTTCGTTTGAAATGGTGGGAATCGGGGAAAGACCTCCGAAGTTCCCACCTCTTGATTGAAGCATATAGATCCGGCCGTCGAGTTTGATTGGGTGGTCGACTCGTATGAGTCTTCTGGCCTGTTGCGTTTGACTCTAGCGACCAGTTTGGGAGATTGACGGGGCTCCGGCTAAGCCACTAGACTGTCCAGCTTGCCCTCCTCGAACAATCTCCAAAGTTGTCTGAGGAGGTCGCAGCATTGGTTGGTGTTGTGGCCGGGACTCTTGTGGTAAGCACAAAATTTATTGTGGTCCAGATGATCGTTGTCCCTTATCGCCCTTGGTTTGCTTAGCCATTCGCGTCCATTGATGGTGTTGAAAATATGGGCCGTAGATATATTGAGGTTGTGGAGGAGACGGTCTTCCACATCCTCGAAGGCCTTGAAATATCCGGGTGGCTCGGAGACCGCCTTTTTGGACTTGGCGATCGCCATCTCTTGGACGGGAGGTGGCGTCCTCTTGCCTAGGCGAAGGGTGAGCAACCTCTGCCTAGCCAAAAAATCGGCAGCCTTGGTGCGGAAGGTCGCATAGGTTGGGGGGATGTCCTTCATGAGGTGCCTGAACATGGGCGAATGACCATAGAATCCCCCCAGGGCTGAGTAGAGGGCGATCTCATCGCTTATGGGCTCACCGGTGAGGACTACTTCATCCACCGGTCGATGTAATTTGCATCGGACTCGTCTTCCCCTGCCTGATCTTCATCATGCGGTGGGGACCCTCTGGCCGAGCGACCTTGGCAGCGAAGTATGACGTGAAATCGCTCGCTAGTTTCTCAAAGGAATTGATTGAGTGCGGTGGCAGTGAGATGTACCACCTATGGGCCAGATCGCCCAATGTTAACGAGAATATTCGGCACCTGGTCACATCTGACGCCCCGCATCCGGTCATGTAGATCCGAAACTTGCTCAAGTGGGTCTCGGGGTCCGATCTCCCCTCAAACAAAAGTGTTTGAGGAGGAGCGATCTTTGGTTTCACGGAGGCGTGCTCGATCTGGACCGCGAGCGGCTCACTTGGTCTGGCGACCTTTTTCTTGGCGCCTGCCCCAGTTTCTAGGAGCGCCTTATATCATCGAGCTGGCGTTGCATAGCGGCCATCACCGTAGCCTGGCTGCTCGCGGGTTGGCTCTCGGAGTGGGAGCCGAGGCGATCATGTACTGATCTCCTGGCTCTGTGGTAGGCGATGATGTTTTTGTCGCCGATCTCAGTTTTTTGGCGAGGAGGAGCCAGATGGCTGGCCTGCCTTCTGGGAGTCGGGTATGCCGAACTTCTGGTGATGGATTCGGGCTCCGATGTCTCATGGCTGGGGCCAGAATGCCCCGGTCGCCATGAAGGGTCACTTCTAAGCTGGCTGAAGATGGAAGTGTCCCACCTCGCGATTGCCTTTTCTCGTGAATCGGGGCTTTTTGACGATTGCTCGACAAGTAACCCCTTGACTTTCCGTTTGCCCATGCGGCGGATGGCTGAGGGGGTTATAGCGGGCACTTCGCATGCTCTTCATCGCTCCCTTAGGATGGCAATGGCCTCCTCGATACGTTCCGCAGTTTGGAACTAATTGAGTGAGAGGCTGGGGCCGTCCCTTGGGGGCAGAAGTGAGAGTCTCGCGTTTCCGCGGCTACCCTCCGCCGTGGGTTGGGGCTCGGATTGGGCCGGGATATGGCGTCTGGCGAGCCATAAAGTGGCTCTCTTCAAAGTTGTGGCAGACGTCATTATTCTGAAGGTTTTTCTTTGAAGAACAGTGAGTGTTTCTTCAAGTATATGTTCCGGAGAACAGTGAGTGTTCTTTGAAACGGTCGGAGAGAAAATAAAGGTAAACCCCTTCTTCTAGCGCCAATTGTTGTTACTGAAAATATTATTCGGAAGGGTTTGCTGGAATGGAGGAGTAACAAATCAAATGCGAGAGCACGTCCGAGGGAATGTAAATAACACAAGATTTGCCGGGGTTGTTAGTCCTGGGCTTGAATGGTCTCACGAGATATTATTAATACGAATACTTGGGAGTACAAATATTAATGTTAGAGTACAATTACAATGAGTTTAAAGACCCTAGTTATCTTGCTCTTGAGTGCTGATGATTGCCGGAAGAACCAGAGAAGATGCTCTGTGAGTTCTTGTAACAAAGATGAAATGCTGTGTAAGTGAATAGACTGCCAGAGAGTTTTTTTGTCTGAGAGTCAGAGAGTTTTCCAATTGCTAGAGGTCTCCTACTTATAAAAGAGGTGGTAGTTGGGATGTCCTGATCCCAAACGGGCGATCGCCTTTTCTGCATTATAATAAGCGGGCGATCGTCTTAGCACATAGGACGATTTCCTTAAAGTCTGCAGCTGTTGCTGGCAGCCAGATGTGTGAACCAATGAGAAGGCAACACGCGTCTCATGTCACTATCTTGGTAACTCCCGCCTAGGACCTTTCGGCGGGTCTGTCGGTAGGTGAGGCTGTCCTTGTCACCGACAGCTGTTGATGGGCTGGAGTCAAGGATCGTTATTCTGCGGCGTCATTCGCGGATCTGTACGTGGGTCTTCACTCCGAGATTCGGTCTTTGTAGACTTGACGGATGTTGGCTTTACACGTGGCATAGCACGGTCGTCCTCGGTAGGATGCTAGAGTCGATCGCTCGGTGCCAAGAGACAATCGCCCTGGATGTCGATCGCTCGGCACTTGATCTTGATCTGGGTCCTTCGCTTGGCAAGTCTGCCTTGGTTTATCTAATGCTAGCTTGGTCGCTCGGCCCTTATGCCGATCACCGTCGAGGCGTATAAATCACCGCACAATAGTCCGTGCAACCCTTATTCAGGAGTTTCACGGCCTACATGGGACTAATAAGCAATTATGCTTATCTAGTTTACGGCCCACAAAAGAGTATTTGGAACCATCCTCGGTCATCATAGTGATAACCTTAGTGCAATAGTTCATAATCGCTCTGTGACTCTCGACCCAATCATCATTGAGGATCAAGTCCTCTCCCTCGATATCAACCACAATCAAATTCGACGACCAATAAAATCCTTATATGCTCACTAGATAATTTCTAATCTCTTAATTACCGATGATTTTATCCCCACTAGGTAGTCTCACAATAAAAGGCTCACAAGTAGTTATGCAATCATTACTTAAATGGCGTACACAATCTGAGGAGATGAAAGAATGCATAACGCCAGAATCAAATAGCACTCGAACTAGATGAGATAGAATATGAATGGTACCTGGGGCCACCGCCGCATTGGGATCATCCACTCGGTATCTCGTAAACTCGTGGGTGTATCGAACCAACACTAGAATCTCCCCCTCTAACGGACTGAGCCCATCCCGTGCCTCAACCGAAAATCTGCTGTGGCTGGCTAGCTAACTTATATTGATTTACACTCGGATCTCTAATTATTGGGCAGAAGCTCGAGTATCAAAGGTCTTATCCCCTCCAGTGCAATAAATCGCTCTGTGTGTAATACCCATACTTTTCATGAATTTTACGCTTTGATGTTCTTTCACTTTTATGGCTCTTGTAAGCACTTATTGATATGTTGTTGATTTTAGAGTTTCGTATCTTTCGAAACATGTTCGTATTGATCGGACATCCCAGTGGTATTTTTGAGTGAAGAAGTTATCGCACGCTAGGCGTGAGCAAACGCACGATATTGGTGTTGAGTAGCGCGCGCTAGCATCGCCAATAGCCTAATGAGTTGGGGAGTGAGTTCGGAATTTATGCATGGTATTAGTTAGTGTATGCAATTCTGTTGGTAATGAACGCTAATGACGCAGGTCAGAAGCTACTGGACTACTAGGTGACCCCATTAGCTCACGCTATCCTTATAAATTAGAGCATGCTAATTAGACCCAGTATATAAGGTTGGTCAACCGTGTTCTTCGTCATTCCTTCTCATTTCTTACACTTCCACGAGGGCACGCAAGAGAGGTGATCTTGAGGCGATTTGGGACAACCTTTCATCATCCATCATCATCTTTGGTTGGACGAATATTTTTGGGTTAACTGCTCTGGGAGGGTCCGACAGGGCCACAGAGGGTTCTATTGCCTTTGTTGTGGTTCCATGGTTAATCACGTATATATTGAAATATAATGTTATGAGATTTAGTTATTCCGGAATACTAGTCTTGAGTTTGATGAAATGAGGATTACGTTTACTTTATTATTGAGAAGTATTGTGTTTCATATTCGATATACTTGTGCTAGTTATTCCATGTCTAACCCCATTCGGAAGAAATACGTTTCATGTATTTCGGGTTCTAAGAGATCATCCGGGCGAGTACCTGGTCGGCGTGAAGATGATGGGCAAGAGTGATGCTGTGTTTTATCCTTGTTCGTATCTTTATGTACTCCCATTTGGGATTGTTGTATGTTTGAATATGGTTCTTTGTACTCAAATACTATGTGATGTTATTGTGGTTGTTGTACCTTGGTTTTCCTGGGTTTATTTCCCATTGGTTTACGTCAATTGACCCCGAATATTACTTTGGATGTTGAATGGTATTATCTTCTGCTTGGCTTTGTCTAGACCTTATCGGTTATAGTATTTATGATTATGTGTACGTATGGACTTGTGGGTCCCACGTAGGGGTCCACAATGCTGTAAGACACCCAGAATATCTTGAGGGTGTTACAGAATATGGTATCGGAGGCTAGGTTTATGGATACCTAGGCTGTCGGTCTTTTGGGTCGAACTAAGTTATCGTTCTAAAACACTATCACTATATTATCATCATCTCGGTGCGACCGGTACTTGTATGTCCTTTTACTCTTCTTATATTTCCTTAGTCGCTTCGCTTTTAATTTAGTATTCTTCGGAATCGGTCACCTTGATGACGTGCGATTCGAATTGTACTTATGTACTATATGTGTCCTTCAGAATGTCTGCTGACAGGGGACGAGGGCATGGCCGTGTTCGTGGATGCGGGCGAGGACGTGGCCCAGCCGCTTCCCTCAGTTCTGCTGCGGGGTCAGCTGCCCTTAGTTTATCTAACTCAGTGCATCCGGATACCGAGAGTCAGCATGACCACTCAACTAGTCAAGGAAACAATGCAGATGTTGGATTTACGAATATTCTTCAACAAATGGCAAATCAGGTGGCGATCAAGGCCCAAGATGTTCAACTGAATAATCCTAATCCGACTATGGGTGCCTTACTACAGAATGTGGCCCGTATGCACCCTCCCCAGTTCAGCAGTGCTACCGACCCAGCGGGTTGGGATAGTTGGCTATTTAAATTAGAGAAAGTGTTTGAAGCGGTTGATTGTCCGGAAACGAGGAGGGTACCTATTGCTCAGTAGCCGCGACTTGGTGGAAAGCTATTAAACCGCAAGACCACATTGCTACGTGGGATGAACTCAAAAATATATTGGAGGCTGAGTTTTGTCCTTGGCCAGTTCAAGAAAGCAGGATCCGAGGCTTTTTCGAAGCTACACTGCAGAATATTTCCGTCTCTCAGACAATAATAGAATATAATCAACATATGATTTACGTAAAGAATCAGGTACGGGATGAACGCTACAAGGTCCGCCATTTCGACCTACAAATGACCATGGATATTCGGCGTTACATGGTTGGGTTTACTTGAACTACTCTGAAAGAATACCAAGACAGGGCTTTGGCATATGACATGTTGTGTTCCAACAATAACACCACAGACGAGCCGAAGAAGCAAAAGACCACTGGTAATTTTTCTGGCTCTAAGGGCGACAACTTTTAGAGACCTCAGTCGGCTAACCATTATGTCGGGAAGTCATCGCGTTCATTTAGAGGAAAGAAGAGTTTTCGTTCTACTTTGGGCACTTTAACTCACCCGGTGACCTGTTTCAATTGTGGTCATCCAGGACTCATCAATCTGGAGTGAAACTTCCCACCTCTGAAATGTCACACTTGTGGTCAGATGGGACACAGAGCATCTTATTGCCTCAAACAAGATCAGACTTTGGATACTCGTGCTTCTGCCCCAACACATAGATATCAGAGTATGAATAAGCGACAATCAGTTATCCAGTCACAGCAGGGTTATGGCAGAGGCCGAGGACGGGGTCAGACCGTTAGAGAGGGAGATTCTAGCATCGGTTCGGAACACCCACGAGTTTACGAGATGCGTCGAGCAGATGAACCTGATGCAGCAGTGGCCTCAGGTACCAATCATATTCTATCTCATCCAGTTCGAGTACTTTTTGATTCTGGTGCTACACATTCTTTCATCTCCTTGGATTGTGTACGCCGTTTGAATATAAATTGTATGACTACTTGCGACCCATTCTTTGTGAAACTCCCTGGCGAGGATAGAATCGTGGGGAATCGGGAGATTAGAAATTATCTAGTGAGCATAGTAGGTATTGATTGGTTGTGGAATTTGATTGTGGTTGATATCGAGGGCGAGGGTTTGATCCTCGGTGAGGACTGGCTTGAGAATCACCAAGCGATTATGAATTACCGCACTAAGCTTATCACTATGATGACCAAGGACGGCTTCGAATACTCGTTTATGGATGTAAATCGAGCCTACCTAAGTTGCTTACCAGCGCCGTGAAGACCGTAAAACTCTTTAATAAAGGTTGCACGGGCTATTGGTGTTATGTTTTGAAGTCAGATGAGGATGGAGTCGACCTCTCTTCGATTCCAATTGTAAATGAATACTCGGATGTTTTTCCAGACGATCTTCCGGGATTACCTGCAGACCGAGAGATGGAATTTTTTGTTGATTTAGAGCCTAACGCGACTCCGATTTCTAATGCGCCTTATCGTATGGCCCCTTTAGAAATGCAAGAATTGAAGAATCAGTTGGGACAACTGCAGGAGAAAGGGTACATTAGACCGAGCGCTTCGCCTTGGAGCGCACCTATTCTTTTTGTGAGAAAGAAGGGTGGTTCACTACGTTTATGCATTGATTACCATGAGCTAAACAAAGTGACCATCAAAAAAAAGTATCCATTGCCTTATATAGATGATTTATTTAATTAGTTGTAGGGAGCCGCAGTATTCTCAAAAATTGATTTGAGATCAACTACCAGCTCCGAGTGAAAGAGTCCGACGTTCCAAAAAGTGCTTTTTGGACGAGATACGGACATTATGAATTTGTGGTCATGCCTTTTGGACTGACTAATGCACCGGCAATATTCATGCAGTTAATGAACAAGATATTTATTGAATACCTTGACAAACGTGTGGTCGTCTTTATTGACGATATCTTGATTTATTCTCGAGATGAGGAGGAGCATGCGCAACACTTGTGTTTGATACTAGATGTTTTGAGAGCCGAGCAACTTTATGCAAAATTCCCAAAATGTGAGTTCTGGCTGAAAGAAGTTATGTTTCTCGGCCATGTGGTTTCGGCCGAAGGAATTCGTGTGGACCCGCAGAAGATTGAGGCAGTGCTAGATTGGGCACCGCCCAATAATGTTAAGGAAGTTCGTAGCTTTTTGGGTCTTGCTGGGTATTACCGTCGGTTTGTCGAGGGGTTCTAGAAACTCACTCGGCCGCTTACGCAATTACTTCAGAAGACAGAAAAATTTGTTTAGACTGCTGAGAGACAGCAAAGCTTCGATGAACTAAAGATACATTTGACTTCAGCGCCGATATTATCTTTACCACAGGGTGGTGAAGGTTTTGCAGTTTATATTGACGCTTCAGGACAAGGGTTGGGATATGTGCTTATGTAGCGCGATAAAATGATAGCCTTTGCATCACGGCAGTTGAAGCCGTATGAGATGAACTATCCTAATCCTAATTTAGAATTGGCTGCAATTTTTTTTGCACTTAAGATTTAGTGGCATTATTTGTATGGCTATTCGTGTCGGATTTATACCGATCACAAGAGTTTGAAGTATATTTTCAGTGAGAAAGAGTTGATATGAGGCAACAATGTTGGTTGGAATTTATTAAGGATTATGATTTGGAAATTCTTTACCATCCGGCAAAGGCCAATGTCGTCGCAGATGCTTTTGACCCGCAAACTGGCATCACTTCAGATGCTCTAGGTTCTTACACCCCAGACGAAGATTTGTCAGGATTTGATCGAGCAAGGAGTAAAAGTTTGGCTTTAAAGAGTGCAGGGACAGTTGTGTACCCTCAAAATTACTTCGTCCTTGGTTGATGACATCAAAGGGAAACAGTGGAGTGACCCGATGATTTCTCAACTGAAGGAAGATGTAATAAAAGGACAAGCCCCTGGTTTTATGGTCCATGAGGACAGTATTTTGAGATTTCAAGGCAGACTTTGTGTTCCAAATAATTTGGAGTTGAAACAGAGAATTCTTCGAGAAGCCCATGCTACGCCTTACTCAATCCACCCCGGAACGAGTAAGATGTACAAGAATTTGAAGCGAAATTTTTGGTGGAATAATATGAAGAAAGACGTCACAGAGTTCGTATTGCAATGTTTGACATGTCAACAAGTTAAGACCAAGCATCAACGACCAGCGGGGTTGTTGAAGCCGCTTCCATTCTCGAGTGGAAGTGGGAAGACATCTCTATGGATTTTATCATGGGGATGCCGAGATCTAGAGCCGGAATGATTATGATTTGGGTAATAGTTGATCGATTAACCAAGTCTGCACATTTTCTTGGTATTAAGGATACTTTGGGACTGGAGTGATTGGCTCGAACCTTTATAGCTGAGATTGTGAGATTGCATGGTGCCCCTAAAACTATTGTTTCTGATTGGGATGGCCATTTCGTGTCACATTTCTGGCAAGCAGTACATAAAGCCTTGGTCACCGAGTTGAGCTTGAGTATACTCGTCATCTATCCTTGGAATCCGGAGTGGGAGATCATGTTCTACTCAAGGTGTCACCGACAAAGGCAGTTTTTCGCTTCAGGCAAAAGGGGAAACTTAGTCCGAGGTGTATCGGACCGTTTGAAATTTTGGACAGGGTTGGAGATTTAGCTTATCGCTTAGCGTTGCCTCCAACTTTGAGTCATGTCCATAGCATTTTTCATGTTTCTCAGTTGACAAAGTGCGTGCCGGATCCAAGTCATATTATCAACTATAGTGAGATTGATGTAGCCGAGGATGTTACCTTTCCAGAGAGGCCGGTGAAGATCCTTGAACGTCGTGAGAAGCAGCTTCGGCAAAAAAAACCATTCCATTGGTTAAGGTGCAATGGTCGAGACATGGAGTCGAGGAAGCGACTTGGGATACGAAAGAGAAGATACGATCGAGATACCCTGAACTTTTTATTTCTAAAGTTTCGGGAGGAAATTTCTTTTTAGAGGGGGAGAATGTAATACCCGTACTGTTCATGAATTTTTGGCTTTTGATGTTCTTTCACTTTTGTCGCTCTTGGATGTTGTTGATTTTATAGTTTCGTATCTTTCGGAACATGTTCATATTGATCAGACTTCATAGTGGTACTTTAGAGTGAAACAGTTAGCGCACGTTAGGCATGAGCTAATGCAGGATATTGGTGTTGAGTAGCGCGCTAGCATCGCCAGTAGAGCACGCTAATGAGTTGGGCAGTGAGTTCGGAATTTCTGCATGGTAACAGTTAGTTCACGCAATGCTGTTGGTAGCGCATGGTGACGACGCAGGTCAGAAGCTACTGGACTACTGGGTGACCCCGTTCACACGCGCTATCATTAAGAATTAGCGCATGCTAATTAGACCCAGTATATAAGGTTGGTCAGTTGTGTTTTTCGTCATTTTTCTTCTCATTTCTTACACTTCCGGAGAGGGCACGCGACAGAGGCGATCTTGAGGCAATTTGGGACAATCTTTCATCATCCATCATCATCTTTGGTTGGATAACAAGGATTACACAACATCTAATCCGTTTCTTCTCTCCGAATCGAGGTAAATTCCTTAGAACCTAGTTTGGGGAATTTTTGGGGATTTTTGTTAGATTGGTACAGCCACTAGAAGGGGGGTTGAATAGTGCGGATAACAGTTTTGAACTCTTTTTGTGCGGAAGCTAGAATTTCGGAGTAAGTAAAATGGGGAAAAGAAAAAACACAAGAAATTGTTCGAGAGGTTCGGCTATTAACGAAGCCTATGTCCCCTACGTAGTTTTATCGACTAGGACTTTTCTTAGAACTTTAGAATGCACTTTTTAGTTTAGTGCCAGCTCTTACAATTTCTTGATTTCCGGGCTCAAGAACAACCTCACTACAACTCTCATGTTTTTTCGGGTACAAGATAACCTTTACAGTAAAACAAATACGAGTACGAACTCGACTTTATACGATATATCGCTCTTTGATACAAGAATATAGATTACAAAAAGGAAACATCATCATAAGAAAGAGAACACGACTAATCAAGGTCCGCATCCGGAGGTGTCGGTGGTATTCCGAAGTGAGTGCAAATACTTTTGACCATGATTTTTATCTCACTCATCTCTTTCTCCAGTTTATCCATCCGAGCGACCATCTGGGATGAAGAGCTTTCTTGACGCGGGCGAGAAGTACCAAGCAGAGACGAAGGGCGAGGCCGAGTATGATCAATCCCTCTAGACGTGATCCTCTCCTCCGGTCTCGGAAGAGCACCATCATCCACAAGGCGATCGTCATCTTTGATGTAAGTAAAGTGGATCCACCCTCGGTTTCTCGTGCGGAGATACCTCATAGTCCGAATTGTCCCTTCGGTAACTAAGCTCCCCCTCGGAATAGGGACCCCATGAAGCCCTGAGAGATCGACTCCGGCATTCTCAAAGATTTCAGTCAAAATCGACCCAAAAGTCATTCCAGATATCCTTTGCCGATCAACCTTAGCATAGCTCTTTTTGTGGAAAATTTGTCCTTTCTCCACAAACCATTTAAGCACGATAAAAGCAAAGTTAACTTGATGGTCCTTCGAGACATGATAAATAATTTCCATGTCAATGTTTACCAAACGATGCTGAGCATTAACTTTCGGCATGAGGCAATGAGTAATCGCATCGTGAAGCAAACAGATATTTATCCCAAAATCATTGTTTTCAAAGCGTCCCGAATGGACATTAATAACAGCTTTGCTTGACAAAAAATCTCGCACCTCAGATTCATGAAGATCATGATTTTCATCACTATAGAGAGAGTAATCAACAACCTCATCAGGAGCTGCAAATACTCCTTTACAACAAAATCCCTCGTTAGGGAGACCAAAAAGTTCAGATAGTTTTGCGGCATCAAAAGAAATTGGTTTTCCACGGACAAGCGAATTAACTATGGCTAATCCGTCGGAATCATAAGTAACGAAGAAATTGGCGTAAAATTCTTTTACACAATCCACAAAGACAGGACGGCCAAGACTGACAAATCGGTTAATACCAAGCATATCGAAAAATTCGTCGATTCCTATACCGATAGAATTCAAGGATTCGAAATCGAAATGATGGCTCGGTGTTAGCTCTTCATCGATGAGTATTTCGTTGAAAATTCTGCAGGCTTGATCATTACGAAATGTGGGTTCTCCTGAGGTAGCCGATTTAGAGGTCTCACCTCTACGTTTTTTGCCAGTTCTGGATGCCATCTGTAGGAATCGGCCGGAAATATAGAGATATCGGACGGATTTTTAAAGTTTGGTCGGATTTGTGAAGAGTTCGAACGCAGTCGATTTTAGGGATTGAGAAAGAATGAAAGGGGTCTGACGAAATGGGTATTTAAGTATCACGGTTAAAAGCTTATTACGTACGTTATAATGTCTGGGCAACGTACGTAGCGAGAAATCCCGAAATCCCTGTACTAAAACCTGCTTATTGTTACGTACGTAGCTAGTGTGTCTGTTACGTACGTAAGGTCCTTTTACATACGTAATGAACCAGCCTTAACGTCCGTAAGCATGGCCAAATGAACAGTGTTTTCCTTTCGATGATGTCCCAATTTAAAATGACCATTTAATGTAATTATGATGAATATGCAACACTTAAAAATGATCAACATGTCCCATTCCTAAATTTATGCGTATAAAATTGAAAGCCTCTTCGGGTAATGGTTTTGTAAAAATATCTGCCAATTGTTCATTAGAACCAACAAATTGGAGACGAACATTCCCGTTTTGGACATGGTCACGAATAAAATGGTGACGAATTTCTATATGTTTTGTTCTACTATGCAAAATGGGGTTTTTGCTTAAATTGATGGCACTTGTGTTGTCACAGAAAATAGGAGTATTTTTAAGCTCAATGCCAAAATCGAGTAATTGATTTTTGATCCAAAGGACTTGTGCACATGCACTCCCCACAGCCACATATTCTGCTTCAGCTATGGAAGTAGCGGCACTAGTCTGTTTCTTACTCCCCCATGAAATCAAACATGAACTCATAAAATGACAAGTTCCAGTGGTGCTTTTTCTATCAATTTTACATCCACTGAAATCGGCATCACTATATGCAAAAAGTTGAAAATCAATGCTCGAAGGATACCACAGACCTAAGCCAGCAGTATATTTTAAATACCGAAAAATCCTTTTGCATGCAATGAAATGTGATTCTTTGGGATTCGCTTGAAAACGAGCACATAAGCAAGTAGCAAACATAATATCGGGTCTAGATGCAGTTAAATAAAGTAAAGAGCCGATCATACCTCGATACTATTTTTGGTCAACAGACTTATCTTTTTCATCTTTGTCGAGTTTAAGAGTGGAAGACATGGGAGTAGATATTTCTTTGCAATCTTCCATCTTAAATTTCTTTAGGAGCTCATTGACGTACTTGGATTGGTGAATGAATATTCCCTCATTGAGTTGCCTAATTTGGAGTCCGAGAAAGTTTTTCAACTCTCCCATCATGCTCATTTCGAACTCTCCCTTCATAAGATTTAAAAATTCTTGGGACAGAGATTCGTTAGTTGCACCAAAAACAATGTCGTCCACATAAATTTGACAAATAAGCATATCACCACCTAAATTCTTAATGAATAGGGTATTATCAACATTACCTCTTTTATATCCATTTGAAATAAGAAAAGTGCTTAAACGATCATACCATGCTCTCGGAGCTTGCTTTAATCCATAGAGAGCTTTATGGAGCTTGTACACATGATCTGGATGATCATAATCTTCAAAACCCGGCGGTTGCTTGACATACACTTCCTCCTGGATGATTCCATTTAGGAACGCACTTTTTAAATCCATTTGATGGAGTTTGATTTTCTTGTATGCGGCAAAGGCACAGAGAAGACGAATAGCTTCAAGACGAGCAACAGGAGCAAACGTTTCTTCATAATCCAAGCCTTCTTCTTGATTATAACCTTGGGCGACCAACCTCAATTTATTTTTAATTGGGAGACCATCGTCATCGGTTTTAATTTTATGAACCCATTTGGTACCAATGATTGATTTGTCCACCGGTGCCGGAACTAATTCCCAAACATTATTTCTTTCGAATTGGTTTAGCTCTTCTTGCATAGCAATAGCCCAATTCTCATCATTTATGGCCTCATCGATATTCTTTGGTTCTGTAAGAGAAATAAATGCAATATTGTTAATACAATCATTTATATTTCTCCTAGTCCGTACACCTTCATCGATATTTCTGAGAATTTGTTCCATCGGATGGTCTTTCACATTTGCCCAATCTTTAGGAATGTTGTAAGTATTCTCCTCCTGCTTGTCTGAGCTTACGTCGAGCTTCTCCAACTCCTTTGATACTTCTGACATTTCTTTAGCTAGAACCACACCTGCATCATCATCAAAAACAACCTTTCTCGGGGGTAAAACTGTATCATCGAAATTTACAGGAATTGACTCTTCTACTGAGCCTCTTCTACAATTAAAAACACGATACACTTTAATGTTAGTTGAGTAACAAAGAAATATTCCAATATCTGATTTTGAATCAAATTTACCCAAATTATCCTTACCATTATTATGAATAAACACTTTACAACCAAATTGATGAAAATAAGATAAATTGGGCTTTTTACCTTTAAATATCTCATAGGGAGTCATCATTTTGTTCCTCCTGAGATGGACACGATTAATAACATAACAGGCGGTGTTAACGGCTTCGGCCCAGAAATATTTAGGAAGACCATACTCATTGAGCATTCTCCGGCTCATTTCTTCTAGAGAGCGATTCTTCCTCTCGACAACTCCATTTTGTTGAGGTGTCCGAGGTGCCGAAAAGTTGTGCCCAATACCATAATTATCGCACCAATCTTCAAAGAGATTAGAATCAAATTCTCCACAATGATCGGTTCGGATGGCGATAATTGGTAATTCTTTTTCCTTCTAGGTAACCTTACACCACTTAATAAACTCGTTAGATGCATCATCTTTATTTGCTAAGAATTTTACCCAAGTAAATCTCAAAAAATCATCGACAAGAACTAAAGTATAAAGTTTACCTGTTAAACTGGCATGTCGAGACGGACCAATTAAATCCATATGAATTAATTCAAGAATGCGACTAGTGGAAATTTCCATTTTCGGTTTAAACGAGCCTCTTGCATGTTTACCTTTAATACAGGCCTCACAAATGTGGTCTTTTCTGAAATTCAATTTTGGTAGACCACGGACAATATCGTTTTTGGCCAATTTTGAAAGAAATGGTAAAGAGGCATGTCCCAATTTTCGGTTCCAAATAACGGCATTTTCATCGTATGAAAGTAAACATTTTTCGTTGAAGGAAGATTCATCTTGGAGATCAACAATGTAAATATTTCCATAACGTAATCCAATAAAAACAATTTGGTCTTTTCTCATTGCAGTGCAATGCGTACTTTCAAAAATTAATTTAAGACCGGTGTCACAAAGTTGGGAAACACTTAGAAGATTATGGCAAAGACCATTAACAAATAGAACATTTTCAATAGTAGGTAAAGGTTTCTTACCGATTTTACCTGTCCCTTTTATTTGGCCCTTTTTATTATCGCCAAAGGTTACATAGCCACGATCTTCCTTTTTCAGCTCCGTGAAGATATGTTCATTTCCACTCATGTGATTTGAACATCCACTATCAACATACCATTTATTTGATAATGTTGTCTTCCTTGCTTGTACCTATAAAAACAATTTTCTTCCATTTTATAGGTACCAGGCTAATTTGGGTCCTGAGGTGTTAGATACAAAAACTTGATTTTTAACAACGGTCCCTTTTGGTACCCAAATTTGCTTGACCCTTATAGTACGTCTAGAACTTCGACAGTAAGTTTCGGTATGTCCAGGTTTTAAACATTTTTGACATGATGGAATTCCCGTTTTTAAAATGTCCGAATCTTTCGTGGTAATTTCCAAGGACTTTTTCATTGGAATTGAATTATACCCAAGTCCTTGTTTTGAAAGAGAAAATTTTTGACCAAATAATAGTTGCTCGAATTTGTCATTACCACATGAGAATTTTCTAACAAAAGTTTTAATTCTTTCTGAGTTTTGTGTAAATCATCTCTCAGAATTTTCTCGGTTTCCAAACAACTTGTATGATCAACCGACACTTCCTTGTTTTTCAATAATTTTGCATTTTCATTTTCAAGGAATTTTATTTTCTTTTTCAAATCTTTATTACTATTGCAAGCCTTTTCGTATTCATTATTTAGGGATTCAAAAGCATCAAGTAGTTCTTCATGAGAAGAATCACTAACCTCGACTTCATCGTCACTATCTTAGGATGCGTGGGCCATTAGAGCAAGATTGGTTTGGATCTGTGGTTCATCATCCCTATCATCATCGTTCCATGTGGCGACATAGACTTCCTTCTTCTTGAACTTTTCGTGAGGGAGTTTTGATGAACTTATTGGAGCTGCAGCACGACAATCTTTCGCAAAATGGCCTGGAACGCCACACCTTCGACAAGTGTTGTCTAACTTTTTATTTTGAGCGAAGTGAGTCTTTTTGGATTCATCCCTTGATTCTTGCTTGATCTCTCTCCGGCGCCTTTGTAGAAGATTTTTAAATTTCTTTATGTTTTTGGCATAAAAGGCGGTTTCTTCGTCCTCTTCTTTGACAGGTTCATCCTCTAGATCGCTTTCTTCTTTAGCTTTGAAGGCGATTATACTTTCTCTCTCCTTTGGTTTTGGTTTTGAACTTCGAGATTTAATGACAATCTCGTAATTAATGAGAGATCCGATGAGAGCGCTGAATTCTATGGTGTTGAGGTCTTTTGACTCCATGATGGCCGTAACAGTAGCGTCCCATTCTCTTGGTAGAGACCGAAGGATTTTCATAGCTTTATCACTACTTGATATCGGTTTCCCGAATGAAGCTAGCCCATTAGTGATTGCCGAGAAACGGTCAAGCATAGTGGTAATGCTTTCTTCTTCTTTCATAGTAAAGAGTTCATAATCGTGAAGAAGCATATTGATTTTGGTTTCCTTCACTTGACTCGTACCTTCGTGGGTGATCTCTAACATTTTCCAGATTTCTTTCGCTGTCTCGCAAGAAGAAATTCTGTTGTGATCTTCTGGATTGAGAGCACAGTAAAGAAGTTGAGTGGCTTTACTATTGAAGTGATCGTTCTTCCAGTCGGCATCATCATACTCTTCGAAACTTTGGAGAGAACCATCCATCTTCTTAGGAATGGTAGGTCCAAGGGCAATGACCTTCCATATTTCAATGTCGTGAGCTCGGATGAATATGGACATTTTCTTCTTCCATGTCATGAAGTTTGAACCATCGAAGAAGGGAGGGTGATTGAGAGTGTTGCCTTCAAGGGTGGAGTGGATAAAAGCCATTTCTGGATCTTTTCTCTAGCGGGTGTTAATCTGGTGATAAAGAGACCGCTCCGATACCAATTGTCAGATTGGTACCGCCACTAGAAGGGGGGTTGAATAGTGCGGATAAGAGTTTTGAACTCTTTTTTTGCGTAAGCTAGAATATAGGAGTAAGTAAAATGCGGAAAAGAAAGAACACAAGAAATTGTTCGAGAGGTTCGGCTATTAATGAAGACTACATCCCCTACCTAGTTTTATCGACTAGGACTTTTCTTAGAACTTTATAATGCACTTTATAGTTTAGTGCCAACTCTTATAATTTCTTGATTTCCGGGCTCAAGAAAAACCTCACTATAACTCTCTTATTTTTCCGGGTACAAGATAACTTTTATAGTAAAACAAATGCGAGTAGGAACTCGACTTTATACGATATATCACTCTTTGATACAAGAATATAGATTAGGAATAATAGAGCAAATCTTCTCGTATCACAATATAGAATAAGTATATCTCTCGAAATATTTGCTTGGAATAGCTTGAGTATGCTTGTAAGCTCAGATCACTTGTGTGTTTTCCATATCCTTGAAGTGAGCTATTTATAGCCTTCTTGAGCTGATTTTCCCGTTGGAGCAGTCCCACTGCTTACGTAAGTTAGGCTCTCTGAATTACATACGTTATCTTCGCTACATACGTTATATGACTTGTGTAGCGTCCGTAAACGAACAGGAGAAAAATGGTCCAGAGAAATCTGATAAAATACATTACGTACGTTACGCAAGGTAGGCTTACGTACGTTATCTTCCAGTCAGAGATCCATTGAGTGTGACGACTTTTTGTAACGGCTAATGACTTTTGCAACGGTCATAATGTTCAAACGTTACGTATGTTATATTGAAGGAGTTACGTACGTTATCTGTATAAAATATCTCTCAAAAACCGTGAGTGTTACGAACGTTATATTAAATGAGTTACGTACGTTACCTGTATAAAATAAATTGCAAAAACCATGAGTGTATGTTATATTAAATGAGTTACGTACGTTAACAGAAGAAAAAATATGTTTAAGTAAATTTTGGTTTAAATAACGCATCATCAAAATGTATAAAATGATTTAAAGAATATTGTTCCAATAATTTTTCTTAGATTCATCTGGTTAATCTATTTTGAAGCTTGAAATCCTTGAGATTATGATGTATCTACCTCGTACCCACGTTTCCCTTACGATTGTATGAATATTTTGTGTATTACTTGAAGTGGAGAGGGTTTGTATGTTTTCCAAACTCTATGTGAATACTTTGAAGATTTATGAATCGTAAAAAGGGGGTTTCAGGAGTTTTCCTTGAAAATTGAGTATTGATGATTCAATGTATTTCCTTACGAATCGTTTAGGCCCGGAATTGCGTTCTTGGATCTCCCGATCTTGAATACCATTTTCACTTCGATTCGAATGTCTCAAAGGAAAGTATATGTTTACGATTGTACGTTCTCGACTTTGAAAGTGAGGTATATGAATTGTGTGATTGTATATATTCGCTCTGTGACGGACCGATGGGTCCTCAGAAGGTTCCGTTGCCTTTGATGTGGTTCCACAAATATTTTTGGATTAACTGCTCTAGGAGGGTCCGACGGGGCCTTAGAGGGTCCCATTGCCTTTAGTGCGGTTCCATGGTTAATCACGTATGTATTGAAATGTAATGCTATGAGATTTAGCTATTTCAGAATACTAGTCTTGAGTTTGATGAAATGAGGATTACGTTTACTTTATTGTCGAGAAGTATTGTGTTTCATCTTCGATATATTTGTACTAGCTATTCCATGCCTAACCCCATTCGGGGGAAATACATTTCATGTATTTTAGGTTCTAAGAAATCATCTGGGCGAGTACCTGGTCGGCGTGAAGATGATGGCCATGCTGTGTTTTATCCTTGTTCGTATCTTTATGTTCTCCCATTTGGGATTGTTGTATGTTTGAATGGTTCTTTGTACTCGAATACTACGTGATGTTATTGTGGTTGTCGTACCTTGGATTTCCTTGGTTTAATTCCCATTGGTTTACGTCCATTGACCCTGGATGTTAGTTTGAACGTTGAATGTTATTATCTTCCATTTGGATTTGTCTAGACCTTATCGGTCAGAGTATTTAAGATTATGTGTATGTATAGACTTGTGGGTCTCATGGAGGGGTCACGGTGCTGTAATACACCCTGAATATCTTGGGGGTGTTACACTGTGACCCATCTGACAGCAAGTGTTACATATCAGAGGCGAAAAATAGCACTCGCGGTTGATGTGACAAGTACGGTTACAATTAAAGCATGTCACCTCGCGAGTCGAGGCACCCAGAACAGAAGGAATGCTCTTCTTGCCCCTAAAATAACGTGATGAATGCCAGACAGGACGGTTAATTGAATGGGATCTCTGAAAGTTACCACCCTTGTTACTAGAAAAATTCCCAGTGGTTTTCGGCTTCTTTTGTTCGGTGGCTGCCTCTGTCGCAGAACTCAAATCGTAGTGCCTTATCTTGATACTCTCTCAGTGTGGTGTCGGCAAACCCAGTCGTATAACACCGAATTTCTATCTTCATCCGCACATCGAAATGGCGGATCATATCACGCTCATCGCGCACCTGGTTCTTTAGATAGACTAACTGCTGGTGTATCCAACTATTGCTTGTGAAATTGGGATACTTGTGACTTAGACTCGAAATAGGCCCGAATTCTACTCTCTTCAACTGGCCAATGACAAAACTCGGCCTGCATCAAGTCCTTGAACTCGTCCCACGAAGCAACATGATCTTGGGGCCTAACTGCCTGCCACCAAGTCGCGGCCTATTTGGCAAGGAAATATTGAGCCAGGTGTAGTTTCCTTCCTTTCAGACAACCGACTGCTTCAAAAACCTTCTCCATCCCGAAAACCCAGCTTTCCCAACCGGCCGGATCAGTAACACAAAAAACTATGGAGTATGCGTATGGACTACATCCTGGAGCGATCTTTCTGCACCCGTATTAGTCGTCGGGTTTGGATTATTCTGGATCATCTGTGTCAAGAGAGCCATTTGATCTTGCCAAATGCTGAAGAATGTTGGAAACACTGGCATCCGCATTATTCTCTTAGTCGTCCGACTGATCCTATTGACCATCTGTACTTGGATGCACTGGGTTCGAGAGCCATCGTCAGCGCTGAAAGACATGTCTGCACCACCGGCTGCGCCACACCTGCAACCGCGTCCGCGCCCTCTACCCGTGGGCATTCTGAGGAACAATGATATTATTCATGAGTACAGTTCAGATTACACACCATAGAGGTGAACGATTCCCAAAGTTACAACTTCGAAGACGATACATAAAAGAAGAGAGGAGATATAAGGATAATTAACGAGTATATGTTGTGCTGAGACGATGGCAACTTAGTGATACTCTACACAAACAATGACTCAATTCGACCCAAAGAGACCGACAGCCTTGGTATCCATAAACCTAAGCTCTGATACCTTATTCTGTAACACACCCAAGATATTCAGGGTATATTACAATGCCTTGAACCCCACCGTGGGACCCACAAGATTATACATGCACATAATCATAAACTTTGACCGATAGGGTCTAGACAAAGTCAAACAGAGGGTAATACAAATCGACGTCCAAAATAATATTAAAAATCAATGGACAGAAATCATCGGAAATTAAACCCATGAGGCAAAGGTAGAACAACAAGAACAACATTCCTTAATAATCGAGTACTAATAACCATTCAAATTACAACATTTCTGAATGCGTGAAACATAGTAATACAGAAAAAACATGACACAGCATCACTCTTGCCCATCATCATCATACCGATCTGGTATACGCTCGTTCGCTCGTCTGGAACCTGAAATACATGAAACGTATTTCCCCCGGATGAGGTTAGCCATGGAATCGCTAGTGCATGTATTTAGAATATGAAACACAATACTTCTTGAATGATAAAGTAAATAGAACCTCATTCCATCAAACTCAAGACTAGTATTTCGGAATAACTAAATCTCATTTTATTCATTCATATACGTGATTAACCATGGATCATACCAGAAGCAGCGACCCCTCAGAGGATCCGTCGGCCTGTCTCAGAGTGGTTAACCCAAATATGTTCAATGGACCGCACCAGAAGCAACGACCCCTCAGAGGACCCGTTGTTCCGTCCCAAAGTGAACATATAATCATACACATCAAATACGCTTTACTTTCAACGTCAAAAAATCATAAACATATAGAAAAAAAAGGAAATGATATTCAAGCTCGGTAGGTCAAAGAATGCAGTTTTGGCACTAAATGATTCGTAAATAATACTATAATCAATGATCAATACTCAATTCACAAAGAGGAACTCCCGAAACCCCATCTACGATTCACAAATCTTCAAGGATATTCACATGGAGGTTGGAAATCATCCGAACACTCTCAAATTCAAGTAACGCATAAAAACATTGGTATAATCGTAAAGAAAACGTGGGAACATGGTAGATATTTCATAATCTCAAGGATTTCAAGCTTCAAAATAGATTACACGGACAAATCTATGAAAACCCCCCAAAATTCGCAAAATAGGGTTCTAGGAAAATTTACCTTGATTTCGAAGAAATGAATGGATTAAGAGTTGTGTAATCTTCGTTAGAAAATCAAGAATGGTGATAGACGATGAAGAATTTCCCTAAATCGTCTCCAAGATGTCTCCCTCACACTCTCTCTTCGGTTTATGTTTAGGAAGGTAAGAAATGCAGAAAAAAGGACCGTGTCCGCTTATATGGTCACCGTACGCAACGCCTCCATGTTAACGTACATAAGGCCATTAACGAATGATACGTCCAACCATTACGTATGCTACGGCCTGGGCAGAGGCTACTGCCTCGAACAATCAGATACATTATGTACATTATGCATAGCACTTAGCATATGTTAAGAATTATTAGCATACGCTATGTTCCCGTGTTAGCGTACATAAATCTATTCCCAGAGGCTACTCCCTCAAACCATCAGGGACATTACCTACATTACGTAGAGCACTTAGCGTACGTTAAGAATTGTTAGCGTACATTATGTTTCCATGTTAGCGTACGTAACTCATTCCCAGAAGCTACTGCCTCGAACCAAAATTATTCTAACGTAAGTTGTGCATGACTTTAGTGTATGTTATACCCTTGCTAGCGTACGTAATGTTAGTCATGTAACGCACGCAATCATGCCAACAGCAACACTGCTCCATACGATTAATGAAACAACTACACAATAGAATATACTCAAGTACTTACAATCCCGGGAACATGAGTCCGACATATACGAAATGGAGATCGGGTAATAACCCATGAAAATGAAAGAAGGAGAAGAATACATATTACATCCAAAATTCTACATGAACAAACATAATTTAAAATGCGAAAAGAACGCAACAAGATTTAATATCATTTGGTACGAAGTTCAAGCATTAAAAAAATCTAGAAATACGTAAATGTAAAATACATATATTACATTCTCTCCCTCTAAAAGGAAGTTTCATCCTGAAACTTAAGTAACAAAAAGTTCAGGGTATCTCGCACGCATCTTCTCTTCCATCTCCCAAGTTACATCCTCGACCCCATGTCTCGACCATTGTACTTTGATTAATGGAATGATTTTATGCCATAGTTGTTTCTCAAGATGCTCAAGGATCTTCATCTGTCTTGCTTCAAAGGTAACATCTTCGGCTACATCGATCTCACTATAATCGATAATATGAGTAGGGTCTGGTACATACTTTCTCAATTGAGAAACATGAAAAATGCCATGGACGTGACTTAATGCTGGAGGTAATGCCAAGTGATAAGCTAATTCTCCAACCCTGCCTAAAATCTCGAATGGTCTGATATACCTCAGACTAAGTTTCCCTTTCTTCCCAAAACGGAAAACTCCTTCGTCGGTGACACCTTGAGTAGAACATGATCCCCCACTTCGAACGCCAAGGGTCGACGACAAATATCAGCATGTGATTTATGTAGACTCTGGGCAGTCAACAATCGGTCTCGAATGATGGAGATCTTCTCCTTAGTTTCCATCAACACATCCGGTTCCATCCCAACTACCTCCGAGGCCTCATCCCAACATAATGGCGATCTACATCGTGTACTATAAATTGCTTCGAAAGGTGCAATTTTGATTGATGCATGCCAATTGTTATTGTAAGTAAACTCGATCAATGGAAAATGAAATTCTCAATCACTGCTCCAGTCTAGGGCATAAGCCTGCAATATATCCTCTAACATCTGAATCGTCCGCTCGGTTTGACCATCTGATTGCGGATGAAAAAATGTACTCAACCTCAACTCCGTACCCATTGCCTGATGGACCTCCTGCCAGAAATATGACACAAAACGGTCATCTCGATCAGATACAATAGTTTTAGGCGTGCCGTGCAATCTCATAATCTCTGCCATAAATATATGCGCCAGCCTCTCTGGTCCCCAAGTATCCTTAATACCAAGGAACTATGCTGACTTGGTTACTCGATCGACGATTACCCAAACCATATTCATTACAGCTTTAAGCCTCGGCATTCCGATGATAAGGTATATGGAGATGTCTTCCCACTTCTAATCGGGAATAGGAAGTGGATTCAACAACCCCGCTGGTCGTTGATGCTCTATTTTAACTTGTGACAAGTTAAACATCGCAAAACAAACTCTTTGACATCCTTCTTCATATTAGTCCACCAAAAATTTCGCTTCAAATTTTGTACATCTTACTCGTCCCGGATGGATTGAGTAAGGCATAGCATGGGCTTCTCAAAGTATCCTCTGTTTCAACTCTAAATCATTCGGAACACGAATTCTGCCCTGGAATCTCAAAATATTGCCCTGCGAAAAATAAAGGACTAACCATTGTTTGTGCGTAGCTGCCGTCTCACAAAAAATGGAAATTGTGTTGGTGAAAAGAGCTACACGTTAGCAAATAACGGTGTGAGAGCTATCACCTAAAAAAATGGAAATTGTGTTGGTGAAAAGAGCTAAACGTTAGCAAATAACGGTGTGAAAGCCATCACTAATAGGGATGTAGTTTATGAGCAGATTTGAATTAATTAACGGCTGAATTTCAATACACTCAATTTTGTGAACAATCACAATATTTGATGACGCCGATGAAATTCTTCTTCATATTGAGTCGAAAAATAAACGAGTGATCGAGAGCAACCACAAGGGAGTCGTGTGTGTCACGAGTGGGAAAGAAATAGTCAACATTTTGGGGGGGAAACCTTGCATTTTGGAATTACAAAATAAAACCGTGTTTTAACTTTAAAATCATTAGTAGATTCATTTTGAATCTTGATTCATTTCTATCTACTGTATAAAGCTGGTTGTTGTGTATTAATGGCATTTTGATCTCCTTTTCTCTTTTTATATGATTATTTTTCTTAATTTATGTGTGTATTATTATTTTTTATGTCTTATTTTTATTTTTATTTTTGGAGTGTGATTAATAAAGAGTCTTGCTCGGGACTAGCAAGAATTCAAGTTTGGGGGTGTGATAAGTGTCAGTTTTATACACTTATCCATGGTTTGTATCGATATATTTCACCCATAATTTAGCTAGTCTACTCTTTTTTGCTTAGAATTAATTAGCTTTTAATAATTTTATTATTTATAGGATGAAGGTGTAAAATTAGCCTTAATCGGATTGAATTACTGCTTTACTCAAGAAATAACATGTTTATAAGATATTCTCTTTATTGAGTTTTTATGTACTCATGTTGTATGACTTTCCGAGATGAGTTCGGCAGTCTTTCCGGATTCAAAATCATAGTTAAATATCAAAAGTTATCATCCGAAGAAGATTTGGGGCAAAAACGCAAAGTCTAAGAAATTCTGGGCTGAAAATGAAGTTTGAAACTCCATACGGGCGTGTACGGGCGTAACTCACAATATGCAAATTTACGAAGCTATGTTACGGCCGTAACTCCTCAATGTTACGACCGTAAGTCATCAAAGTTACGGCCGTAACTCCTCAATGTTACGGCCGTAACTCTTGGCAGATTATTGATCATTGCCTAATTTTTTATACTTTTGGTCTATTATAGAGGGGATGACTGACATTGATCCGATCTAATGTAATAATGCTGGATTTTTGGAACTATTAGATGACTTTAGGTGTATAAATAGACCCCTTAGATCTATCATTATTCATCCTTCACCATATATTTTTCCACTTTTTGTAATATTTTCTTTTTGTGTGAAGAACACACTTGTGTTCTTGAGTGACTTGTGTAATAGTGGTATAGCATATGTTGTTAAGGGAGTTTATTGCTTCTTTCTACTTTATCCACTAAGGGAGTTAGGATCAATTCTTTCTCTTTTTCAACTAATAATGGCCACGCAAGCTTGTATTATATTTATTAAACCCTTCATGGGCTAAGTTACTTAAGGTTAGTCATGTTATTTAAGTTTGTATAAAGATCTATTATGAATTACTTATTATTGTGTGTGATTTCCATTGCTTTACCTATCTTTATTTATTTGGCCAATAAATGACGATATTTATGGTCTTCATATGTTTCGAAAGAAAATATGTTTGATTAGATCAAATGATCTTCACTCAAAGTTGTTCTAGGGGATAGAAATATACCTCTAGACCTTAGATGATTCTTTGAGTTATTTTCATAAAACCTAATGCTATGTATTGAAGCCAATCAACATAGAAATATAGTGGATTGATTCAATATATTAGGGGCGTTTTATAGTTCGAAAGAGAAACCGTCTTTTTAAGGAAAATCGAATCTACACAACATAATAAGTAAATTCATCTTAAGATCTCCTATACATCTTATATAACTAATGATGAACTAATTTTGTAATCCCAACTATTTCATTTTATCTTTTATTAATCGATTATTAGTGCAATCTTTCATTTCCTTGAATATTAGAACTATTATTGCATTTTCTTTGCAATTGTCAAACCAAACTCTTAAATTGTGTGTTTCAATCATATAAATCTCTATAAAAAATAGTTAAATAGTGTATAATTCAATATATAACCTAACTTCCTCGTGGGATCGATAAACCGGACTCAAAAAGTTCACTTACTACTTGATACGATATCGTGCACTTGCGATAGTTACACTAAAGACGTGTCAAGTTTTTGGCGCCGTTGCTGGGGAAGTATAAGTGTTATTTTGAAATATTAAATTATTAACTATTGTTATAAATACAACTTTTTCTTTGTTGTATATTTTCTTGTCTATGTGAAGGACATACAATCGCGATTTAGTTTCACTGGATCCCGAGATCGAAGCCACATTCAGAAGAAGGCGAAGAGAACAAAAGAAGAGCATTATTTCTTCACCATCAATGGCGGATGAACTAAACACACGTCTTCCCCAAAGACACGATAACGAAAGAATTCCTCCGGTAGGGGGAATACCTAATGTTCAAAACATTCAACATCAACAACATCCTATTGTGCCGGAAATAGATGAAGACAACATGCTCTTTGGGGAATTCATAAACCCCCCATCTTTGAGCGTGCAATCAAGTGTGATCTATCCACCATTTGGAGTGGACAATTTTCAAATTGGCCCCAAT
Organism: Orobanche coerulescens; assembly: GCA_033398695.1. NCBI lineage: Eukaryota > Viridiplantae > Streptophyta > Magnoliopsida > Lamiales > Orobanchaceae > Orobanche > Orobanche coerulescens. Next base: position 69,527,288 of record CM065801.1, read on the forward strand.
GTCATCAATCTCTTCTCCAACAACAACTCATTCTATGGAAGAACCGACGAGAATCCATATCTCCATATTAACCGTTTTGTGGAGATTTGTGGAAATTTCAAATATCCAAATGTAAATGACGAGGCGATCAAAATGAGATTTTCGTGCACACTTTGAAGGACAGAGCAAGAGAGTGGCTAGATACTTTGCCACCACGAAGCATAACAAATTGGCCCGAATTTGTCCAAAAATTCACACTAAATACTTTCCACCAATAAAAGTGGCGAAACTCAAATTCAAAATCTCTACATTTCGTCAACAAGATTCAGAGTCATTTCACAAAACATGAAAGAGATACAAAGATATGCTACGAAAATGTCCTAACCATGGTTTCAATTTGGGAGCACAAGTCAATTACTTCTATTCTGGAATTCAATGTCGATTCATCATCAAATGGCTCACTTGGCAACAAAACTATGAAAGAGGCTTATAATCTTTTTAAGGTTATAAGTGAACAAAGTGCAAGATGGCCAGACAGAAATATCCAAAAGAAACCAAATGGTGTTTTTTAAGTGGATTCTTATTCACTTATGTTGGCAAAAATTGAAGCTTTATCAAAGAAAGTCAAGGACATGTCTTTTTCAACTCCTCAATATGTGAAGACGGTGCAAACTCCACAAGTTTCAGCTTTTTCATGTGAAATTTGTGGAGCAACTCACAACAGCACTATCTGTCCCTTAGTGCAACAGGAGCAGTCACCACCACCACCAGAACAAGTGGCGTTTGCTCAGAATTTCCAAAGGCAAGCATACAATCCTTACGGGCCAACATGCAATCCAGGGTACAAAAATCATCCAAATTTTTCTTATGCAAACAACAACAATGTGTTGAATCCAACGGATCAAGAAAAGAAGCCCAGGTGTGAAGAAGCAATCACGAAGCTAGCTGAACAACAACTGAAGTATCAACAATGCAATGATGCTTCAATGAAAAATCTGGAGACACAAGTTGGCCAAATGGCCAAAATACTTTCAGAAAGATCTCATGGCATGTTACCTAGCAATACCGAGGTAAATCCAAGGGAAAATGTCCAAGCTATCACAACAAGAAGTGGAGTGCAGTTGCCCGAAATTTCTATGAAAAATCATTTGGAAAAACAAAAATATAAACAAAATCAAGAATCAGAAAAAGAATCTGAATCAGGACCTTCATCTCAAAAAGGTCCAGTTGCTACAAAATCTTATGTTCCACCTATCCCATTTCCTCAACGGTTGAAGAATCACAAGCTCGATGCTCAATTCGGGAAATTCTTAGAAATTTTCAAAAAGCTACACATCAACATACCTTTTGCCGAGGCTCTAGCACAAATGCCAAGCTATGCCAAATTTATGAAAGATATTCTTTCCAACAAACGAAGGCTTGAAGAATATGAAACTGTCATGCTAACAGAGGAATGTAGTGCAATACTACAAAAGAAGTTGCCACCCAAGCTAAAAGATTCGGGAACTTTCACAATCCCGTGTACAATTGGTGAAGTGAATTTTGGCAAAGCTCTTTGTGATTTAGGGGCAAGTATCAACTTGATGCCCCTGTCAATTTTCAACAAATTGAACTTGGGAGAAGCAAAAGCAACAACAGTTTCACTACAATTAGCTGATCGGTCAATCAAATATCCATGTGGGATAATAGAAGATGTGCTCGTCAAGGTTGATAAATTCATATTTCCAGCAGATTTTATCATCCTTGACATGGAAGAAGATCAGGATATTCCCATTATTTTGGGAAGACCATTTCGTGCAACCGGACGTGCTCTTATTGATGTCTATGAAGGAAAGCTAATTCTCAGAGTGGAAGATGAACATGTCATCTTCGATGTCCTAAAAACTTTGAATCATCCCTCCATAGATGATTATTGTCTAAGAATAGACGCAATTGAAGCCATGGTAAACAAGTCTTTGGAGAAGATTCTATCTAAAGATCCTCTTGAGACATGTATAGCAAATTCTCTAACTAACATGGAAGAAGAATATCACTTGGCCGAAATAGTTAACTATCTAGAAGCACTACCGCCCTTAAGAAGGCATTCACATTTTGAAGAATTGGGGACAAGCTCCGCTAAACCCCTCCCTTCTTTACAAGAAGCTCCAATACTTGATCTCAAACCTCTACCCACACATTTGAGATACGCTTACTTAGGCATTTCCTCTTCACTTCCGCTCATCATATCTAACATATTGACCGAACTTGAAGAAGGGAAATTACTAAGGGTATTGAGGAATCATAAAAGAGCAATTGGATGGACTATTGCGGATATTAGAGGAATATGCCCCTCTATATGTACACACATAGTTTTGATGGAAGATTACTTCAAACCTTCAATTGAGCATCAACGACGTTTGAATCCAAACATGAAGGAAATTGTGAAAGCAGAGATTCTTAAATTACTTGACGCAGGAATCATTTATCTAATCTCAGATAGTCCATGGGTGAGCCCTGTACATATGGTGTCCAGAAAGAGTGGAATCACAATCATAGAGAATGAGCACAATGAACTTATACCAGCACGACCCATCACCGGATGGAGAATGTGCATTGATTACAGGAAGCTCAACAAGACGACCAGAAAAGATCATTTTCCACTCCCATTTATTGATCAAATGCTCGATAGATTGGCGGGACATTCTTACTACTATTTTCTCGACGTCTATTCAGGGTACAACCAAATCGTAATAGCCCCAGAAGACCAAGAGAAAACAACATTCACATGCCCTTATGGAACATTTGCCTATAGAAGAATCCCATTCGGATTGTGAAATGCTCCAGCCACATTTCAGAGATGCATGATGTCAATATTCTCAGACATGGTTGTAAAATTCATTGAAGTTTTCATGGACGATTTCTCGGTTTTCGGAGATACATTTGATAAATGCCTAAATCACTTAGGCATGGTCTTGGAAAGATGTGAAGACACAAATCTAGTTCTCAATTGGGAGAAATGTCACTTTATGGTCCAGGAAGGAATCGTACTTGGCCATAGAATCTCACAACATGGAATAGAAGTCGATATGGCAAAGATCCAAGTAATTGCAAAACTTCATCCACCAATTTCGGTGAAATGAGTAAGGAGTTTTCTCGGGCATGCAGGATTTTATCGGAGGTTCATAAAAGATTTCTCAAAAATAGCAAAACCTCTCTGTTCTTTGCTTGAGAAAGATACACCATTCCTTTTCAAAATGAATGCCACGTGGCCTTTGCAACTTTTAAGGTTAAGCTTACATCAACTCCAATCATCATTTCTCCAGATTGGACTATCCCATTCATTCTGATGTGCGATGCAAGTGATTATGCTGTGGGGGCCGTGCTGGGCCAGAAGGAGGACAAAATGATGCAAGTGATCCATTATGCTAGCCGGACTATGAATGATGCACAGCTGAACTACACAACAACTGAAAAAGAGATGCGCATAGTGGTTTATGCCTTTGATAAATTTTGATCCTACTTATTGGTATCGAAAGTCATTGTCTACACTGATCATTCAGCTTTGGAATATTTAATGACAAAGCAAGATGCTAAGTCAAGGCTAATCCGATGGGTCCTACTTATGCAAGAATTCAACATAGAAATCCGAGACAGAAAGGGAACAGAGAACCAAGTGGCGGATCATCTCTCTCGACTAGACCAAAACAATGCTCAAGAGAAGGAAATAAATGAAGTATTTTCGGATGAACAACTGTTCCAAATCTCTAATGTGCACGAAAAACAAAATGCACCATGGTATGCAGACATCGTCAATTTCCTTGTTAGTGGAATAATTCACCCTAATTTTTCCCATCATCAAAAGAAAAAATTCTTCTCCGAGTTGAAATACTATTACTGGGAAGATCCTCTATTGTTCAGACGAGGATCTGATGAAATCATCCGGAAATGCATACCGGAAGAAGAAATTGAGAAGGTATTAGAAAGATGTCATTCCTCTCACTATGGAGGACATTTTGGGGCTTCAAAAATAGCAGCAAAAATTCTTGAAGCAGGATTCTATTGGCCCACTCTGTTCAAAGATGCACATACACTTGTCTCTAAGTGTGACCGGTGCCAAAGACATGGAAACATGTCAAAAAGAAATGAAATGCCAATGAATTTCATCCTTGAAGTTGAAATCTTCGATGTTTGGGGAATTGATTTCATGGGACCCTTTCCATCATCGTTCTCTAATGAATACATCCTTGTAGCTGTGGACTACATATCTAAATGGGTGGAGGCTGTTGCATTACCAACAAACGAAGCTAGATTCGTGGTAAATTTTCTAAAGAAAAATATATTCACTCGCTTCGGAACTCCGAGAATTATTATCAGTGATGGCGGATCTCATTTCTGCAATCACCAGGTTAAGGCTCTACTGACCAAATTCAGAGTAAAAAACCGTGTCGCTACCTCTTATTACCCACAAACCAGTGGACAAGTCGAGGTCTCCAATCGTGAACTGAAACGTATACTTGAGATGACAGTCGACTCATCTCGGAAAGATTGGTCGAAAAAGCTGGATGATGCGCTCTGGGCTTACAGAACAGCTTTTAAGACACCGATAGGCATGTCTCCATTTCGTTTGATTTTTGGAAAAGCCTGTCACCTGACAGTAGAACTTGAACATCGAGTCTTTTGGGCTATAAAAAAATTAAACTTTGACGAACAGTTGGCTGGAAAGAAAAGGTTGCTGCAGTTAAATAAGTTGGATGAAATCCAACTCGACTCATATGAAAATGCCAAAATCTACAAAGAAAAAACAAAAATATGGCATGACAACAGAATTCTAAGAAGAGATTTTAAAGCAGGAGACCAAGTTCTCCTTTTTAATGCACGACTGCGTCTGTTTCCGGGTTAGCTGCGATCACGATGGACGGGCCCATATACAATCAAAGAGGTGTTTTCTCATGGAGCTGTGGAGCTTTATAATACAACCGACGGGAGTTTCAAAGTAAACGGCCAACGGTTAAAGCCATATCTGGGAGGAGAATTCTCGACAGCAAAGTCAATCATAATGCTGGAAATACCTAATTGATCATACAAGAAGTCAAGCTAAGGACGTTAAACAAAGCGCTTATTGGGAGGCAACCCAATCTCTATTATTTCGCAAAATAAGTTTGGGGATAACACAGAAAGATTCAACAACAAGAGCAAGGATCATATCGTTCATAAAATCCAGGGAGTCTTTCTTTCATTATTCTCACACACATAATAAATATAATTTTTTTTAAAAAAAAAACAAAAAAAAACCAAAAAAAAGAAAATACAGCCGTATCTACAATCGTACGGTCGTACATATCGCCTTACATACGGCGGTACACAAATATGTTACTGCCGTATCCCTTCTGTTTTAAAAGTATAGTTTTAACATAAGTTTGATACGGCCGTAAGTTTTATTTCCTACGGCCGTAAGTTGTTCCAGTATGATTTTTACGAAAGCACCTTACGGCCGTAACTCTTGTATGTTACGGCCGTAACCCAAAAAACTGTCAAAAAAATGAAAGCATCATACGGCCGTAACTCTTGTATGTTATGGCCGTATCTTAAAAAACTGTCAAAAAACGAATGCTACATACGGCCGTAACTTGGGTATGTTACGGCCGTAACTCTACAACTTTATAAAAAACACGGGATTTAGAATCAGATTCACAAACCCGGCGAGAGACAGAGGCACAGTTGCGAAAACTTTCCCTTCTCAAACCCTACTTTCAAAAACACAAATTCTTCAATACAATTCATTCTCCTATCAACAATAACACCTAATTCATCAGGTTTTTCTTTCAATCCTTTTTTCAATTTATACTTTTTTTATGGTTTTAGTTTCTCACTTTATATTTGTTTTTCGATTCCTATTTTCGTAAGATTCGTTGTTTGAAACATGTTTAGTTGTTAGTATTGTTGATATTTGTGTGGTTATTTGATTCATTGATTTGTGGTGACTTTGTGGATTTAAGTTTGAATGAAAAACTTGTTAAAAAACTATGAACTCAAGGTGTCCGACGAAATGCCACAACGAAAATCTTTGAATTTTTGTGATGTTTTTCTTGGTTTTGCTTGATGATTATAGTCGTGTGATGAAAAGGAAGTTGTTTTTTGTTTAAATTCAGGGATGGCACCGAAGAAATCATCAAAAGGAAAAAAGAAGGTCGGTTCGTCGACTCAACAACCGGCACCACCGCAAAGAATTCAAAACACACGGTGCATTAAGGAAAGGTTGTTCAAACTTGATGATTTCATTGGCGATTTGGCTATCGACACTATCACTTCACCGTTCATCCAAAAGTTCATAGACAACGGGTGGGAAAAATTCGTGTCCGAACTCTCAAATGGTAACCCAACCTTGACCCTAAACTTTTACAATACTTTGAACAAATCTATTGGGCAGGTAGGGTCACCTACATATCATCAAACGACTGTGAGTGGGAAAGTGATAAATTTCTCACCGGATGTGATTAACAAGTATTTGGGGGTTGATTCCACTAATGCGGTAGACATTTCAATCTTACCTAATGAGGATGAGCCGGATGATAGGGTTTTACGATGGGTATTAGTGAGAGAGCTCCATGACAGTATTGGGATCATCAAACCCCGATACAACCAGGCGGACCTCATTGATGATGCTTGGTACTTATGGATGTGGGCAGCCGGGAGTCTTTACCCAACTTCGACTCTGACGACAGTTTCCATCGGCCACCTGAGAGGTTTATTAGCTATTCGCCGAGGGGTCAAAATGGATTTGGGTACTCACATTTATAATATTATTTGTCACTATGCCGGCACGGTCCCTACTAGGCAAAAGATGCCATACCCCTACCTTATCACCGGTATTTGCAAGAGCCATAGGGTAAAAATTCCGGCGAGGGTGATATATTGACGCATAGGGATCGACTAAACGGTCGGAGTAGTATTTTTCGAAGTACTCAATTAAAGAGCAAATGGGCACGTTTGGAACCGGAAGAGAAAAGTAGCCACGAGGAGGAATATGAGCCCGAGGATGATGCCGGAGAAGACTTGATGCCTTTTGAGACAGATTTGCTGGAAAGAGTATAGGGATTAGAGACATCCCAGGCTGAAATATTGAGAAATCATAATGAAATAATCGACCGACAATTAAAAACGGAGAAGTGCTTTGAAAAGCTTTTCCGTTTTCTAAACATCCCTCACGACACACCTGGAGGATCAAAAAACTAAAATTTCAGGGAGTTTTCTGTTTTCTCACTTGCTTTTCAATTCTAAAACTCGGGACAGTTTTTATCTTTAAGTTTGGGGGTGTTTCGGAACTTTTGTGTTTATTTTGTTTGTTTTTGAACTGTGGTGTTTATTTTGTTTTAAATCGTATGATTGCGTTATTGGTGTGTAGTGTATGGTGTGCTTTGATTATTTTGGTATGTTTTGATTATTTTTATTATCTGGCATTGATATGTGAGATTTCTAGATCTGGCCATAACACCAATAAATTAGCTATATACAAACTTCTAAAATCGTTTTAACTGGTAAAAAAATTGCATATTTCAAAATTTTTGAGCCTTAATCTCTCTTTCAAAGCCTTGTAATTATCAATTAAAATCGAGTCATTCGTTACCTTGAGAAAAGAAGAATCAGTCGGTTGATGAAAAATAGAACTGAAATTTACTTAATTTGTGGAGTTTTTGATTTCTCATGCTTAACAAATAAATGATTTTCTGCAAAAATTCTATTCCCTAAAAAAAGGGGTCATTGATAAAAGGAGGTTAGTCGAAAATAAAAAAAGGAGAAGTGTTGAGCAGCAAAAGCTGCCTAATTTTGGGGGTCCTAAAATTTTGCGAAAAATAAAGGACTAACCATTGTTGGTGCGTAGCTGCCATCTCACAAAAAAATGAAAATTGTGTTGGTGAAAAGAGCTACACGTTAGCAAATAACGGTGTGAAAGCTATCACCTAAAAAAATGGAAATTGTGTTGGTGAAAAGAGCTACACTAATAGGGATGTAGTTTATGAGCAGATTTGAATTAATTAACGGCTGAATTTCAATACACTCAATTTTGTGAACAATCACAATATTTGATGACGCCGATGAAATTCTTCTTCATATTGAGTCGAAAAATAAATGAGTGATCGAGAGCAACCACAAGGGATTCGTGTGTGTCACGAGTGGGAAAGAAATAATCAACCTTTTGGGGGGGAAACCTTGTATTTTGGAATTACAAAATAAAACAGGGTTTTAACTTTAAAATCATTAGTAGATTAATTTTGAATCTTGATTCATTTCTATCAACTGTATAAAGCTGGTTGTTGTGTATTAATGGCATTTTGATCTCCTTTTATCTTTTTATATGATTATTTTTCTTAATTTATGTGTGTATTATTATTTTTTGTGTCTTATTTTTATTTTTATTTTTGGAGTGTGATTAATAAAGAGTCTTGCTCGGGACTAGCAAGAATTCAAGTTTGGGGGTGTGATAAGTGTCAGTTTTATACACTTATCCATGGTTTGTATCAATATATTTCACCCATGATTTAGCTAGTCTCCTCTTTTTTGCTTAGAATTAATTAGCTTTTAATAATTTTATTATTTATAGGATGAAGGTGTAAAATTAGCCTTAATCGGATTGAATTGATGATTTACTCAAGAAATAACATGTTTATAAAATATTCTCTTTATTGAGTTTTTATGTACTCATGTTGTAGGACTTTCCGAGACGAGTTCGGCAGTCTTTCCGTATTCAAAATCAGAGTTAAATATCAAAAGTTATCATCCGAAGAAGATTTGGGGCAAAAACACAAAGTCTAAGAAATTCTGGGTTGAAAATGAAGTCTGAAACTCCATACAGGCGTGTATGGGCGTAACTCACAATATGCAAATTTACGAAGCCATGTTACGGCCGCAACTCCTCAATGTTACGGCCGTAAGTCATCAAAGTTACGGCCGTAACTCCTCAATGTTACGGCCGTAACTCTTGGCAGATTATTGATCATTGCCTAATTTTTTATACTTTTGGTCTATTATTGAGGGGATGGCTGGCATTGATCCGATCTAATGTAATAACGCTGGAGTTTTGGAACTATTAGATGACTTTATGTGTATAAATAGACCCCTTAGATCCATCATTATTCATCCTTCATCATATATTTTTCCACTTTTTGTAATATTTTCTTTTTGTGTGAAGAACACACTTGTGTTCTTGAGTGACTTGTATAATAGTGGTATAGCATATGTTGTTAAGGGAGTTTATTGCTTCTTTCTCCTTTATCCACTAAGGGAGTTAGGATCATTTCTTTCTCTTTTTCAACTAATAATGACCACTCAAGCTTGTATTATGTTTATTAAACCTTTCATGGGCTAAGTTACTTAAGGTTAGTCATGTTATTTAAGTTTGTATAAAGATCTATTATGAATTACTTATTATTGTGTGTGATTTTCATTGTTTTACCTATCTTTATTTATTTGGCCAATAAATGACGATATTTATGGTCTTCATATGTTTCGAAAGAAAATATGTTTGATTAGATCAAATGATCTTCACTCAAAGTTGTTCTAGGGGATAGAAATATACCTCTAGACCTTAGATGATTCTTTGAGTTATTTTCATAAAACCTAATGCTATGTATTGAAGCCAATCAACATAGAAATATAGTGGATTGATTCAATATATAAGGGGCGTTTTATAGTTCGAAAGAGAAACCATCTTTTTAAGGAAAATCGAATCTACACAACATAATAAGTAAATTCATCTTATGATCTCCTATACATCTTCTATAACTAATGATGAACTAAGTTTGTAATCCCAACTATTTCATTTTATCTTTTATTAATCTATTATTAGTGCAATCTTTCATTTCCTTGAATATTAGAACTATTATTGCATTTTCTTTGCAATTGTCAAACCAAACTCTTAAATTGTGTGTTTCAATCATATAAATCTCTATAACAAATAGTTAAATAGTGTATAATCCAATATATAACCTAACTTCCTCGTGGGATCGATAAACCGGACTCAAAAAGTCCAATTACTACTTGATAAGATATCGTGCACTTGCGATAGTTACACTAAAGACGTGTCACAAACCTTTAGCGCGAACATGACTGCGGCCAATTCCAAATCGTGAGTAAGATAGTTCATCTCATATGGCTTCAACTTCTGCGATGCAAATGCTATTGTCTTATTGTGCTGCATAAGCACACATCCGATCCCCTGACCCGAAGCATCACTATATACTGCAAACCCCTCATTACTTTGCGGTAAAGTCAAAATCAGTGCTGAAGTTACACGCCTCTTCAGTTCATCAAAGCTTTGATGTCTCTCGACAATTTAAACAAACTTTTCCGCCTTCTAGAGTAACTGTGTAAATGGTCGAGCAAGTTTAGACAACCCCTCGACAAACCAACGATAGTACCCCGCAAGACCCAAAAAGCTACGAACTTCCTTTACATTTTAGGCAGTGCCCAATCTAGCACTGCTTCAATATTTTGTGGGTCCACATGAACTCCTCCGGACGACATCACATGGCCTAGAAACATAACCTCCTTCAACCGGAATTCACATTTTGAGAACTTTGCATAAAGGTGCTGAGCTCTCAACATGTCTAATATAAAATGCAAGTGCTGGTCGTGCTCCTCTTCATCTGGAGAATTAATCAGAATGTCGTCAATGAAAATAACTACACATTAATCAAGGTACTCGATAAATGTCTTGTTCATCAACTGCATGAACACTGCTGGGGCACTGGTCATTCCGAAAGGCATGACCACAAACTCATAATGTATGTATCTCATCCAAAAAGCGCTCTTTGGAACATCGGACTCTTTCACTCAAAGCTGATTATATCCCGACCTCAAATCGATCTTCAAGAATACCGTAGCTCTCTGTAACTGATCAAACAAATCATCTATACAAGGTAACGGCTACATATTCTTGATTGTCACTTTGTTTAGTTCGCGGTAATCGATGTATAAACATAATGAACCATCATTCTCCATCACAAATAGGACCGGTTTGCCCCAAGGAGAAGTGATCGATCTAATGTACCCTTTCTCCAAAAATTTCCCATACTGATTCTTCAACTTCTGCATCTATGAAGGTGCCATGCAATAAGGCGCCTTAAAAATCGGTGCTGCATCAGGCTCTAATTCAATAGAAAATTCTATCTCTCGATCTGGCAGTAATCCTAGAATATCATCTGGATAAACATCTGGATACTCATTAATGACAGGAATTGAAGAGAAGTCGATTCTGCCCTCCTCCGTCTTCAAAGCAAAACACCAATAGCCCGTGCAACCCTTATTCAGGAGTTTCACGGCCTTCATGGGATTAATAAGCAATTTATGCTTATCTAGTTTACAGCCCACAAAAGAGTACTCGGAACCATTCTCGGTCATCATAGTGATAACCTTAGTGCAATAGTTCACAATCGCTCCGTGACTCTCGAGCCAATCATCACTGAGGATCAAGTCCTCTCCCTCGATATCAACGACAATCAAATTCGACGACCAATCAACTCCTTCTATGCTCACTGGATAATTTCTAATCTCACAATTACCCATGATTTTATCCCCATTAGGTAGTCTCACAATAAAAGGCTCACAGGTAGTTATGCAATCAACACTTAAATCGCGTACACAATCTAAGGAGATGAAAGAATGCATAGCGCCAGAATCAAATAGCACTCGAACTGGATGAGATAGAATATGAATGGTACCTGAGGCCACCGCCGCATTAGGATCATCCACTCGGCATCTCGTAAACTCATGGATGTATCGAACCAGCATTTGAATCTCCCCCTCTAACGGACTGACCCTGTCCCGTGCCTCAACCAAAACTCTGCAGTGGCTGGCTAGCTGACTTATATTGATTCACACTAGGCTCTCTAATTATTGGGTAGAAGATCGAGTATCAAATGTCTTATCCCCTCCAGTGCAATAAATCGCTCTGTATGTAATACCCGTACTTTTCATGAACTTTTGGCTTTGATGTTCTTTCACTTTTGTCGCTCTTGTAAGCGCTTAGTGAGATATTGTTGATTTTAGAGTTTTGTATCTTTCGGAACATGTTCGTATTGTAGTGGTATTTTTTAGTGAAGAAGTTAGCGCACGCTAGGCATGATCTAACGCATGATATTTGTGTTGAGTAGCGCGCGCTAGCATCGCCATAGCGCACACTAATGAGTTGGGCAGTGAGTTTGGAATTTCTGCATGGTAACAGTTAGTGCACGCAATGATGTTGGTAACGAATGCTAACGACGCAGGTCAGAAGCTACTGTACTACTGGGTGACCTCATTAGCTCGCGCAATCCTTATGAATTAGCGCATGATAATTAGACCCAGTATATAAGGTTGGTCAGCCATGTTCTTCATCATTTTTCTTCTCATTTCTTACACTTCCAATGAAGGCATGCGAAAGAGGTGATTTTGAGGTGATTTGGGACAACCTTTCATCATCCATCATCATATTTGGTTGGATAACAATGATTATACAACATCTAATCCATTTATTCTCTCCGAATCGAGGTAAATTCCTTAGAACCCTAGTTTGGGGAATTTTTGGGGATTTTTCTTAGATTTGTCCGGTTAATCTGTTTTGTAGCTTGAAATCCTTGAGATTATGATGTATCTACCCCGTACCCACATTTTCCTTATGATTATATGAATATTTTATGTATTATTGAAGTGGAGAGGGTTTGGATGATTTCCAAACTATACGTGAATACTTTGAAGATTTATGAATCGTAAAAAGGGGATTTCGGGAGTTTTTCTTGAGAATTAAGTATTGATGATTGATTATCGTATTTACTTTGAAAGTGAGGTATATGAATTATGTGATTGTATATATTCACTCTGGGACAGACCGACGGGTCCTCAGAGGGTTCCGTTGCCTTTGGTGTGGTTCCACGAATATTTTTGGGTTAACCGCTCCGTCCGACGGGGCCTCAGAGGGTTGCGTTGCCTTTGGTGCGGTTCCATGGTTAATCACATATGTATTGAAATGTAATGCTATGATGAAATGAGGATTACGTTTACTTTATTATCGAGAAGTATTGTGTTTCATATTCGATATACTTGTGATAGCTATTCCATGGCTAACCCCACTCGGAGGAAATACATTTCATGTATTTCAGGTTCTAAGATATCATCTGGGTGAGTACCTAGTCGGCGTGAAGATGATGGGCAAGAGTGATGCTGTGTTTTATCCTTGTTCGTATCTTTATGTACTCCCATTTGGGATTGTTGTATGTTTGAATGATTCTTTGTACTCGAATAATCCGAGATGTTATTGTGGTTGTCGTACCTTGGTTTTCTGGGTTTAATTCCCATTGGTTTACGTCAATTGACCCCGAATATTACTTTGGACGTTGAATGGTATTATATTCCGTTTGGCTTTGTCTAGACCTTAGCGGTCGGAGTATTTATGATTATGTGTACGTATAGATTTGTGGGTCCCACGGAGGGGTCCACAGCACTGTACACCCTGAATATCTTGGGGGTGTTACAGAATATGGTATCAGAGCCTAAGTTTATGGATATCTAGGTTGTTGGTCTTTTGGGTCGAATTGAGTTATCGTTCGAATACAGTATCACTATTGCCATCATCTCGGTGCGTCCGGCATTCTTGGGAATCAGTCACCTTGATGACGTGCGATTCGAATTGTACTTATGTATTGTATGTGTCCTTCAGAATGTCTGCTGACAGGGGAAGAGGGCATGGCCATGGTCGTGGACGCAGGTGAGGACGTGGCATAGCCACTTCCCTCAGTTCCGTTGCGGGGCAGACTACCCCTAGTTTATCTAATCCTGTTCATCGGGATACCGATATTCAGCATGACCAGTCGACCAGTCAAGGAAATAATGTAGATGTTGGAGTTACGAATGTTCTTCAACAATTGGCAAATTAGATGGCGATCCTGGCCCAAGCTGTTTAACTGAATAATCCTAATACGACTATGGATGCCTTACTAAAGAATGTGGTCCATATGCACCCTCCCCAGTTTAGTGGTGCTACCGACCCAGTGGGTTGGGAGAGTTGGCTATTTGAATTGGAGAAAGTGTTTGAAGCGATTGATTTTCCGGAAATGAGGAGGGTACCTATTGCTCAGTACTTCCTTGCTAAGGGAGCCGCGACTGGGTGGAAAGCTATTAAACCGCAAGACCACATTGCTACGTGGGACGAATTCAAAAATATGTTGGAGGCCAAGTTTTGTCCTTGGCCAGTTCAGGAAAGCAGGATCCGAGCCTTTTTCGAAGCTAAACTGCAGAATATTCCCGTCTCTCAGGCAATAATAGAATATAATCAACAACTGATTTACATACAGAATTAGGTATGGGATGAGCGCGACAAGGTCCACCATTTCGACCTACAAATGAGCATGGTTATTCGGCGTTACATGGCTGGGTTTACTTTCACTACTCTGAAAGAATACCAAGACAGAGCTTTGGCATATGACATGTTGTGTTCCAAGAATAACACCACAGACGATCCGAAGAAGCAAAAGATCACTGGTAATTTTTTTGGCTCTAATGGCGGCTGTAATAACCGGATTTATTACTGTGTATTTCATCTGTACTTTGAACCCTGTATTATTTTGGGAATGATGATATTGATATTGGAGTATGATCATTATCGTATTTGTATCCTTATTCATGGGTGTGGCAACATATAAATTTCCTCCATGCATATACGTGATAACGTACGTTAAGAGTGTAACTTAACGTCGTAATGCTAATATTAACGTACGCTACGGATGAAGCGTAGCGTACGTAATGCGGTCCATTATTGGGTGGGCCGGCTAGCACATGGAGTACATGGTGGTGGGCTCGACCAAGATACCCTCCAGATTCGCACGGCATGAATCTGGACACCTTTTTAAGTCAACGGCTTAGCGTACGTTATGAACATTGTGTAGCGTACGCAAACTATAGGGGTTACGTAGGTAACGCGTTTAGTATAGCGTACGTAATGAAGTTCAGAAATCAGACAGTGAACTATTTTGGGCGATAACGTACGTTATGATGTAGCCCTAGCGTACGTAACACTCAGAAAATTATAAAAGGAGCAACACCCCAATTCATTTCAACTCGTCCTTTTGCTCATAAACTTCATTATATTCGTCCCCAGAAGATTACCAGCCTCTTTTAACACCTTTATATCAATAGTTACTGAATCATTGAGCTTGTATGACACTACTTGATCATTGAAGACAACTTATATTGGACTTTGGAGTAGAAATCATCACGAGTCGGCGTTGAAGCAACCGGAGTTGGATTTTTACTTAGAGTCTCAGTATTATCTTCCCCTTAAGGTATGTTATACTACTTCCAATCTTGAAGTTATGTTGATTAAGACGATATGATTGCATTACCAAGATCAGTAGATCACTTTGACGATGTATGCGACCTAGTATCATATTTAAACTATAATGATCGAACTATTATGGTGTAGAACACCGTAGTTGAACCTGGTTATGCCATAGATGAGGATAGTGAATTATTAACCATATCAAATGTTATCGTCATGTTGATTGTAAACTGAGTGTCAATTTCCACTTTTACCAATGGATTTTGAAAAGAATCATCATAGTTGTAATCTTGCTTGCATAGATGGAATAAGTAGTTCGCCATCAGTATAAGCCTGGATTTAATGACGATATTAGATCAATTACATCAACCTTAGACCAACCGAACCTTGTATGAGTATTTCGATCAAGATTGAAAATAGTATTACAATGATATCCGTATCCTTGAAATTGAAGATATTAATCCGGAGATCATTCATGAGTATGATATATATATTTGAAGGTATATTAGATTACTCACTAAGAATTTCGTAATACTTCGTCACTAATCGAGCGATCATCCGTCTAGTGAGAAATCGACATGCATGATTAACGTCGTTAAGTTTGGTTACTAACGTCGTTATATGGCGTTGTTAACGTGCGCTACGTTGATGCATGCGCCGCGTTACACTATCGGACTCTTGACGAAGGCTGTTGGTATATGCTTAGCGTCGCTATACTTCATAGTTTACGTGCGCTAACGAATAAGTTTAACGTCGTTACGAGGACATGTAACGTCGTTATTCAATCGAGCGATTTCGTTTTATAGACTCTCAACCGTAATTCGGATTGTTAGATGTTCGTTCGACCTAAGATGAATTCCATGTTATTTCTCTTATTTAAGGTTCGAACTTTGCTACGTGATTGATCGAGAGGGACAACCTTCGAGCGTTTCGTTCTCGTGGAAGTATTGTTCTTGTCTTCAAACCGAGGCAAGTATTCTAATTAGAAATGTTTATATTATGACAATGTGATTGTATCGTGTAAATATGTTGTGATTATATGTCCACCATGTGTTGATCCGACGGGAATCATCATGGGAATCTATAGCTGTGTCTTGCTGGATCGTTGGACAGTAGTTCCACCATGTGTTGGTCCGATGGGATCATCATGGGAATCTATAGTGTGTCTTATTTGGATCGTTGGAATACCATCAGTATGTTGAAACTGTTATGATATGATACGTGTTGTGGATATTCTCGTTGGAGAAACTTGTATGATATAATTGTTGATTATATCACTGTGTATGATTATTGTACTTGTACTAGCATCGTTGTGCTAACCCCTTCGGGGTGAACATTTTGTTTGTTCAGATCCGGGAGAGCGAAACAACCACCGGAAATGCATGACGACGAGGGTGCAAAGTGATGTTCGTAGGGTTTCTTTATGTTATTTGTTGGATATTTCAATAAGTACTCGAGTACGTCGTGCATTTATAATGTTGGGATTTTAATGATGTAATAAATTTTCATTGGATATTTGTATTTCGATTTTGAACCAGACGGTTGTATTTTACTTGATAATTTCTTAAAGCGATATACATTATTGTCTTTTCTTTTAATCACCTTGTAAATCCTTATGTAAAGGATTTACGGCTATAATATTCTGAATATATCGGGGTGTTACGAGAATATGGTATCGGAGCTAAGATTATGGATATCTTGGCCGTTGGGTTAAAGTAGGGTCATTTATGTCTTTTGAGGTAACCGCCGTGAATGACATCACCGCACGCCTACGTCTTCATGCGAACGGTGGTTGTAAGTTCCTAAACTCTATCTCATTCTTTACATGTTATGTCTCTTTATACTTGAACATTAGAACAATGTTGTTTCTGTATATTAAGTACTTGTACTTACGGTATGTTGAGAGGCGGACGTGGACGTGGTCGCGGTCGTGGACGCGGACGGAGGAATGCCGAAAGGAGGCGTCGCCTTCTAATCGAGCTAGTCATAGCTCGGGCGAGCGCGGCAATCCATCAATAACGAACCGGAACAGTGTACCAGAAATCCTTCGTCAAGTCGTGAACCGGATGACTCGGTTCGCACAGTCGTGGACCGAATGCAAGTGGCGCGAATTCAGCGGGGAGATGGACAACAAAGGATTCGAAATGGGAAATCGAGGTGACCGATGGTTACAAGAGGTGGCAAAGATGCAACCACCCAAATTTGACGGCTTTTCCGAGACTCCCACATGGGACCATTGGTTGAAGGAACTGGAGAAAATTTTTGCTGGAATTAATTGCCCAAATGACAGGAGAGCTCCTATTGCCCAAGACTTTCGACAGAGAAGCATCCGAATGGTGGGAAGCTATCCGACCCGTAGATCATGATGCCGATTGGCGGAATTTAAAATGATGATGGAGGCTCGGTATTGCCTCGTCCTGTGAGGAAGCCAAAATTCGAGAATTTTTCTGCTCAGCCATCGGATGAACCCGTATCCTGCATTTATCAAGGCGTTTAATCGGCAATTAGCATTTGTTCGACATCCGGTGAGCAGATGCAGAGATGATGATTCATTTTGAAATGAGAATGAAACCAGAAATCCAGAGGTACATGTCCGGTTTTGAATGTACCACTCTCCGCCAATACCAGGATAAGGCGTTGGCGTATGAAATTAAAGAAGCGGAATGGAGAAGTTTATGGAGTCGAAGAAACAGAAAGTCTCTGGTACTTTTACAGAGCACAAAGGCGGTGGGCCCCGCAAGGCCCAGACTTCTTTTCTTTCAAGAAACCTCCGCACCCATCCAAGAACGGAAAGAATTACGGATCGGTGTCACCACGACGGATACGGCTAGGAAGTGTTTTAATTGTGGTCGCCTGTGCCACCTTTGGCGCGATTGTTTGCGCACCCCGATTACATGCTTTGATCGGACGGGGAAGGGCACCGTGCGGCGTTACGCAAGGACGCCACCAAATACAAAGGAACCCGTTCATCACGGCCGATTCGAAGGAAGCTAGTATTCAAGACGCGGCAAAGTGTTCGATGCCTCAAAATTTTGGCCGTGGACGAGGCAGAGGACAATGGGACCAAAGGGGGCATCGAGTGCCGGATCTGCTCCCCACGCCTGTATGAGATGAGAAGGACAGACGATCGATGCCGCCGTCGCATCGTGCACTGTCGCATTCTTTCCCAACCAGTTAGCGTTTTATTCGATACAGAGCTACGCATTCTTTTATCTCTTTGTCTTGTGTAAATCGTTTGAATATTTCTGGTTTTCATACTTGTGAACCTTATGTTGTTGGTTTACCGAGTGGAGAGAGGATTGTTGGGAACTTAGAGACTAGAGATTTTCTGTATTATTTGGGGGTAAGAAATGGCTCTCAAACCTAATTGTGATAGAAATGCAAGGAGATGACCTAATACTCGGAGACGATTGGCTTAATCGATATGGAGCAATTGTAAATTACCGAAGGAGGAATATTTCGCTAATCGCCGATGATGGCTCCAAGTCTTGTTTGAAGGATGGAAACCAGAAGCTCGGGAAAGTTGATCAAAGCAATGAAAAGTCAAGTTGTTGAAACGCAGTATGTCGGATGCGGTGTTATGCAATGAAGAAAGAAGATGAAATTGTGGAACTTTCATCCATTCCTATTGTGAACGAATTTCGGATGTATTTCTGACGAGTTGCTGGACTACCTCCACGACGGGAAGTAGAATTCACGATTGAGCTAGAACCCGAGCTACACCAATTTCTAAGGCACCGTATCGCATGGCACCCACGGAGATGTACGAATCAAGAAGCAATGGAAGAATTATGGACAAAGGCTACATTCAGCCAGCGTTTCACCTGGGAGCCCCGGTTCTTTTGTTCGAAAGAAGGATGGATCGCTTTGTGTATTGATTACCGAGCTGAACAAGATGACGATTAAGAACAAGTATCCGTTGCCACGGATTGATGATCTGTTTGACGATTGCAAGGAGCAGTTGTTTTCAAAAATCGATCTAAGATCGTGATACCATCACCGAGGATTAAGGAATCGATGTTCCAAAGTCGGCATTCGTAACTCGCTACGGACACTATGAGTTTATAGTGATGCCATTTGGACTCACTAATGCGCCCTTGTATTCATGCGGTTGATGAACCGAGTGTTCATCGAATATTTGGATAAATTTGTGGTCGTGTTCATTGATGATATTCGGTATATTCTAAGAATCCTGAAGAACATGCGCAACATTTGCGGATTGTATTGGAACTTTTGAGAAGCGAGCAATTGTACGCCAAATTTTCCAAGTGTGAATTCGCTAAAAGAAGTAATGTTCCTCGGCCATGTGGTGTCACCAAGGAGTCCGAGTAGATCCTCGAAGATCGAAGCAATTATGGATTGGAAGCCTCCAAAGAATGTAAAAGAAGTCCAAGTTTCTTAGGACTCATGGGTATTATCGTCGGTTCGTGGAAGGGTTTTCCAAAATTTCCCGCCCACTTACTCGACTCCTTGAGAAAACTCAAAAGTTTGAATGGAATGAGTTGTGTCGATTAGCTTTGATGAATTGAAGAAGAGAGGCGACGACGGCACCGATTCTATCACTTCCAGGAACTGGAGGATTTATAGTTTCTGATGATGCTTGAACCAAGGACTTGGGTGCGTATTGATTCAGAATGATAAGGTGATCGCTTATGCGTCGCGACAGCTGAAACCTTATGAAGTAAACTACCCAACACATGATTTGGAGCTAGCAGCAGTGGTCTTTGCTTTGAAGATCTGGAGGCATTATCTGTACGGGACTCACTGTCAGATCTTTACGGATCATAAGAGTCTCAAGTACATATTTAGTCAGAAAGAGTTGAACATGCGGCAAAGAAGATGGTTAGAGCTGATCAAGGACTATGACTTAGAGATTTTATATCATCCAGGCAAAGCGAATGTAGTGGCCGATGCACTTAGCCGCAAGCCTGTCTCTATTCAGATGCTGGAGACACTGACCTCCCAACTTAGCCTTCAACGAGAGATGATTCGTGAAGGAATCGAAGTGTGGTTACAAAGAGTCCAAGGACAACTGTGCGTGATGGAGATAACTTCATCATTAACCGAAGAAATCAAATCCAGACAGGCGGATAATCCTCTGATGATTCGGGTACGTGATGAAGTAATCAAGGGAAAGGCCCCCGGATTCCTAATTCACGATGATGGAATTTTGAAATTTCAGAACCGACTCTGCGTTCGATATCGATATTAAAGCAGATGATTATGAAGGAAGCTCACGATTCACCTATTCTATCCACCTGTGCACCAAAAAATGTATAAGGACTTGAAGCAAAATTTACGGTGGGGCAACATGAAGAAAGATGTAGCGGACTATGTTTGAAATGCTTGACTTGTCGGAGTTAAGATCGAGCATCAACGGCTGCCGAATATTGAAGCCACTCCCGATTCTGAATGGAAGTGGGAGGACATATCGATGGACTTTATCACTAATATGCCGAGAACCAGACAGGAATGAACATGATTTGGGTAATAGTTGATCGTTTAACCAAATCAGCTCATTTTCTAGGCATTAAGGATACATGGGGACCGAGAGAAGTTGTACGAGTATTTATTTGGAGATAGTTCGATTACATGGTACGCCGAAGACTATTGTTTACGATCGAGACGGCGTTTTGTGTCTCACTTTTGGAAAGCAGATTCATAAGGCCTTGGGGACCGAATTGAACTTCAAGATGTGACTATCACCCGCAGATCGACGGACAATCGGAAAGAACTATACAAACGGTGGAAGACATGCTAAGGGCCTGCGCCCTAGATTGGTCAACTGATTGGGAAATTCATCTACCGTTGATTGAATTTACCTACAACAATAGTTGGCATGCTTCCATTAAGATGGCACCGTTTGAGGCATTATATGGGAGGAGATGCAGATCGCCCCTATCTTTGGGACGATTCATCGGACTTGATCGAGCAGAACCCGGAGTTGATCGTACAGACTCGAGAGAAGATAGCCTTGATTCGTGAAAGGCTGTTGACCGCCCAGAGTCGCCAGAAATCTTACGCAGACATACGTCGTCGCCCTTTGGAGTTCAGTATTGGAGACCACGTACTTTTAAAGGTTTCACCTACTCGGGGGATATTCCGTTTCGGAAGGAAAGGAAAGCTAAGTCCGAGATATATCGGACCATTTGAGATCCTTGAGAGAGTTGGAGAGTTGGCGTATAGATTAGCATTGCCACCGTCATTGTGCCATGTACATAACGTGTTCCACGTATCCCAATTACGGAGGTATATACCAGATCCCAGTCATATCATTGATTTTGGCGAGATCGAAGTCGCGCAGGATGGGACGTTTGAAGAAAGACCGGTCAAGATACTCGAAAGTCGAGTTAAGCAGTTGAGAAACAAACCCATCGTTTTAGTCAAAGTTCAATGGTCACGCCATGGAGTGGAAGAAGCCACATGGGAAACGGAAGATGGCATGAAGTCCAGATATCCCGAGTTATTTTCGTCTTGAGTTTGGGACGAAACTCCTTTTAGTAGGAGAGTATGTAATAACCGGATTTATTCTGTGTATTTCATCTACTTTGAACCTGTATTATTTTGGGAATGATGATATTGATATTGGAGTATGATCATTATCGTATTTGTATCCTTATTCATGGGTGTGGCAACATATAAATTTCCTCCATGCATATACGTGATAACGTCGTTAAGAGTGTAACTTAACGTCGTAATCTGTTAATATTAACGTCGCTACGGATGAAGCGTAGCGTAATGTGCGGTCTATTATTGGGTGGGCGGCTAGCACATGGAGTACATGGTGGTGGGCTCGACCAAGATACCCTCGGTCGCACGGCATGAATCTGGACACCTTTTTAAGTCAACGGCTTAGCGTACGTTATGAACATTGTGTAGCGTACGCAAACTATAGGGGTTACGTACGTAACGCGTTTAGTATATCGTACGTAATGAAGTTCATAAATCAGACAGTGAACTATTTTGGGCGATAACGTACGTTATGATGTAGCCCTAGCGTACGTAACACTCAGAAAATTATAAAAGGAGCAACACCCCAATTCATTTCAACTCGTCCTTTTGCTCCTAAACTTCATTATATTCGTCCCCAGAAGATTACCAGCCTCTTTTAACACCTTTATATCAATAGTTACTGAATCATTGAGCTTGTATGACACTACTTGATCATTGAAGACAACTTATATTGGACTTTGGAGTAGAAATCATCACGAGTCGGCGTTGAAGCAACCGGAGTTGGATTTTTACTTAGAGTCTCAGTATTATCTTCCCCTTAAGGTATGTTATACTACTTCCAATCTTGAAGTTATGTTGATTAAGACGATATGATTGCATTACCAAGATCAGTAGATCACTTTGACGACGTATGCGACCTAGTATCATATTTAAACTATAATGATCGAACTATTATGGTGTAGAACACCGTAGTTGAACCTGGTTATGCCATAGATGAGGATAGTGAATTATTAACCATATCAAATGTTATCGTCATGTTGATTGTAAACTGAGTGTCAATTTCCACTTTTACCAATGGATTTTGAAAAGAATCATCATAGTTGTAATCTTGCTTGCATAGATGGAATAAGTAGTTCGCCATCAGTATAAGCCTGGATTTAATGACGATATTAGATCAATTACATCAACCTTAGACCAACCGAACCTTGTATGAGTATTTCGATCAAGATTGAAAATAGTATTACAATGATATCCGTATCCTTGAAATTGAAGATATTAATCCAGGAGATCATTCATGAGTATGATATATATATTTGAAGGTATATTAGATTACTCACTAAGAATTTCGTAATACTTCGTCACTAATCGAGCAGTCATCCGTCTAGTGAGAAAGCCGACATGCATGATTAACGTCGTTAAGTTTGGTTACTAACGTCGTTATATGACGTTGTTAACGTCGCTACGTTGATGCATGCGCGTTACACTATCGGACTCACCGACTTGAGGAACTGTTGGTATATGCTTAGCGTCGCTATACTTCATAGTTTACGACGCTAACGAATAAGTTTAACGTGCGTTACGAGAGGACATGTAACGTCGTTATTCAAATCGAGCATTTCGTTTTATAGACTCTCAACCGTAATTCGGATTGTTAGATGTTCGTTCGACCTAAGATGAATTCCATGTTATTTCTCTTATTTAAGGTTCGAACTTTGCTACGTGATTGATCGAGAGGGACAACCTTCGAGCGTTTCGTTCTCGTGGAAGTATTGTTCTTGTCTTCAAACCGAGGCAAGTATTCTAATTAGAAATGTTTATATTATGACATTGTGATTGTATCGTGTAAATATGTTGTGATTATATGTCCACCATGTGTTGATCCGACGGGAATCATCATGGGAATCTATATTTGTGTCGTTGGATCGTTGGACGGGTAGTTCCACCATGTGTTGGTCGATGGGATCATCATGGGAATCTATAGGCGTGTGCTTTGGATCGTTGGAATACCATCAGTATGTTGAAACTGTTATGATATGATATGTGTTGTGGATATTCTCGTTGGAGAAACTTGTATGATATAATTGTTGATTATATCACTTTGTATGATTATTGTACTTGTACTAGCATCGTTGTGCTAACCCCTTCGGGGTGAACATTTTGTTTGTTCGGGATCCGGAGAGCGGGAAACAACCCTTTGGAAATGCATGACGACGAGGGTGCAAAGTGATGTTCGGCCGGGTTTCTTCTGCATTATTTGTTGGATATTTCAATAAGTACTCGAGTACGTAAATGCATTTATAATGTTGGGATTTTAATGATGTAATAAATTTTCATTGGATATTTGTATTTCGATTTTTGAACCAGACGGTTGTATTTTACTTCAGTAATTTCTTAAAGCGATATCTGTTATTGTCTTTTCTTTTAATCAGCCTTGTAAATCCTTATGTAAAGGATTTACGGCGCTGTAATATTCCTGAATATATCGGGGGTGTTACAGCGGCAACTTTCAGAGAGGAAGGAAGAGTTTTCGTACACTTTGGGCACTTCAACTGGCCCGGTGACCTATTTTAATTGTGGTCATACAGGCCACATCAATCTGGAGTGAAACTTCCCACCTCTTAAGTGTCAGACTTGTGGTCAGATGGGACAGAGAGCAGTTTATTGCCACGAACAAGATCAGACTTTTGATACTCGTGCTTCTGCCCCAGCACATAGAGATCAGAGTATGAATCAGCAACAATTAGTTAGCCAATCACAGCAGGGTTACGACAGAGTCCGGGGACGGGTCAGACCGTTAGAGAGGGAGATTCTAGCATCAGTTCGGCACACCCATGAGTTTACGAGATGCATCAAGCAGATGAACCTGATGCGGCGGTGGCCTCAGGTACCATTCATATTCTATCTCATCCAGTTCGAGTACTTTTTGATTCTAGTGCTACACATTCTTTCATCTCCTTGGATTGTGTATGCCGTTTGAATATAAATTTTATGACTACTTGCGACCCATTCTTTGTGAAATTGCCTAGCGGGGATAGAATCGTAGGGAATCGAGAGATTAAAAATTATCCGGTGATCATAGCAAGTGTTGATTGGTTATGGAATTTGATTATGGTTGATATCGAGGGCGAGGGTTTGATCCTCAGTGAGGACTGGATTGAGAGTCACCAAGAGATTATAAATTACCACACTAAGGTTATCAATATGATGACCAAATATGGTTTGGAATACTTGTTTATGGGACGTAAATCGAGCCAACCTAAGTTGGTTATCAGCGCCATGAAGACCATAAAACTCTTGAATAAAGGTTGCACGGGCTGTTGGTGTTATGCTTTGAAGTCAGAGGAGGATGGAGTCGACCTCTCTTTGATTCAAATTGTAAATGAATACTCGGATGTTTTTCTAGACGATCTTCCGGGATTACCGCCAGATCGAGAGATAGAATTTTTTGTTGATTTAGAGCCTGACGCGGCTCCAATTTCTAATGTGCCTTGTCATATGGCACCTTTAGAAATGGAAGAATTGAAGAATTAGTTGGGAGAACTATTGGATAAAGGGTACATTAGACGGAGCGCTTCGCCTTGGGGCGCACCTATTTTTTATGTGAGAAATAAGGGTGGTTCACTACGTTTATGCATACATTACCGTGAGCTAAACAATGTGACCATCAAGAACAAGTATGCATACATTGCCTCGTATAGATGATTTATTTGATCAGTTGCAGGGATCCGCAGTATTCTCAAACATTGATTTGAGATCAGGGTACTACCAGCTTCGAGTGAAAGAGTTCGATGTTTCGAAAACTGCTTTTCGGATGATATACGGACATTATGAATTTGTAGTCATGCCTTTTAGACTGAATAATGCACCAACAGTATTCATGCAGTTAATGAATAGGATATTTATTGAATACCTTAACAAATGTGTGGTCGTCTTTATTGACGATATCTTGATTTATTCTCGAGATGAGGAGGAGCATGCCCAACACTTGCATTTGATACTAGATGTTTTGAGAGCCGAGCAACTTTATGCGAAATTCTTAAAATGTGAGTTCTGGCTGAAGGAAGTTATGTTTCTAGGCCATATGGTTTCGGCGGAAGGGGTTCGTGTGGACCCGCAGAAGATTGAGGTAGTACTTGATTGGGCACCGCCCAATAATGTTAAGGAAGTTCGTAGCTTTTTGTGCCTTGTTGGGTATTACCATCAGTTTGTCGATGGGTTCTGGAAACTCACTCGGATGCTTATGCAATTACTTCAGAAGACAGAAAAGTTTGTTTAGACTGCTGAGAGACAGCAGAGCTTCGAGGAACTGAAGACACATTTTACTTCAGCGCCGATCTTAGCTTTTTCGGAGGGTGGTGAAGGATTTTTTGTTTATACTGACGCTTCAGGACAGGGGCTGGGATGTGTGCTTATGCAGCATGATAAAACGATATCCTTTGCATCACGGAAGTTGAATCCGTATGAGATGAACTATCCTACTCATGATTTAGAATTGGCCGCAATTGTTTTCGCACTTAAGATTTGGTGGCAATGGCTGTTCATGTCGGATTTATACCGATCATAAGAGTTTGAAGTACATTTTCAGTCAGAAAGAGTTGAATATGAGGCAACAAAGTTGGTTGGAATTGATTAAGGATTATGATTTGGAAATTCTTTACATCCAGGGAAGGCCAATGTCATCGCGGATGCTTTGGGCGGCAAACCGGCATCACTTCAGATGCTCGAGGTTCTTACACCCTAGACAAAGATTTGTCAGGATTTGATCGAGTAAGGTATAGAAGTTTGGCCTCAAAGAGTGCAGAGACAGTTGTGTACCCTCGAAATTACTTCGTCCTTGGTTGATGACATCAAAGGGAAACAGTGGAGTGACCAGATGATTTCTCAACTAAAGAAAGATGTAATAAAAGGAAAAGCCCCTCGTTTTATGGTCTATGAGGACAGTATTTAGAGATTTTAGAGAAGACTTTGTGTTCCAAATAATTTGGAGTTGAGACAGAGAATTCTTCGAGAAGTCCATGCTATGCCTTACTTAATCCACCCCGGAACGAGTAAGATGTACAAGGATTTGAAGCAAAATTTTTGGTGAAATAATATGAAGAAAGACGTCACAAATTTTGTATTGCAATGTTTGACATGTCAAAGAGGAAAGATTGAGCATCAACGACCAGCGGGGTTGTTGAAGTCGTTTACATTCCCGAGTGGAAGTGGGAAGACATCTCCATGGATTTTATCACAGGGATGCCGAGATCTACAGCGGGAATGAATATGATTTGGGTAATCGTTGATTGATTAACCAAGTCTGCACATTTCCTTGGTATTAAGGATACTTGGGGATCAGAGAGATTGGCTCGAACATTTATAGCTGAGATTGTGAGACTTCATGGTGCCCCTAAAGCTATTGTTTCTGATCGGGGTGGCCATTTCATGTCATATTTCTGGCAAGCGGTCTATCAGGCCTTGGGCACCGAGTTGAGCTTGAGTACGTCTTTCCATCCATAGTCAGACGGTCAGACCGAGCGAACGATTCAAACATTAGAGGATATATTGTTGGCTTATTCCCTAGACTGGAGTAATGATTGGGAACTTCATTTACTGTTGATCGAGTTTGCCTACACTAATAGATGGCATGCGTCGATTAAAATGGAACTATTCGAAGCACTTTAGGCGATGTAGATTGCTATTATGTTGGGATGAGGCTTCGGAGTTAGTTAGAAGGGAACCGAATATGTTTATGGAAACTAAGGATAAGGTTTCTATTATCCGAGACCGGTTGTTGACTTCCCAGAGCCTTCAAATATCTTATGCTGATACTCGTCGTCGACCTTTGGAATTCGAAGTGGGAGATCATGTTCTACTCAAGGTGTCGCCAACAAAGGGAGTTTTTTGCTTTGGGAAAAAGGGAAAACTTAGTCCGAGGTATATCCGACCGTTTGAAATTTTGGACAGGGTTGGAGATTTAGTTTATCACTTGGCGTTTCCTCCAACTTAGAGTCATGTCCATAGCGTTTTTCATG
Organism: Orobanche coerulescens; assembly: GCA_033398695.1. Lineage (NCBI taxonomy): Eukaryota > Viridiplantae > Streptophyta > Magnoliopsida > Lamiales > Orobanchaceae > Orobanche > Orobanche coerulescens. The sequence continues at coordinate 69,555,020 of CM065801.1, forward strand.
TTTCTCAGTTGAGAAAGGACGTGCCGAATCCAAGTCATATTATCGATTATAGTGAGATTGATGTAGCCGAGGATGTTACCATTCCAGAGAGACCAGTGAAGATCCTTGAACGTCGTGAGAAGCAGCTTCGGCACAAAACCATTCCGTTGGTTAAGGTGCAATGGTCGAGACATGGAGTCGAGAAAGCGACTTGGGAGATGGAAGAGAAGATACGATCGAGATACCCTGAACTTTTTATTTCATAAGTTTCAGGACGAAATTTCTTTTTAGAGGGGGAGAATGTAATACCCGTACTTTTCATGAATTTTTGGCTGTGATGTTCTTTCACTTTTGTCGCACTTGTAAGCGCTTATTGAGATGTTGTTGATTTTAGAGTTTCGTATCTTTCAGAACATGTCCATATTGATCGGACTTCACAGTGTTACTTTAGAGTGAAGTAGTTAGCGCATGCTGGGCATGAGCTAACACACGTTATTGGTGTTGAGTAGTGCATACTAGCATCGCCAGTAGCGCACGCTAATGAGTTGGGTAGTGAGTTCGGAATTTCTACATGGTAACAGTTAGCGCACGCAATGCTGTTGGTAGCACATGCTAACGACACAGGTCAGAAGCTACTCGACTACTGGGTAACCACGTTAGCGCGCGTTATCCTTATGAATTAGCGCATGCTAATTAGACCCAGTATATAAGGTTGGTCAGCCGTGTTCTTCGTCATTTTTTTTCTCATTTCTTACACTTCCGACGAGGGCACGCGAGAGAGGCAATCTTGAGGCGATTTGGGGCAAAATTTCATCATCCATCATCATCTTTGGTTGGATAACAAGGATTATACAACATATAATGTGTTTCTTCTCTCCGAATCGAGGAAAATTCCTTAGAACCCTAGTTTGGGGAATTTTTGGGGATTTTTTTTAGATTCGTCCGGTTAATCCATTTTGAAGCTTGAAATCCTTGAGATTATGATGTATCTACCCCGTACCCACATTTCCCTTACGATTATATGAATGTTTTGTGTATTACTTGAAGTGGAGAGGGTTTGGATGATTTCCAAAGTCTATGTGAATACTTTGACGATTTATGAATCGTAAAAAGTGGATTTCGGGAGTTTTACCTGAGAATTGAGTATTGATGATTGATTATCGTATTTCCTTACAAATCGTTTAGGCCCGAAAGTGTGTTCTTGGATCTCCCGATCTTGAATACCATTTTCACTTTGATTTTAATGTCTCAAAGGCTAGTATATGTTTATGATTTTACGTTTTCGACTTTGAAAGTAAGGTATATGAATTTTGTGATTGTATATATTCACTCTGGGACAGACTGATGGGTCCTCAAAGGGTTCTGTTGCCTTTGGTGTGGTTCCACAAATATTTTTAGGTTAACCGCTCTAGGAGAGTCCGACGGGGCCTCAGATGGTTCCATTGCCTTTGGTGCAGTTCCATGGTTAATCACGTATATATTGAAATGTAATGCTATGAGATTTAGTTATTTCGGAATACTAATCTTGAGTTTGATGAAATGAGGATTACGTTTACTTTATTATCGAGAAGTATTGTGTTTCATCTTCGATATATTTGTAATAGCTATTCCATGGCTAACCCCATTCGGGGGAAATACGTTTCATGTATTTCAGGTTCTAAGAGATCATCTGGGTGAGTACTTGGTCGGCCTGAAGATAATGGGTAAGAGTGCTGTTGTATTTTATCCTTGTTCGTATCATTATTTTCTCCCATTTGGGATTGTTGTATGTTTGAATGGTTCTTTGTACTCAAATACTATGTGATGTTATTGTGGTTGTCGTACCTTGGTTTTCCTGGGTTTAATTCACATTGTTTTACGTCCATTGACCCAAATGTTAGTTTGAATGTTGATGGTATTATCTTCCGTTTGGCTTTGTCCAGACCTTATCAGTCAGAGTATTTATGATTATGTGTACGTATAGCTTTGTGGGTCCCACGGAGGGGTCCATGGCATTGTAATACACCCTGAATATCTTGGGAGTGTTACATTGTGACCCATCTGACAGCAAGTGTTACATCTCAGAGGCGGAAAATAGCACTCGCGGTTGATGTGACCGGTACAGTTATAATTAAAGCATGTCACCTCACGAGTCGAGGCACCTAGAGCAGAATGAATGATCCTCTTGCCCCTATAAGAACGTGATGATTGCCAGACAGTACAGTTAACTGAATGGGATCTCTTAAAGTCACCACCCTTGTTACTAGAAAAGTTCCCGGTGGTTTTCTGCTTCTTTTGTTCGGTGGCTGCCTCCATCGTAGAACTCAACAAATCATAGGCCAGTGCCTTATCTTGATACTCTCCCAGTGTGGTGTAGGCGAACCAAGTCATATAACACCGAATCTCTGTCTTTATCCGCATCAAGAAATGGCGAATCTTATCACGCTCATCGCGCACGTGGTTCTCCAAATGGACTAACTGCTAGTGTATTCAAATGTTGCTTGTGAAATTAGGATATCTTGTGGCTTAGCCTCGAAAAAGGCCCGGATTCTACTCTCTTGAACTGGCTAATGACAAAACTAGGCCTGCATCAACTCCTTGAACTCGTCCCATGAAGCAACATGATCTTGGGGCTTAACTGCCTACCACCAAATCGCGGCCTATTTGGCAAGGAAATATTGAGCCAGGTGTACTCTCCTTGCTTCGGGACAACCGACTGCTTCAAAAACCTTCTCCATCTCGAAAATACAGCTTTCCCAACCGGCCAGATCAGTAACACAAAAAAACTATGGAGTATGCGTATGGACTACATCCTAGAACCATCTTTCTGCACCCGTATTAGTCGTCGGGTCTGGATTATTCTATTGGATCGTCTGTGTCAAGAGAGCCATTTGATTTTGCCACATGCTGAAGAATGTTGGGCAACACCGGCATCTGCATTATTCTCTTAGCCGTTCGATTGATCCTATTGACCATCTGTACTTGGATGCACTGAGTTCGATAATGTAGGCGTGGTGGAGCTATCGTCCACGCTGAAAGACATGTCTGCACCACCGGCCGCGCGACGCCTGCAACCGCGTCCGCGTCCGCGCCCTCTACCCGTGGATATTCGGAAGAACAATGATATTATTCATGAGTACAGTTCAGATTACACACCATCGAGGTGAACGATTCCCAAAGGTACAACTTCAAAGACGATACATAAAAGAAGAGAGAAGATATATAAGGATAATTAATGAGTACCGGTCGTACTGAGATGATGGCAACATAATGATACTCTACACAAACAATGATGCAATTCGACCCAAAGAGACCGACAACCTAGGTATCCATAAACCTAATCTCTGATACCTTATTCTGTAACACCCTCCAGATATTCAGGGTATACTACAGTGCCGTGAACCCCACCCTGGGACCCACAAGGATATACATGCACATATTCATAAACTTTGACCGATAGGGTCTAGACAACGTCAAATGGAAGGTAATACAAATCGACATACAAAATAATATTAAAAATCAATGGACAGAAATCAACGGAAATTAAACCCATGAGGCAAAGGTAGACCAACAAGAACAACATTCCTTAATACTTGAGTACTAATAACCATTCAAAGTACAAAATTTCTGAATGGGTGAAACATAGTAATACAGACAAAACATGACACATCATCACTCTTGCCCATCATCATCATACCAATCCGGAATCCGCTCATCCGCTCATCTGGAACCTGAAATACATGAAACGTATTTCCTCCGGATGAAGTTAGCCATGGAGTAGCTAGTGCAAGTATTTTGAATATGAAACACAATACTTCTTGAACGATAAAGTAAATAGAACCACATTTCATCAAACTCAAGACTAATATTCCGGAATAACTAAATCTCATTTTATTCATTCATATACGTGATTAACCATGGATCGTACCAGAAGCAGCGACCCCTCAGAGGACCCGTCGGTCCATCTCGGAGTGGTTAACCCAAATATGTTCAATGGATCACACCAGAAGCAACGACCCCTCAGAGGACCCACCGGTCCGTCCCGAAGTGAGCATATAATCATACACATCAAATACGCTTTACTTTCAACGTCAAAAAAAAATCATAAACATATAGAAAACAAAAGGAAATGATATTCAAACTCCATAGGTCCAAGAATGCAGTTTTAGACCTAAACTATTCGTAAAGAATACGATAATCAACGATCAATACTCAATTCACAAAGAGCAACTCCCGAAACCCCATCTACGATTCACTAATCTTCAAGGATATTCACATGGAGGTTGGAAATCATCTGAACACTCTCAAATTCGAGTAACACATACAAACATTGGTATAATCGTAAGGAAAACATGGGAACGGGGTACTTCAAAATCTCAAGGATTTCAAGCATCAAAACGGATTACATGGACAAATCTATGAAAACCCCCCAAAATTACCAAAATATGGTTCTAGGAAGATTTACTTTGATTTGGTAGGAATGATCGGATTAAGAGTTGTATAATCTTCGTTAGCAACTCAAGAATGGTGATAAATGATGAAGAATTTCCCCAAATCTTCTCCAATATGTCTCCCTCGCGCTCTCTTGTCGGTTTAGGTTTAGGAAGGTAAGAAATCCAGAAAAAAGGTTGTTGTCCACTTATATAGCGGTGACCACGTTACGTACGCAATGCCTCCATATTAACGTACGTAAGGCCAATAACATATGCTAGTCTAACCATTACGTCCGCTACGGCCTAGGCAGAGGCTACTGCCTCGAACAATCAGATACATTATATATGTTATGTAGAGCACTTAGCGTATGTTAATAAATATTAGCGAATGCTATGTTCCCATGTTAGCATACGTAAATCTATTCCCAGAGGCCACTACCTCAAACCATCAGGGACAGTACGTACGTTATGTAGAGCACTTAGCGTACGTTATGTTTCCATGTTAGCGTACGTAACTCATTCCCATAAGCTACTGCCTCAAACCACAATTATCCTAGCGTACGTTGTGCATGACTTTGGCGTACGCTATGCCTTTGCCAGCGTACGTAATATTAGTCATGTAATGCACGTAATCATGCCAACTGCAACAGTGCTCTGTCCGATTAATGAAACAAATACACAACTGAATATACTCAAGTACTAGCAATCTCGAAAACATCAGTCCGACGTATATTAATGGGAGCTCGGGTAATAACCTGCGAAAATTAAAGAAGTACAGGAATACATATTACATCCAAAATTCCACATAAGCCACCATAATTTAAAACGCGAAAAGAACGTGACAAGATATAATATCATTTGGTACGAAGTTCAAGCATCAAGAAGATCGAGAAACACGTGTTGGTCACGAAGTATACAATAGATAGCTCAGAAGGTAAGGGTACTATAAGCTGTATGTGTTTCGAAGTTAGTTTGCGTAGCAGAAGTTTGTTGTGTGAGTTGCTGTAGAATACAGCAACTAGGTGTTCTCCTGTTTGCTTGATGCATATAGGGTTTGACAATGTATACTAGATAAGTCACAGTGTAATGAAAATAGCAAAGACAAGATAAATGACACACAGTTTAAAGTGGTTCGAGGTAAATCCCTCTACGGCCACTGGTCCTCCACACAGGAGTAAATAGTTTATTAAAATCACTACGTACACAACTACATGACTTTAACTAAACATGTCTCTGTATCGTTCACACAGATTGATACAGGGACTGAAGCTTTGGGCTGTTCACACATATTGGCTTGTCTGACTCGCTTCTTCTCACACAGATCAAATCTTCGCCTTCAATGCTATTCTTCCCACACAGGTCGGAATACGCAAGTATCTTTAGTCCACACAGGGCTAATGATAATCTCAATGGTAAGGGTAGAACAAATCTTCAAACAATAGCTGTATCTCAGATGAACAAATGTTGTATGTTGTGCTGTTTGCGTTGAGGACTTATATATTTCTTCGCTTGGATACTACTGTATGCTCATGAAATATACTTCTTTGTAATCACTAGAATGTCATAGTAATCTATCAGAGCTTTCGCGATATTGAATAACTTTTATGAACAAGTCCTCTGGATTTGGGGTATTTATAACCTTTGGAAATGTATCCATTATAAATGAAGCCATTGCTGGTTAGTGAGATGTTGACGTCTGACTCTTGATTGGCGGCTGTTTAACATTTGAATTAAAGCCGATCGCATCTAATACTTCAGACGTGCTTTCTGTCTTTGCATTAAATGCTCTTCATAGTATTCAGACTTGTCTCTCTCTAGATGCATTAAATGCTATCCTATCAGCAATAAATGCTGCTCTAACAGCTTCGATACTTGGTAGAATTCTGACTCTTGAGACTTCTTTGCTGTATGTTTGGTAATTATCAAAACGAGAATATTTATCCAAACAATTTTCCCCTTTTTGATAATGCCAAAAATTTCTTTAGATGTCTTCATCTTGGTATAGAGAGGCTGTATTCGAGTCTTATGTATGATTGATCTGGTCTTCAATACTTAGTCTAGAAAGGTGAACTGCTCGCAGGCAAGTTCTAGAATGAAGAATCCTACATGACTGTGTATTACAACTTGAACTTATGATTGGCGTGTAGGCACAATCTGACATTGTGATCTAGGTTGAATATAACTTAATATATGAACTATTCGCAAACAAGTTCTTACAGCTTTAAGACTTAACAAGTTTATACTTGTTCAAGTATGGCAGAATCTTTGTAAGCAAACAGTAAAATAGTAAGGTTAGATTACGAGCTGTAATCTTTCAAGAAAAACAAATTTTATTGATAATCAGGGAGAACTACAAGTTCTATAAAGAGTAAAAAAATACGTAAAAGTGCATACTTCAATGGTAAGCCTACAAAAGAAAACAAGTACAGCGAAAAGAGCAGACACACTATATCCTATACTGAGAGTGTCTCCAAGGCCTCTTGTCAGGATCATTTTTGGTCCCTTTCCACCAATTAACTAAGGAGTCCTTGCCTCGATACTGATAAATGCTTTCTCCTTCTGGGGATTGATCGAATGCAAGTATCCAGTCTTCAGGGTGGGTGAGCCGTTCACCCTTTTGGTGCCTGATTTTCATCAGCATTTGAATAGGGAGCTTTACTTTCACTAATAGCCTCGAGAATTCATTTCCAGCAACCCCCAGCGTTCTGAACTTGTCAAACAAGGTAGACTCCCTGATGAGTTTAACAAAGTATCTCATCAGTTCATTCATTTTCCAGTTCTTCAGATCATCAGCTGAAGGTTGTTTGTCCGTGGGCAGCACAATCTCGACTGGCTTGTGTACATTGTTCTTCCCAGGAACATTGGAATCATGGAACTCATGTCGAGAACAAGATACCCTATATCCTATTGTAGGTGAGGCCAGGCGGTCCTTTGCAGCAGCAACACTTTCTTCCAATGCTGCTTCCATCTCTGTCTCTCTCTCTCTTCTCTCCATCTCCATCCAGCCTCTCTGGCTTCTTCCCCCTTTTTGGCATCATCAATACCTTTGTATGAATCTCCTGTAGGATCTTCATTGTGTTGTCCTGTTTGGTCTCAAGATTATTAATTACATCAACCATAGTACTGAGCACCAGAGACATATTATCGATCTTTTGATCATGGTCTGTCAGTCTGGTTGATGTATGATGAAGGGCAGCAACTGTCTTAGCCTCCGCAATACTGAGCTTCTCCTGTTCTTGCCGAAGGAGTTTCTCCTGATACTGCTTGAGCTAATTGAGCACTTTCCATAATACATTAGGCATTAGGCGGAACGCTTCCTCAATATCATTGATTGCAGATTTCAACTTGGGGAGCTCATCCTGAGCAGTTTCTCGCATCCAATCGATCTCTTTTCCGACATCATACAGTGCCTTCATGGCGTCTTGCATGAATAATGTCTGTCATACCACATTATGACGAGGGTGTCGTGGCCTGTCGTCCGGCAAGAAACCATCATCAGAATCAGATTTGGAGCTCACAGAGATAGGAGATGCAGGAGCATCTTGAGTAGGCTCTTCAGCAGCAGGTGCTTCAGGAGCAGGAGCTTCAGAGGAAGGTGCAGCATGGTTAGTCTCGGGGACAGGAGGGACTGATTCCTCCTGTTCCGCTAGTTCTTCGGTAGTCAGAAATAAAGGAGGGACTGAATCCTCCTGCCGACTCTAAGCTTCCGCTTGATCCAGAAGAGGGGCTGATTCCTCTTGGAGGATGGCTCGGATGACATTTTTGGTGTCCAGGATAGGTTAGGCTACCTGTTCAGGAGCTTCTTGCTCTTCAGAAGTGACAGGAGGGACTGATTCCTCATGCTGCTATTCTTTGGCAGCTTCCTGTTGCGAGGGAGGGGACTGATGTCTGTCAGATATCCCTTGACCCTATTGGCTTTGGTGATTGGTCATATCTCGTTCCCTAGACTCTTCCCCGCTGATACTTAGACCGGCCTATAGGGCATCATCATCAGCATCCGAGTCAGGGTCGGAGTGGTGGCTGTTTGATGGAGCTTTGTCATCGGACGGTGATTTCCCTTTCAATCTGGTCTTCTCTTTTGCCTTGAAGTAGTCAAGGATCATCTCGTGGCAATAGTGATCCTCCCAGCGGATCAAGACCTCGACATTCTAGGTGTCCATGTCCTCCAAAACAAATACTTCTTCCTTCCATTCGGCCCAATGGTACAGGGTGTCGTATGGGGCGACTATGTACGACTTCCAGATTTTGAAGCGTTCAAATGCTTGTTCTATTTGTACCTGGAGAAGAGTATTGTTAATTATATATATTGGGGAGGGACTCCATACAGTAGTTGGGTCTACAGCACGGATGGGATCCTCAACAGGTATGGGAGCCTGTTTCGGAGAGGGATCCCGAACAGGGGGATGGTACCCTGTGGGGAGAGGGATCCTGTACAGGGGATGGTAGCCTGTCAGGAGTTGCGTCTCTTATCTCCGAAGGGGCAGCCGACTCTCCTGAGCCCTCCAGCTTGGCAAAAAATTATTCATCTGTCATAGCCACCACAGGCTCAGGATCTGCAGATTGTGCAGTAATTGTTTCTTCCATAAGGGTTGCGCCCTGTGGGACAGCGATTGGTACAGTAGGAACACCTACAGTGACCGTTGTAGTCACTGTAGCCTCGGACTTGGAAGACTTCTTGACCTTCTTCTTCTTCTTCTCGACAGCATGGGGTGCTCGGTTGTCGGAGGCACTTCTTTGCTTTGATTTCTCGTGGGTTGCGTCCCTTGGGTTAGTTGAGAAAGGCAGGAATTTTAGGTTCGGCCTATTTGCAATCACGGGAGACTTGTTCAACACTATGGAAGTCATCCCTCCAATAAACTTTCCGGGTCCAATCTTCTTGGCATTCTCGAATTGCTCGACTCTTCAGTTGGTAAGGATATAATTCAAAATGAGGCCGAATGATTTCTTTGCAGTTTCGGGTTTTGCAACCTCCTCCTGAATCCTCTTCAACAATATATGGCACCAGTTAACCTTTTCTATGGACATAACATCTACCATCATCCGGAAGTGAAGGTTTGTGCACAACTCGAAGGCTCCTGTTCAGTTCTCAACAACTCGGGCACAGAAGTCATGCATGTAGACATAGGGCAGGCAGACGTTCTTCTTGTAGCATGAAGGGTGAACATTCTGTGCACTCTTATCACCGGTGAACAGCCTCCAGTAGGCTTTCAACAATTCCTCCGACCCGAAAGTCTCCAATTCTTCCATTTTTTGGCCATCAGATGGCATCCTGTAAAGTTTATCAAGCAAATCTATGTTCAAAGAGTCCTGAATCTCTCGAACAGTTGCAGAGATCTCAGAAACATTACCTCCTTTTTCTATTGGATGGGTAAGCAATCGATACATCCAAATAGAATTTCTCTACAATATGTTCATCATACATCTCGGCATGACGACTAGCAAGGCGATACAGCCCTTGATGTTTCACCTGAGAAACAACCACTTCCATTCCGTCGAAGTCTTCAGCTTAGAGGTTGATTCTTTCCATAACAACTGACCTGTCCAAGATACATCCTTCAATGATTGTCTCCTTCTTCTTCATGGAGAGTAAGGAAGTCTGGGAAGTCGACATTTTTGCAGAAAAAAGGTTTGAAGAAATTTGGAATATCGTAGAAAAATACAGAAAGTATAGAGAAGTATGTAGGCTATTTTGCTTGAGGCACGTTTAAATTTGCAGAAAGCATAAAGAGTTCAAGCGAGCAAAATACAGTCCTTTTATAAGGTGTAGGGAGATTAGGGTTTCATACAGTGAATGGTCAGATTTAAGGAATGGGAACCTTATTTTAAATGAACATGTAGGATGGATTCAGAGTAACTTGTACGTCTTATCCATCTGTATTTGAAATGATAACCATCCCACCTCTGATAGTCCGTCTTCCTTATTGCACGAACTAACGGTTCTGAAATTATTAAAATCACGGTATTTGAGATATTGAAGTCCAGATGTATTTAAAACATTAAATGGTAAAACGTTTGAAATGTAAACAGGGCACGTGGACTTAAAACATTTTCTGTACGAATACAGTAGTAATATAATATTAATTGACATCCTACAGTGTGTGCTGTATCCGCGAGTAATACATCGTTCCCCCTTAAAAGGTACATACAGGATTCAATTCTTACCCTGATTTTTGGATTAATACTGTATTCATGGGTCGTACTGTATTCCCCCTTAATTAGTGAACACATCAGCTGTAGGAAGGTTTCATACCTTCTTTGTCCTACAGTACTATCTGACTGGTTGTGAGTGTACAGTTAACTAATATGGATACTCTATTCTTGGGTCTTATATCATTCCCCCTCAATTGATGAGTAAAAGCATAAAAACTTACAGGGAGTCAGGCTGTAGCATTCCCAATTCTTGACGAAGCATACAAAATCTGGTAGTGCTGAGAGGTTTTGTAAAGATTTCGGAGAACGGAATATCTGTATGAATCTTTTCGAGTCGAACATCCTTATTGTCAACATGATTCCTGATGAAGTGATGCTTCATATCAATATGCTTAGATCGTGAGTGTAATACAGGATTGTGTGCCGTTGCAATTGCACTCGTGCTATCACACATGATTGGCGTCTCTCTGGAAACTTCTAGAGAATCTACATACAGCAACTTCCAGTGGCATAGTACTCTGAATCAGCTGTAGAAAGCGAGTTGGCCAATTGTTTCTTACTGAACCATGACACAGGTCTAGGTCCAAGAAAGTGACAAGTACCGCTTGTAGTCTTCTTATCCAACTTGCATCATCTGAGATCCGAGTTGCTGTAGCTAACGAAATCGAATCCTCTTTCCTTAGGATACCATAATCATATATCAACTGTTCATTTCACGTATTTAAAGATTCATTTGGCTATCGTGAAGTGTGACTCCTTAGGTGCTACTTGATACCGAGCACACACTCCTACAACAAACTGGATATCGGACCTGCTAGCCGTTAGGTACAAGAGTGAGCCAATAAGCTTCCTGTAGAGTGGTTGATCAACCAGCTTTCCAGCTTCGTCACCACTGATTTTGCACGGAAGTGCTCATGGGGGTTGATGAGGATTTGGAGTTAATTCATTCCAAACTTGTTGAGTAGATCCTTGCTATACTTTTCGTGGTTGATAAAGATTCCTGTAAGCAATTGCTTCACCTGCAATACTAGGAAATAACTAAGTTCCCCCATTATACTCATTTCAAATTTACTTTGCATGAGATGAGAGAACCTTTGACACGAAGCAATGTTAATAAAACCAAATATAATATCATCGACATATATTTGTACCATTAACAGGTCATCTCCTTTCTATATCTTAAATAGAGTCTTGTCCACAGCACCTTTCTCAAATCTATTATCGGTAAGGTACAGGGACAGGGTTTCATACAATGCTCTAGGTGCTTGCTTAAGTCCATACAGAGCTTTCCGTAGTCTGTATACTAGGTCTTTGCCTTCAGTGTTGACAAACACTGGTGGTTGTTCAACATAGACTTATTCGGCGAGGTCTCCATTCAGGAATGCGCTCTAAATGTCCATTTGATATACTATAAAGCTCTTATGGGAGGCAAAAGCTAGAAATATCCTGGTGACTTCTAGTCTGGCTATAGGGACAAATGTTTCATCGTGATCTATGCCTTCTTCCTGTCTGTAGCCTTGTGCGACTAGACGAGATTTGTTCCTAATAACAAGTCCATTCTTATCTTTCTTGTTTCTAAATACCCATTTGGTTCCGATTACAGCTTGATGTTATGGCCTGGGTACTAGATACCATACAATGTTTCTTTCGAAACAATTAAGCTCTTCTTCCATAGAAGTCATCCAATGAAAAATATTCAGAGCTTCATTGGTTGAAACAGGTTCGGATTGAGCTAAGAATAGAGCTAGGGTGCATATAGCTAGTGTTGGGACTCGATGCCTAAAACAAAGGCACATCGGAAGCAATATATGAATCTAATTCGATCTGAATCCCTTAACAGGATCGATCAAGCTATGTATATATGAACATAAAACAAAACAAAGTAAGATTCGAAATCATACCCTCGTTGTCCGTTAATTAAATGGTGTATGCTATTCCCAAGCTTTAGGTGATCTTCCCCACGAATCCGATTCATCAAGCTCTTGAATGATCCAACGCTGAAAACACCGTGTATCTACTTGCCACGCATCGGAGAAAATAACGAAACAACGACCACCTAATTAACCTCCAAGGTTACGGCTAGAAATGATGATAGAAGCTTGCAAATTAAGATTATAACACTCTAATTGTTTAATCTATATCTCTCAATTATCTCTCAATTTTTCTCCAAGAAAAACTCAAGAAATATGAATGAAGAAGATGAAGTCTTAGTGAAAAACTCTCTCTCTCTCTCTCTCTCTCTCTTGCAAAAACCATGAGATGCAAAGTGTGCCAAGAGAAAATGAAGTCTTTTCATTTATTCTTCAAGAATCAAGACCAAATCCCCAACCACAATATCACCCTTGATATTGTCCCCTCAAAGTCTAATGTCTTCCACCAATTAAGGTGGAGACAAAGACCAAAGGAGGTGAGTAGGTGGGGGGGGGCGGCCATCTAGAAGCCCGGACGGGTTTGGTTCGTTTCGGACTCCCGTGAGTCCAAACAGATAAACTCCATTCCGTTCCGATGTATTTATATCAATTAATTAATCCAATTAATAAATTATATCAAATATAAAATAATATAATTAATTTCTCCAAGAAATAATTATATTCATGAAAATTAATCGCCCAGTAATTTATTTAATTCATCGGGCCGTAAATTAATTTACACAATAAATTAATTTAGACATCCAATGTCCCAAAAATAATTAGACATCCAATGTCCAATAAATTAGATATCCAATATCTAATATTTATAAAGAGAGAAAAAGTTCGATTCATTCCATCATCAATTCTATTACGTGACTCGGTAGGTCCGTCTCAGTTAGCAATGGGAGGAACCAAAGAGTAGTAGCACCACCTAGCCAGCATGGCGGCCTACATTGTACCACAACTGAGAACAAATGATTGAGATCATTCAAAAACCTTTCTGTCGTGAATACCAGTATACGTATAAACCCTTCTTTCACATATCCCGATCAAGTTATAGGGTCGCGGTCAGTCAAACCCTATCTGTACTTGACACTATGCATGAGTAATCGAGATCATAGAGCTCTCGTGTATCCAATACAACTAGCTCTAATGCTTTGGCCAAAGACTTATGATCTCATCTGCCAATCACCGCATAGGACATATAACCCGTTCACTAACAGGGGAAAGAATTCTATCTTGTTATTCAGTAGAACCTGCTACTTACCCGTTAAGACGCACGTCGAGGTTAACCCCCACCTTCTGGTTTCTGGGTCGAACTACTCTAATGAAAATCTGAACGTCACAAGTGCATCCCTACTAAATCCTCAAGTCAAAGGTTCACGAATACTTATCATAACCTTTCGATTCTGTCATTGACTGTCCTAGAGTGAATCCGTGTGACGAATCGAGGGTGAGTCGGTTCGAGTATATACTAATCTCATTAGCATACCTATAACGTGTGCTCCCACTAATTATTAGTGTTCGACAGGCACTCTCCAACTCAAAGAACATGTCATACAAGTCTTCACATAAACTTAACGCACAGTCAAGTTTCATCGACTTGCGAACGATTAAGTATTTGAGCCATAAACCTTTCCAATGCCGATCCCCTTATATAATAAGGAGTGGAATTTTTTGCTCTCAAATAAACGGACTAGTTTCTTTATATATTTACGAGTCAGCAACGTCAGCAACTACCAGTAAATAAAGAAACATACAATGCCTAATGATAATGATATTACATAATAACAAGTACAATGCCTCACTCATACATCCCCTTAGTGGCATTCGAGGGCATACTCCTAACAATCTCCCACTTGCACTCAATACCACACACTATGGTATCTAATACTCATGTTCTCCAGATGACGCCCAAGCTAATCTGAGAAAGTGGCTTGGTGAGTGGATCAGCGACATTGTCGGCTGAGTCTACTCTATGCAGCACAATGTATCCCTTGCGAACAAATTCTCTTATGAGATGATACTTCCTCTCAATGGGTTTGGTAATGTTGTGAAACCTTGGCTCCTTGGCCTGCGCTACAGCTCCGTCGTTGTCTCAGAAAAGCGGAATAGACAGCTCAGCACATGGTATCACTTGAAGTTCTCCCAGAAACGTCTTAATCCAGAACCCTTCCTTAGAAGCCTCCGAGGTTGCTTGATACTCAGCCTGACTGGTGGAATCAGCAGTCTCTCTTTGCTTGGCGCTACGCCAAGATATTGCTCCTCCATTAAGAGTGAATATATAGCCAGAAGTAGACATCGAATCGTCTTTATGTCCTTAGAAGTCTGAATTAGTGAAGCCCATCACATAAAGTTCTCCACCGCCATACATTAGAACCAGATCTCTAGTCCTTCTTAAGTAGTTGAGAATGTTCTTTACGGCAGTCCAATGTTCCTTGCCTGGGTTTGCTTAAAACCTACTTACCACGCTCATAGTGTGTGCAATGTCAGTTCTCGTACACAATATTGCATACATAAGGCTACCTACGGCCGAAGCATATGGTATATTACTCCTTTCCTTTCGTTGTTCCTCACTCTGAGGACATATCTTCGAGGAGAGTTTTATTCCATGTCGCATCGGTAGGAACCCTCTTCTAGAATCATCCATCTTAAATCGCTTTAAGATTTTATCTATATAAATGGCTTGGAAAAGACCTATCATTCTCTTCGCTCGATCCCGGTAGAGCCGAGTACCAATAATATAGGTTGCTTCTCCCAAGTCTTTCATGGAGAAACTACTCGAAAGCCAAGCTTTCATAGAACTGAGCATTCCCACATCATTTCGTATTAGTAGAATGTCATCTACATATAGTACTAAGAATGCGATCTTACTCCCACTAACCCTCTTGTATACACAAGGTTCCTCTTTATTTTGCACGAAGTCAAACTCTTTGACTGCCTCGTCAAAATGAAGGTTCCAACTATGCGAAGCTTGCTTCAGTCCGTAAATGGAACGCTGAAGCCTGAACACTTTCTGAATATCGACCTCAAACACAAATCCTTTAGGCTGCTCCATATAGATTTCCTCCTCGAGGAATCCATTGAGGAAAGCTGTCTTTACATCCATTTGACATATCTCATAATCGTGGTAGGCAGCTATAGCAAGCATCATGCGAATAGACTTGATCATAGCTATGGGCGAGAATGTATCGTGATAATCGATCCCTTCTTTCTGGGTATAATCCTTTGCCACAAGCCTGGCCTTATATGTGTCAACCTTGCCATCCCCATCAGTCTTTCTCTTATAGATCCACTTGTTCCCAATAGGCACTATGCCCTTAGGGCGGTCTACTAGAGTCCAGACCTGATTGACACGCATCGAGTATATCTCATCTTCCATAGCTTCACGCCATTTCATGTAGTCTACATCCACCATCGCTTCGTCATAGGTCGCGGGGTCGGTCTCTTGGCTATCACCTGGAACCTCAAGGAGACCCAGGTCCTCCAGGTGCAAAAGGCCATACCTCTCAGGTAATTGAGACACCCTAGTATACCTACGAGGTAGTTGTACTTGTGTTTCAGAAGGTTTGGTTCCAATTTCTTGTATAGGTGTCTCCCGAGGAGTTCCATTGTATTCTTCCAAAGAAATACTTCTACCTGCTCCGCCTTCCTGAATGAACTCATCTTCCAGGAAGTTTGGTTGCAAAGCAACAATGATCTTTCGATATTCGGGCATCTAAAATAGATAACCCATCATCCCGGGATGAGAATCCAATGAAACATCCCTTCACGGACCTTGCTTCCAATTTCTCCACCTTAGTATTCTTGACATAGGCGGGACATCCCCAAATCCTAATATGATTAAGACTTGGTTTCTTGCCCTCCCACATCTCATGTGGAGTTTTAGGATTGGACTTGGAAGTACATTTGTTTAAGCTATAAGCAGCAAGCAGAGGTGCATACCCCCACAGGTAAATTTGTAAGTCTGTATAGCTAAGCATAGAATGGACCATGTTCAACAAGGTTTGGTTCCTTCTTTCTGAAACACCATTTAACTGAGGAATTCCTGGATGTATTAGTTGTGATACTATTCCATGCTCCTTAAGGAACTCATCAAACTCTGTACTCATATACTTGCCACCTCGGTCCGACCGAACTGCTTTGATATGTTTACCAGTTTGTTTTTCGGGGCCTTAAATTCCTAGATTTCTCAAAGGCCTAGGATTTATGTTTCATTAAGTATACATAACCATACCTAGTATGATCATCTGTAAACGTAATGAAATACTGATATTTGTCACGTGCTGCTTCCAAAGCACCACATAAGTCGGTATGGACTAATCCAAGTTTATCAGCGGCTCTTTCAAAAGTCCCTGTGAAGGGAGACTTAGTCATTTTGCCTTTAAGGTAATATTCACAAGTTAGAAAGGGATCCGATCCCAATGGGCCCATAAGTCCATTTTTTCCATTTTGTAAACCTTGGTCTGACCAACATGACCAAGTCTAAGATGCCATTTCAAAACTTGATTAGTTTCATCCCTATCATGCTTCCTAGTTATAGTATTCACGACGACTTTGTTACTAAGCTTTATATGATACAGTCCATTTAACAATGTAGCAGTGTTAACTAGTTTATTTCTAAAATAAATTTTGCAGGAATCACCAATGGAAATTGAAAAGCCTTTCCGATCCATGACCGGAATGGATACAATGTTTTTATGATCCTTGGGCAAAACAAGAACATCATCTAATGTTTAAACAAAGCCAGATTCCAAATCCAAATGAAGTGATCTTATGTCAGTTGCTTCAACACTATGCCCGCTTCCGACAGTAATCATCACTTCCCCAACTCTAAGATTCTTACTTTGTTCCAGATCCTGATTCATGGTACAAATATGAGAACTAGCACCTGAATCTGGTATCCAAGAAGTAGAAAATACAGTAGCAGAACAATTTGTTTCCAAAACTAAAATTTTTGTACCTGAAGTGCCATGGAATCGGATTGTCTCTAGCCCAATGGCCCAGCTCACCGCATTTGAGACATGTGTCCTTCTTCTTGTTCTTGGGAATGATCGAGGCCTTGCCCTTACCCTTAAGGTCCTTGATTTGTGGTCTCGTCTGCTTCTTGGTCTTTTTCTTCTTATTCTTAGACCTCCGGGTCCTGAAGAAATCACAAGGGCAGACTCCTTCACCCGCGGAGTCTTCAACTGAGACTGAGCGTTTACCAGTTTGTTCATCAACCCTGCTAATTGCAAGCAATCTCATTGCAGTTGAAATTCATAACAAACTGTGGGAAGGAATCAGGAAGAGACTATAGGATAAGGTCGTTCTGAAGAGAAGTATCCATTTTAAAATCAAGAGCCTTCAATCTCTCGATCATAGATATCATTTTGAGGACGTGGTCCCCAACCTTCTCACCTTCCTTCATCCTAACACCGAACAGTTGCTTGGATATCTCATATATAGCAGTTCGACTGTGCTCACCATAAAGCTCGGTTAAGTGAGATAAAATATGCCTAGCCAAAGTTATTTTCTCATGAGCTCTCTAAAGCTAATTAGACATAGAAGCCATCATATAGGCACGGACTTTTATGTCATCCTTAACCCACTTTCGTGTTTTTCAATTTTTCCTGATTGGCTCTAGTCCGCACCGGAGGTGCCGGAATGTCGGTCTCCAAGACGTATCCCAGTGCCTCTATACTGAGGACAATCATCAGGTTGCGGAGCCAGTCCACAAAGTTAGGGCCAATTAAGGTGTTCTTTTGGAGTAGTATAGCGAGTGGGTTCATTGTCATATTGAGAGTTGATATTTGTGTACATTAAGTACGACAGATTATTTAGTGACTCGTTTAATTATGATCTGAGTATAGAATTAAGGTCTTTTCTATTCATTTAACCCAACACCCACTATTTATATCGGAATAACACACTCCCTTGTGAAATCCGGAAGTATTTGTTCACATTACTTCATAGTGGTGATCGAGTTCTTTATAAATTTAATAGAGGGCAACCGAACAGGTTTCTGGTCTATTAATCTTCATAAAGTGGTGTCCAACACCAACCCATCTAATGGATGATTCCATCTTCTTTTTTCCTTGTTCACTCCCATCAACCTATAAGGTTTCTATGGTTCGTGAACAAGTTAAGTTTTATACCATAGACGCAAATCAGTTTCACAATTGAATCTTATCCGGCAACCGAACTGGTTTCTAGGGATAAAATTTGCTCCAACCGAAGGAATTCAATGCGCTCTCGGCAATTTATCGATCCTCCCCGAATGACTACCCCGATAACTCGGAAGTATAGCACATCCGGTTTGGATTTCAATTTTCTGAAAGCTCGATGGAGGGAAGAAAAACCTTGAAACTTGTAAACTTAATAATTTGTCGTGGGAGAATTTTTACAATTAATGTTAAACTTTGCACATTAATTCATTGAAGCGTGTTTGTAGAATTCATACCATATGAATAAACATTCACAACCTAGTTCTTACGAACATGTAGTTCATGGACCGTTCTTAGAACAAAAACGTCGTAATCTAGTTACAAGTCTTCGGTCTTGAATCTTTGTATTCTCGAACGGATATTCCTCTGGTCTTCATCATTACGTATAAATTTTACATTGAAAATTGCATCATAGATACAAATATTTCTAGTAAACTAAATAGGCTCAAAACGGCCTTTACAACCCAATCGAATAAAACTGAACGATTCAAAACTAGGTCCATGAACCACATCACCATTCAAATATAATGCATCGAACACATTAAAATAAATGGCATTCAAAATTAATCTAAGTGTTGATCCAATCAATATAAATTAATCCATCGACATGAATTAATCCAATTAATTCACACAATCGCTAATTTTAACTTGTTCCGGATGAGAAGATATTTTATTAAATTAATTTCCCTAAGAATAAAATTACCATAACTATATCTTAGTCAAATTATATCCAATTTAATTTGCGGGAAATTAATTACCAAACGAAATATAAAAAATAGAGTCGAAAAACACGTAGGGCCAAGCCGCTCTTGACACCACTGCCTAACAGGGCTGCAGTCCTCGAATGAGAATGAGGCGCTCGGCAGCGGCCAGTGATCTACCGATCATGGCCGTCACAGGGCCAGACCGCGGTCTGCAGAATGGGACCGCACAACAGTGCCCGGTCTGCACCAAGCTGCCGAGTTCGTTTACATTTTTGGCTCGTTTTTTCGCCTTGATTCCAAAAATATATTTTTTTAATCTTTATATTACATAGTTAAATCAGTTTTTCAAAAGAAAAATAGATTTACATTGTAACATAAAATCATGAAAAATTAATTTTTAGATGAATAATTGAAAATCAACGATTAAAACAATTATGATTCCAAATCATAAGAACATCCAATCAAGCATTCCAAATGCTAAATATCATATATACGATGGCAAGACCTACGCTCCGATACCACTGTTGGTATTCTGTGCCTAAAACGAAGGCGCAGCAGAAGCAATATACGAATCTAATTCGATCTGAATCCCTTAAGAGGATCGATCAAGCTACGTATATACGAACATAAAATGAAACAAAGTAAGATTCGAAATCATACCCTCGTAGTTCGTTGATTAAATGGTGTATGCTATTCCCAAGCTTTAGATGATCTTCCCCACGAATCCGATTCGTCAAGCTCTTGAATGATCCAACACCGAAAACACTGCATCTCTACTTGCCACGTGCCGGAGAAACGAACGAAACAACGACCACCTAATTAACCCCCAAGGTTACGGCTAGAAAAGGATGATAGGATCTTTCAAATTAAGATTATAACACTCTAAGTGTTTAATCTATATCTCTCAATTATCTCTCAATTTTTCTCCAAGAAAAACTCAAGAAATATGAATGAAGAGGATGAAGCCTTAGAGAAAAACTCTCTCTCTCTCTCTCTCTCTCTCTCTCTCTCTATCTATCTCTCTCTCTCTCTGTCTCTCTCTGTCTCTCTCTCGCAAAAACCATAAGATGCAAAGTGTGCCAAGAGAAAATGGAGTCTTCTCATTTATTCTTCAAGAATCAAGACCAAATCACCAACCACAATATCACCTTTGATATTCTCCCATCAAATTCTAATGTCTTCCACCAATTAAGGTGGAGACAAAGACCAAGGGAGGTGAGTAGGTGAGAGGGGGGCATCTAGAAAACCCGGATGGGTTTGGTTCATTTCGAACTCCCGTAAGTCCAAACAGATAAACTCCATTCCGTTCCGATGTATTTATATCAATTAATTAATCTAATTAATCGATCATATCAAATACAAAATAATATAATTAATTTCTCTAAGAAATAATTATATTCATGAATTAAATTAATCACCTAGTAATTTATTTAATTCATCAGGCCGTAAATTAATTTATCCAATAAATTAATTTAAACATATAATGTGCGAAATTCAATTAGACATCCAATGTCCAATAAATTTAATATCCAATATCTAATATTTATAAAGGGAGAAAAAGCTCGATTCATTCCATCATCAATCTTATTGCGCGACTCGGTAGGTCCGTCTTAGTTAGCAATGGGAGGAACCAAAGAGTAGTAGCACCACCTAGCCAGCCTGGCGGCCTACACTTGTACCCCAACTGAGAACGAATTATTGGGATCATTCAAAAACCTTTCTGTCGTGAATACCAGTATATGTATAAACCCTTCTTTCATATGTCCTGATCAAGTTATAGGATCACGGTCAGTCAAACCCTATCTGTACTTGACACTATGCATGAGTTAATGCAAATCGAGATCATCGAACTCTTGTGTATCCAATACAACTAGCTCTAATGCTTTGGCCAGAGACTTATGATCGCATCTGCCAATAACCGCATAGGACATATAACCCGTTCACTAATAGGGGAAAGAATTCTATCTTGTTATTCAGTAGAACCTGCTACTTACCCGTTAAGACGCACGTCGAGGTTGACCCCCACCTTCCGATTTTTTAGGTTGAACTACTCTAATGAAAATCTTACGCCACAAGCATATCCCTACTAAATCCTCAAGTCAAAGGTTCACGAATACCTATCACAACCTTTCGATTTCGTCATTGACTGTCCCGGAGTTAATCCGTGTGACGAATCGAGGGTGAGTCGGTTCGAGTATACTAATCTCATTATCATACCTATAACGTGTGCTTCCACTAACCATTAGTGTTCGACAGGCACTCTCCAAGTCAAAGAACACGTCGTACAAGTCTTCACATAAACTTAACGCCCAGTCAAGTTTCATCGACTTGTGAACGATTAAGTATTTGAGCCATAAACCTTTCCAATGTCGATCCCCTTATCCAATAAGGAGTGGAATTTTTTGCTCTCAAATACACGGACTAGTTTCTATATATATATTTACGAGTCAGGAAAGCCAGTGACTACCAGTAACTAAAGAAACATACAATGCCTTATGATAATGATATTACATAATAACAAGTGCAATGCCCACACTCTTACATCCCATGAGTGTCATTAGAGGGCATACTCCTAACAGATAGTATCCTAAGTTTAGCTTGATATTTCCATACAGGAAAAGGAAATTTCTCAGATTCGATTTCTTCTTGCGCACACAGTACAGTTCCTTGTGTACTCTGTATTCTTCTTCGAGTAGATACACCAGCATTAATGTCTCCTATGATTAACTCATGTGGGTGATCTCTCAACCATCTCCTGTCAGGTTCTAGTTCGGCATCCCGTATTGTATCTAGTGATGCTGTAGTTTCATCTTCAGCTTGTACAGCATCGGCTTCGACTACTTCTGTTCTTAGAGATGTAGGATTGATCTCTAAGTCTACGACAGGCTCTATTAGAGTTTGAGGGTAATCAATAGAGAGTGTTTGGATATTCTGGGTTAGGTCGGTCTTCCACTCCTGTAGGGTCATAGTGAGGTTCATCGAACACTACATGTACAGATTCCTCTATTGTCAGCTTCCTTTTGTTAAAGATTTTGAAAGCTTTGCTGATAGGAGTATCCTACAAATATCCCTTCTTCTGAGTTCTCGTCGAAGGTTTTGAGTTGCTCTTTCCCATTATTCAAAACATAACACCTGCATCCAAAGATGTGAAAGTACTTTTATTATTCCATACCTCATAGGTTGTTTTGTTATGATTCTTGTTGATGATACAGCGGTTTTGTGTATAGCACGCTGTATTCGTTACTTCACCCTGGAATCGCTGCGGCAGCTTGTTTGCAGCAATCATGGTTCTTGTAGCTTCTTTGAGTGTTCTGTTCTTTCGCTCGGCAACACCATTTTGTTGAGGAGTCCGGGCTGTTGAGTATTCGTTATGTATTCCATTGTCCGAACAGTATTTATCTATAAAGCGATTTGTGAATTCAGTACCTCTGTCGGAATGAATGGACATGATACTCAACCCTTTCTCATTCTGAAGCTTTCTCAGGTGGTCTGGCAGATTTGTTTTTGTTTCTTTCTTCTTGCTAAGAAAAATTGTCCAAGCATATCAAATATAATCATCAACAATAAAAAGACAGTATTTCTTACCTCCCAAACTTACAGGGTCTACAGGGCCGTGGAGGTCCATGTGTAGCATATCCAGAACCTGTGGGCGGACAAGTATGATTTGATTTTCAGGGTGGTTTTGACTTGTTTGTCTTTCTGACAGGGTCCGCAGACGTTGTCTTTATGGAATGACACATCGAGCAAGCCTCTAACCATTCCCTATCTGGTGATTTTGTTGATCGTCTAGAAGTTGATATGAGACATCCTCTTGTGCCATAGCCAACTTTGATCTGCAGTACCTTTGGCAACAAAACAAGAAATAGTGGAGGTCGTGGGCTTCCAGTCACCAATATACATGTTACCTGGTCTGCTTCCAGTGAGAACAACTTCTTTGATCTTGATATTCTTGACTCTACCGTGGTCTATATAGAATTTCATCGGGAACTGTTTATCACACAACTGGCTGACACTAAGTAGATTATACTGTAAGCCTTCAACATAAGCTACATCGGAGACTTTTAACTTTCCTACACGCAGGGTTCCCTTCCCTCTTGTTATTCCTTTGGACTTGTAACAGAAGCGTACTTTTGGACCGCGACCTTCTACATAATCTAACAGCTTGCTGATATCTCCTATCATGTGCCGAGAACATCTGCTGTTAGAGTACCAGATGTTCTTCTCTTTGATATCTTGTAAGCACAGAATTTAAGTAGATTTAGGTCCCCTTTGATTGTTGGGTCCATGTATGTTAGTGCCTTTTGGTAACCAAATTTGCCTGACAACCATAAGTTTGTTTTAGTTTACTTTTGGTCCAGTTTTGCATTGTCTACATGGGGTATGTACGTAGTCACGGTAACCTTGATTATTATGCATGTAAAATCGAGGGTTATAGTTTCAATACGATTGCCGTCTAGGAATTGGATCCATTTTCTGCGACCATATAGCTTGCCTTTTGGGTCTCCAATTGGATTCCCAGAGTTGTTGATGATACTTCATAGTGACCTGCTTTCTGGATGGATACCAAGACTCCTGTATCCAGTATCTAGGTGCACTGTTCTGTTGGTAGCACTGCGGTGCTTGCCTTCGATACTTAGACACAACCTTCTTTTGGAATGGATATTGGAACTTTTGATATGCTTGGTGAGCATGCTGTTGAGCGCGCCTTACAGGTCGGGGAGGCTGAGGTTTCCACTGTCTGTGATAAGAATTGGGTGGCGGAATCGCAGCCTTTGCTGTTCTGGGGCAGTTGTAGCCTTTGCAGGGCTTGGATCTCTTCGGGTATAGGAATGGGATCCACACTCCTGACGAATACCATACTAGTCTTTCCCTTATGGGAGATTGAGTTATATTCTAAGCCACTTTTATCATGAGCATGTTGCCCAATGCTTAGAATTTCTTTCATCCATTTACATGATTTTCGAAAGATTTTAGGATCATCTATAATTCTCCTTCTCGCTTCTCGAGAGTTTTTACTTTTCCTTCGAGTAAATCAAAATCATTTGTCTTGCTCTCATTTTGAGACTGAGTCTCATTTAGATCGTGGTCAAGTTGATGATTGCTTTCCATGAGTTTTTCCAAAGTGACCTTGCTGTTTTCGCAATCAATAGACATGTTTTCATAATTATTCTTCAGCAAGTCATTTTCATCTTTCAGCTCTAAGTTTGAAATTTCGAGCTGCATGTTTTCTTGTTTTAGAGTCTCACGGGCCTTTTGAATGTTTTCGAATTCATTCATCCTGTATTTCTTTGGCCATAAAGCACATATATGCTTTATCTTCGATCTCATCATCGGAGGAGTCACTGTCAGTGATTGCCTGAAGGCACTCCTACGTCATGTTGGATGCGGGTGAGGATTCTGATTCACCAATCAGGGCCTTGAGCTTGTTTTTTCAGGCACGTCTTCTTTCGTCCTTTTCTTGTTGCTAAGCGTTTGGCAACTTTTGAACTATCAGATGTGGACACTTATTTGCATAGTGTCCAGGTTTCCTGTAGTTATAGCATAAGTTAGAATCACCAGAGGTGGGAGATTCATAACTTACCTTGTGAGAAGGCTTAGGATTGTATGGAGTTTTTCCAGACTGTTTGATGAACTTTTTGAATTTGTGCTTTAACAAAGCCATTTCATCTTGTGACAGGATGTCGTCATTGCTGTCTACAGTCTTTTGTGTGGATTTGGATGTGCTGGGTGCAGAGATGTGTCTCCTGTCAGATACTGTAACACCCCCAAGTTATTCAGTGTATATTACAGCGCCGCGAGCCCTGCCGTGGGACCCACAAGGCTATTCGCACGCGAAACCATGAACTTTGACCGATAAAGTCCAAGCATAATCAAATGGAGAATAATAAAGTTGGCACTCGAGACAATATCCAATAAAATAGAATACAACACATCAAGAATCAATCCCATAGCAACACAGGCCAAAACATCAAGGAAACCAAAAACAATACTTGGGTACTCATAACCATTCAAGTACAACATCATTGAATGGAGGAAATACAAAACATAACCAGTGACAAGACACAACATCACACTTGCCCATCATATTCATGCCGACTCGGTACGTGCCTATCCGCTCTCCTGGATCCTGAATTACATGAAAGGTATTTCCCCCATAAAGGGGTTAGCCGTCGAATATCTAGTACAAGTATATCGAATATGAAACACAATATTTCTCGACAATAAAGTAAATGTAATCATCAATTCATCAACTCAAGACTAGTATTCCGAAGTAACTAAATCTTATAGCATTACATTTCAATACATACGTGATTAACCGTGGAACCGC
Organism: Orobanche coerulescens; assembly: GCA_033398695.1. NCBI lineage: Eukaryota > Viridiplantae > Streptophyta > Magnoliopsida > Lamiales > Orobanchaceae > Orobanche > Orobanche coerulescens. The sequence goes on from CM065801.1 coordinate 69,580,709, forward strand.
ACCAAAGGCAACAGAACCCTCAGAGGGCCCGTCGGACCCTCCCAGAGTGGTTAACCCAAAATATTCGCGGAATCGCACCAAAGGCTACACAGCCCTCAGAAGACTGGTCGGTCCGTCCCAGAGTGAATATTATAATCATATACCTTACTTTCAAAGTCGAGAACGTACAATCATAAACATATACTTGCCTTTGAGACATCAAGAATCAGAAGGAAAAGAATACAAGTTCGGTAGGTCCAAGAACGCTCTTCAAGCACCTAAACGATTCGTAAGGAATATGATAATTAATAATCCATAGTCAAATCACATGAAGAAACTCCCGAAACCCACCTACGATTCACAAAACTACAAGGATAATCACCTAGAGGTTTGGAAATCATCCAAACCCTCCCAAGTCCGAATAAGGTACATAACCATCCATATAATCGTAGGGGAAATTTGGGTATGGGGTAAAACCAAACCAAACATACCCAGTATATCCCGATCAAAGCTGGGTCTGGGGATGGTAAGATGTACGCAGACCATGCCCCTACTTTTCACGGTAGGGAGGCTGTTTCCGTAAAGACCCCCAACTTAGTGCACAGCAAAGTATAAGGTGATATATACAAAGAAGCATATGATTCGAAAAAGCTCACAACCATACCTGAGCCCATAGATTAATTCACATGAGACTTACCTAAGGGTACAGGGTAGATACATCATAATCTCAAAGATCTCAAGCTCCAAGATGTATAAATCGGGTGAATCTAAGAAAATGCCCAAAAATTCCCAAAGCTAGGGTTCTAAGGAATTTACCTTGATTTGGAAGGTAGAAACGGATTAGATGTTGTGTAATATTTGTTATCCAACCAAAGATGATGATGGTTGATGAAAGATCGCCCCCAAATCGCCTTCTCATGTTCTCCCGTCGGAAATGAGTTCAATGGATGAAAAATGACGAAGAATAGGGTTGACCCTCACTTATATAATACGCCTGATTAGCGCGTGCTAAAATTCAGGGCTAGCATGCACTAACGGGGTCACCCAGTAGTCCAGTAGCTTCTGAAATGCGATGTTAGCGCACGCTACCACACCTCAACGTGCGCTAACTGTTATCATGCCAAAAATTCCAACTCACTGCCCAAACCCGCTAGCGTGCGCTACATCTGGGCACTAGCGTGCGCTATCTCAGGCCTAGCATGCATTAACTATTAGTCCAGAAAACAGCAACACCCCACTGCCCCTGCTGACTCAGCCCATTAGAGTGCGCTACGGGCAATGCTAATCCGCGCTACTCAACACAAATAGCGTGCGTTAGCTAATGCCTAGTGTGTGCTAACTGCTAGTACAGAGGGCAGAATCAGCTACCGCCTCTGCCAAGCCTAGACCGTTAGCGTGCGCTAAGACTCAAAGCTAGCGTGCACTACTCAACAGAAATAGCGTGCATTAGCTTTGGCCTAGCGTACGCTATCTGCCTGTCTCAAACATCGCCGAAAGGTCCAAAGAATACGAACATGATCCGAAAGGTACGAAACTCTAAAATCAACAACGACAACATCTCAATAAGTGTTTACAGAGCGACAATAGTGAAGGAACGTCATAGCCAACAATTCAGATAAAGTATGGGTATTACAGATACAGCGGCTACTATTGTAGTCTTGGCAGGTGACTCTTAGGCCTTTTTTCTCATGTCAATACCATACTCAAAAAAGCCTTGAGGTCAGAGAAGAGGTCAAATGTAGAAATATCCTTAAGATTACAAGATATACGCATAGTTGTAGTCTTAATGTCCCATCGGGCAAGGACTGGTCTAAAGATTTATCTATTTTTCTCCTTTTGGGTATACACTTTACTCGATGCTTCAAGTTCACCGACAATGCCAGTGAATATGAGGTCAAGATCCTCAGGCGTTTCAGAAGATTTCATTTCAAATGATTCAAATTGCTGAGTAAGTTTGGAAATTTTATTTTCTTTCGAGAGTTCAGTACCATCGAAAATCAGCTTGAGTTGCTCCCAAATTTCCTTAGCTGTCTTAGAGCTCTTTACCTTAGACAATGTGCCTTTGTCGAGAGAGACAAATAGCGTATTCTTGGCGATGTTGTACAGATTAGCTCGCTTGCGCTCATCAGTCATCTACTGATCGCACTCTTTCTCAAACATCTCGGCATAAGGTTGCCCTTCCATCCTTGGGGCTGTGTTGACCTTCAAGATTTTGATAGGTCTTTCCTGAATGACATAAATCATTTTCACGTACATGGCAGCAAGTTGGGCTTCTATCCTGATTCTCCAGTGATCAAACGCGTTAATCGAAAACATAGGAACCTTGTTTATCATAGATGAGTCCATTTTATTCATAGAATATTGAAAGTATAAAATTAGGCTTTCAAAAACTAGTGATTTGTGGATCAGACTCAATTAAAAAAAATCAACTGATACTTTTAAGAATCAACCGCTCCGATACCACCTATTGGTCACTAAGTATACAATAGACAGCTTATAAGGTAAGGGTACTATAAGCTATACATTTTTTGATGTTAGTTTGCATCGCATAAGTTTGTTGTGTGAGTTGCTGTAGAATACAGCAACTAGGTGTTTTCCTATTTGCTTGATATGTACAGGGTTTGACAATGTATACTAGATAAATCATAGTGTAATGAAAATAGTAAAGACAAGATCATTGACACGCAGTTTAAAGTGGTTCGAGGTAAACCCCTCTACGTCCACTGGTCCTCCACACATGAGTAAATTGTTTATTTAAATCACTACGTACACAATTACGTGACCTTAACTAAACTTGTCTCTGTATCGTTCACACAGATTGATACAGGGACTGAAGCTTTGGGCCGTTCACACAGATTGTCTTGAGTTCTTTCTAACTCGCTAATTCTCACACAGATCGAAGCTTCATCTTCAATGTTTTTATTCCCACACAAGTCGAAATACGCAAGTATCTTTAGTCCACACAGGGCTAATGATAATCTCAACGGTAATGGTAGAACAAATCTTTAAATAGCAACTTTATCTCAGATGAACAAGCTCTGTGTGCTGTGCTATTTAGATTCAGGACTTGTATATATCTTCACTTGGATACTGCTGTATGCTCATTAAATATACTTCTTTGTAATCGCTAGAATGTCAGAATAATCTGTCAGAGTTTTCGCGATATTGAATAACTTGTATGCATAAGTCCTCTGGATTCGGGGTATTTATAACCTTTGGAAATGTATCTGTTATAAATGAAGCCATTGTTGGTTAGTGAGATGTTGATGTCTGACTCTTGATTGGCGGCTGCTGAATGTTTGAATTAAAGCAGATCGCATTTAATGCTTCAGACATGCTTTCTATCTTTGCATTAAATGCTCTTCAGAGCATTTGGACTTGTCTCTCTCCAGCTGCATTAAATGTTGTCCTATCAACAATAAATGCTGCTTTAACCGTAAATACTTTAGGAATAAACAATGATTATTTCACAAAGGTTTAAAGCTTCTTATGATCAGTCCTCTTGAATGTGTTTTACTTTTCCTAAGTAAAACACTTTCAGCCTGTACGCTGTATCTAACATATAAAGTCTCTTTGCTGTATGAGGTAGTCTCTGTAGGATGGACTGTATGAAGATATCTTTGTTGTATGGGCGAGCTGTATGAAGAGTTCGAACAACTTCCATACTTGGCAGAATTCTGACTCTTGATACTTGTTTGATGTATGTTCGGCAATTATCAAAACATGAATGTTTATCCCAACAACACGAAAACAGAAAATACGGATATTACAGTGATATTTTCCCTTGTCTGTGGTGTTTACGCCTTTCCTTTGATATGTCTTGTTTTGGGTAGACTTTAGTACCCGAGTACAAAAGGATATTTGTCAATCAAGTTTATTCATTTGTGGGTTGAACCCCAATTGTCCCTCATTTGTTGAATTTGTTTTTTGATGTGGATGTTTGTAACACCCCCAATCCGCTCAGGGATATTACACGCCGTAGAACCTTTCCTCAAGGATCTACCAGGCTGGTAACGACATTTAACATCTCGACAATGCCTTCAAGGCTACAATGACTCAGTAGACCGATTTGGTCTTTCCACAGATACATACAACTCAAAGACAACTCATGCCCACGCAGGGGACAAAATACAACTACACCCGTCATAACGGAACAATACAAAGAATGAAAATAAAGTACAATCGAACCAACACACGATGTACGGTTCCTCATGTGATTAGTATCGATCATCTTTCATCATCCTTCGTGCCGACCGGTGTTATGCTCCAAAACACGAATGCAAAAGCAGACATCCACCCCGAATACTCGGGGTTAGCAAACTCCTTGTTTTGCTAGTGCAAATACAAAGTGCAAATACGAGCCATACAATTCACATTCCACGAATAATAACCGAGGATCCTCAAAGATCCAAACGAAGCGAAAAGTACTTCCGAGGCAAGGGTTTGAGAAAACATTTCAAAACGAAATATCATAAATCGGTGGAAGTAATTTATAAAGCAGTTTAGAATGCCATCGAGAGTTTTAATAGAAAACAATTTAGGATTATCAAATCCTACTTTTGAAAACCAAAGACAAAAGGGTCACCGCCCAAAGGTTTACTTTACGAAAAATGACATTAACCAACCGTTGGGATTTTAGCCCCAAATCCGTAAACGACTTTTACAAAACCATTGGGATTTTAGCCCCAAATCTCATCAACTCACGACACAAGAAGCGACCGGGAGGTTCGTATCCCAACATCAAAATCCACAAATAAAGGATTTAAAACAAACAACAAAATACTCCGATTGCCATCCTAGCCAAGTAAGCCAAACGAACACTTACCTCTTACACACTTAGTCAATGCATGCAATCATGAAAACCGTTCGAAAGCACTCATTTAGGAAATGCCAATATCAAATCACGTTAGCAAAAATGCACCACAATTAACCGTCGATCCACACCTCCGTGGACCCCTCGAGACCGTCGGATCTAACCCGTAGTGGTTAAAAGCAAAGCTCGTCGATCCACACCTCCGTGGACCCCTACCGAGACCCCGTCGGATCTAACCCGTAGTGAGCATACACACACACACGTTACTCATGCAACACTAATATGCTAAGAATGTAAGTTCATTACGAATACTTACTAGAGATGGCCATTAACTCAACACCATTATCAAACTCTTCAAAATTACGATAACAAGATTAAATAAGGGAATACACGATTCCATAACTTAAACAATAGGAGTATTATCATAAAATCCTTCAACGTTCAAAATAACCAAATCATAATCAATTCTCAAAACACCGTTCACAAAACACAGCGTTTTGAAAGAAAGCCTTTAACGAGGCCAACCGAAATCCTTTTGAAACTTCATTTCAAATAACCGAACAAACACATCAAAGCGACCACCGATCATCATATACATAAAGCGAGAAAAGTATGGGCAAGGTACTTGCCTCGATACCACGAAACCTTTGAACCCACGAGCGGATACGGCTCAGCGGAAGCTTGGGCGCCCGATGCTAACGAAGGAAGGCGACAATGAGCGGAGCGGAAGAATCAAGCACGGCCGTGAGGAAGCGAAAATGAACCTAACGATTCGAATAGCACAATCACAACCACTTCTAAACGATTATGGAAATGGAATACACCCGGAACCCCGCCTACGATTCATGTATATTCATACCGAAAACAACAACGAGGGCGGACCACAACCAAACCCTCTCGATTCCGTAAAAATCACGAAATATACCATGAATCCGTAGGGAAACTAAGAATACCAACAAGAATAATCATATTCATCATGAATCCATCAACGAAACGGAAAGAATCGGACAAAACCCCAAAATCCCCAATTATCCAAAAAGGTAGGGTTTCAAGAGACATTACCTTGAGTGATTCAAGTGTTAAGATCCGTAGAACACGCGTTAGATTGATTATCCGAGCCTCACAATCGAAAAGAAATGATGAAAATCGACCCCCGGATGAAGAACTCTCTCCCTCTCTATCTCTCTCTCTCGCGACTCGGTGGAAAAAAATGGGAAAGAATGAGCTGTTCACGCTCAAAACCACATTTATAGTGCAACACAGCAGACCCTATCGGCCGGCCTATCGGCCGATAGGCCCAACCGATAGCCATACGGAATGCGCGGTAGGGTCTATCGACCCCTATCGGCCGAAAGGCTCCTGGAAGTGCTCGGCCAAAACTAAAACGACCATAACTCTCTCGTCCGGACTCCGATTGACTCACCGTTTGAACCATTGGAAAGCTAACTCGATGTTCTATAATATTGCAAAGATTTATAATTTTTGGAGTTACCAAAAATTAATGATGATCTAACAAAGACGAACTCATACTTAGAAAAGTCGTTTAGTAATCCTGAATTCAACAAAGCGACACCGAAACCGAACACGAATACGAACCGAAGATACGGTTACGAAGTACTCACAAAGACGAATCTAAGAGCTAGTAGAACACTCAATTCCGACCACCCGAAGGCTCGAGATTCGACAACGGAAGGTAATTACCCCAAACTTTGGGAAATTACGAAAATGGCCCAAATGCCCGAAAATCACCATACGTGATCGAATAACCAAACCGAAGTTCACAACACGTCTAACAAAGTTAAACGGACTTGCGGGAAACTCGAAACAGCAGTTTCGGTCGAGATTCGCAAGAATCGAACTCAAGTGCGGAAAAGTCGCTAAAAAGCACAGAACTCAACGAAACGACACCGAAACGAACTCGGATGTCAAAAAGTGTAGAATTAATCATTCTCAGAATGACGGAACGGTCATGAGCGAGTCGTCAAAACGGACTCCGACCGAAAAAAAAGAAGTTACCGGAAATCGAAAATTGCGGATATTACATTCTACCCTCCTTAAAAGAAGTTTCGTCCCGAAACTTAAAACAAGTAGGGAGAAGAAATATTTCGCCAGGAAAAACTCAACGAGACACACAAGAATGCGTAACTAATGCCCAACGGCGAAATGTTACAAACAACGCAAAGGAATATACGGCGTGTAAACACGCTCCACGGTGACCAACACAACGTCGCCGTTAGGGATATAATAAAACCGACAAGTGACAAGCGTCATCAAACGGATACTATAGCCAAGTCAATTATCCGATAATCACAAAACACAACGAACGAAAATCAATATGATTGATCAACCCAACGGTACATCAATCAAAACGCGAGTCAACCGCTGAACAAACACGGAATCCCATCGCCTAAGGGATGGAAGATTGAAAACGAAACTAATTTCCCGAACTAAAGGGAATTACGAAGGAGCCTGAACGTTCAACAATCACGAAACGAGAACAAAAACCGAACAAACAAACGATCGAGACAACAAAAATCGAAGAATCATGTTCGAATCACGAAGAACAATAAAGTTCGACAATAACTCCCAGGATGATCTGGTGAGAACTACAAGACATGCATTCCCAAAAGATCCACAGGAAAGGGAATAGCGATTGAAAAGTCACAACGACAAATATGTTATCCCGAAATGATATCACACTCGTTCGATAAACAAAAACAAGGGCAGGACAAGCTCAGAAATGTCAACGAACATAAATGAGTCGACAAAGTAGAAAATACAGAAGTTCAAAATCCGATCCCTTCGAATAAAAGGACTAGTAGAACCAAATGATGTTACTCCCGAACAAAGTTCACAAGAATCGAACCGAACTCGAAAAAAGTCACACCGATAACCAGATCGGCCCACAACAAGATCACAGCTCGTTCGGACGATGAAGCTGAAATACCGAACAAGTTCATAAAGTACCAACGAACAAGAGCGAATCGATAGACTGGGGAAGAGAAAACACAGAAGTCAAAATAGTACGGGCATTACCTCCGACCTCGTCCACGAAATTCACAAAAACGGGAGCAAGGTAACAAGACATTAAACAATCGACGCATAACGGAACCATCACCGATGCACACGGTCATACCAAACCAAGCTCTAACAGCTCGCACATGCGGGACAACGCAGAGATTGCCATGAGGCGACAACATTCAATACCAACACTCCGCCTCTCACAGGGGCTAGCACACCCAATGTGTGGAAAGCGTCTCAACGCTCACACCGCCAATTCGATCATACTCGGGAGAAAGTATCCAAATGACAACGCGAACATCACACATACATACCCAGCCCTCAAACGGGAATGGATAGGTTTTTAAAAAAACGAAAACCTCATTTTGAAAATAATTTAGAAGAATCTTGGTTGATCTTGAGTATCACCTTTCAAAAAGTATAAACGTGAAACATCGTTATCGAGACACTGGAGAACCATTTCGCATTTGATAAGAATGAAGATACTTTCTCTTAATGAAAACTTTCAAAATATTCGACCCTCGGGTCTAAATAAAAGTGTTGAAAATATCTCAAAACATTTTGGTCCCCGAGGTAGAAAATTTTTGAAATACATTGTGGCATCTTGGATGTACCACAAGAAAATAACCCATTTGAAAAGTATGTCTCAAATTTATTTTTCTAAGATACTCAAGGTTTTCAAAATCCAATAGGCCGAATGCCCAAAACTCACACATACCGACGTTCACTAAAACAACTCCTAGCACACGCATCAAAGCGTTTAAAATCAAGACAATACATGTCTTTAAACGAAAATAAACGATAAAATACCATATTCGAACAAAACCACCGATAAAATACCCTCCCGCACTGGCTAGTGAACAAGTCGAACGCGTATAAGCACAAAGCCTCCACAAGAGGTTTGTAAAACGTGCAAATCAATTCGAAATCATCAACAACGGACAAAAACAACAATAACAAGACATCACAAACGATTTACATTCCTCGTATAAATCAAATACGAGAGTCGACTAAATATATATCGTGAAATCAAAATTCACATAAGGATTCCACCACTTAACAAATAATCATAAAAATAGCTCGTGTCACACGAGGCACAACACAAAGAAGGAGACTTACTTCCACAGTGTCGCACGAAGATGATGATCGCCCCACGATACTAATCACGACCAACAAACTCAAACGACGCGTCGCGACATTCGACTCGGACTAAATCCGGCGAGACAAAACTCAATAGACACCATCGACCCGACAACCTAGGTTTTCACAACCTAAGCTCCGATACCATTTATGTAACACCCCAATCCGCTCAGGATATTACACGCCGTAGAACCTTTCCTCAAGGATCTACCAGCCGGTAACGACATTTAACATCTCGACAATGCCTTCAAGGCTACAATGACTCGATGACCGATTTGGTCTTTCCACGATACATACAACTCAAAGACAACTCATGCCCACGCAGGGACAAAATACAACTACACCCGCATAACGGAACAATACAAAGAATGAAAATAAAGTACAATCCGAACCAACACACGATGTACGGTTCCTCATGTGATTAGTATCGATCATCTTTCATCATCCTTCGTGCCGACCGGTGTTATGCTCCAAAACACGAATGCAAAACAGACATCCACCCCCGAATACTCGGGGTTAGCAAAACTCCTTTGTTTTGCTAGTGCAAATACAAAGTGCAAATACGAGCCATACAATTCACATTCCACGAATAATAATAACCGAGGATCCTCAAAGATCCAAACGAAGCGAAAAGTACTTCCCGAGGCAAGGGTTTGAGAAAACATTTCAAAAACGAAATATCATAAATCAATGGAAGTAATTTATAAAAGCAGTTTAGAATGCCATCGAGAGTTTTAATAGAAAACAATTTAGGATTATCAAATCCTACTTTTCGAAAACCAAAGACAAAAGGGGTCACCGCCCAAAGGTTTACTTTCGAAAAATGACATTAACCAACCGTTGGGATTTTAGCCCCAAATCCGTAAAACGACTTTTACAAAACCATTGGGATTTTAGCCCCAAATCTCATCAACTCACAGTACACAAGAACGACCAGGAGGTTCGTATCCCAACATCAAAATCCACAAATAAAGGATTTAAAACAAACAACAAAATACTCCAGTGCCATCCTAGCCAAGTAAGCCAAACGAACACTTACCTCTTACACACTTAGTCAATGCATGCAATCATGAAAACCGTTCGAAAGCACTCATTTCCGGAAATGCCAATATCAAATCACGTTAGCAAAAATGCACCACAATTAACCGTCGATCCACACCTCCGTGGACCCCTACCGAGACCCCGTCGGATCTAACCCGTAGTGGTTAAAAGCAAAGCTCGTCGATCCACACCTCCGTGGACCCCTACCGAGACCCCGTCGGATCTAACCCGTAGTGAGCATACACACACACACGTTACTCATGCAACACTAATATGCTAAGAATGTAAGTTCATTACGAATACTTACTAGAGATGGCCATTAACTCAACACCATTATCAAACTCTTCAAAATTACGATAACAAGATTAAATAAGGGAATACACGATTCCATAACTTAAACAATAGGAGTATTATCATAAAATCCTTCAACGTTCAAAATAACCAAATCATAATCAATTCTCAAAACACCGTTCACAAAACACACGCGTTTTGAAAGAAAGCCTTTAACGAGGCCAACCCGAAATCCTTTTGAAACTTCATTTCAAATAACCGAACAAACACATCAAAACGACCACCGATCATCATATACATAAAACGAGAAAAGTATGGGCAAGGTACTTGCCTCGATACCACGAGCACTGAACCACGAACGGATACGGCTCAACCGGGAAGCTTCGGAACGCCCGATGCTAACGAAAAGGAAGACGACAATGAAGCGGAGCGGAAGAATCAAGCACGGCCGTGAGGAAAGCGAAAATGAACCTAACGATTCGAATAGCACAATCACAACCACTTCTAAGCGATTATGGAAATGGAATACACCGGAACCCGCCTACGATTCATGTATATTCATACCGAAAACAACAACGAGGGCGGACCACAACCAAACCCTCTCGATTAGTAAAAATCACGAAATATACCATGAATCCGTAGGAAACTAAGAATACCAACAAGAATAATCATATTCATCATGAATCCATCAACGAAACGGAAAGAATCGGACAAAACCCCAAAATCCCCAATTATCCAAAAAGGTAGGGTTTCAAGAGACATTACCTTGAGTGATTCAAGTGTTAAGATCCGTAGAACACGCGTTAGATTGATTATCCGAGCCTCACAATCGAAAAGAAATGATGAAAATCGACCCCCGGATGAAGAACTCTCTCCCTCTCTATCTCTCTCTCGCGACTCTGTGGAAAAAAATGGGAAAGAATGAGGCATTCACGCTCAAAACCACATTTATAGTGCAACACAGAGACCCTATCGGCCGGCCTATCGGCGATAGGCCCAACCGATAGCCATACGGAATGCCGCGTAAGTCTATCGACCCCCTATCGGCCGAAAGGCTCTGAAGTGCTCGGCCAAAACTAAAGCGACCATAACTCTCTCGTCAGGACTCGATTGACTCACCGTTTGAACCATTGGAAAGCTAACTCGATGTTCTATAATATTGCAAAGATTTATAATTTTTGGAGTTACCAAAAATTAATGATGATCTAACAAAGACGAACTCATACTTAGAAAAGTCGTTTAGTAATCCTGAATTCAACAAAAGCGACACGAAACCCGAACACGAATACGGGCAGAAGATACGGTTACGAAGTACTCACAAAGACGAATCTAAGAGCTAGTAGAACACTCAATTCCGACCACCCGAAGGCTCGAGATTCGACAACGGAAGGTAATTACCCCAAACTTTGGGAAATTACGAAAATGGCCCAAATGCCCGAAAATCACCATACGTGATCGAATAACCAAAACGAAGTTCACAACACGTCTAACAAAGTTAAACGGACTTGCGGGAAACTCGAAACAGCAGTTTCGGTCGAGATTCGCAAGAATCGAACTCAAGTGCGGAAAAGTCGCTAAAAAGCACAGAACTCAACGAAACGGCACCGAAACGAACTCGGATGTCAAAAAGTGTAGAATTAATCATTCTCAGAATGACGGAACGGTCATGAGCGAGTCGTCAAAACGGACTCCGACCGAAAAAAAAGAAGTTACCGGAAATCGAAAATTGCGGATATTACAATGTTGACATGTAATATCCTGTTCATGGTTTTTATAACGACCTTGCTGGTTGGATTTTATGTTGAATATGTATGTCGAGTTGTGAGTCCCACAGTAGGGGTTCATGACGATATAACTGTAGAACCCCAAAAATGACGGCTATTACAGTGTTGTGGACCCCATACTAGGACCCACTAGGTGATACAAACACACTAACCAACCATAATATAACTGAAGTACTGAACCACATAATATTACCCAACACTCAGTATCTTTCAAATCTTTCGCTGTCATGATGCTCCTCCTGTGCCTTAGCCTTCCATCGATCTAAAATATAATAAAAAGTATTTCGCCCAAAACCACAGGGTCAGATATTGTAGCGACCACTTTTCTAAATATGATTCTTCTAATTTAAGAAGAGTAAATAAAAATTTTGCAGCGGAAATACATTTTTAAGAAAAATAAACTTAATAATCGCAAGTAATATTCCCAAGTCACCATTAAATAAAAACATAATTTGTCGTTAAAATAAAACAAATGGAACAATCGTTCATAAAACATGGTTTGAGAAAAATAACATTAAATAAATAAATATCTAGTCATAGGCTTGATCATTCCACTCTCAAGCGCATGCCACACCGAGCTCCTCAACCTGAAAAGGGGTAAATAGTGGGGTGAGCTTCCAACTCGCTCAGTGTGGAGAGTACGCAATATGTCTACGTTAATTACTAAATATATTAGCAAGTATAAACAACATGGTGATAAATTCGATGCCGTCGGCTGGCAGAAGGCTTTATGCACAATTAAGTGCTTCGTGATTTGCACATTTAAGTGCTTCTGACTGATTGCACATTTAAGTGCTTCTGACTGGTTGCACATTTAAGTGCTTCTGACTGATTTCACGTGCACATACGAGACAATATATAAAGCAATTAAAATAAACAAAAGCGTAATAAATCCCCACACCTGGATAAAATGCAGTTCTTGACTTGAATGTGATGAAGATGCTTGACTCGATAATTCTAGGCCCGTAAATTCTTGTTATTATCTACAATTAATAATAATAAAAAAAATTATTATTATTATATTACTGAGAATTAAATTGTAAGTGAATAATAATAGTAATTAAAAATGTCAACATGTTAAAAGCTTGGCCGAAAGGGACTGAAATTGAAGAAATTATAATTGATTGGGGCTAAGCGAAATAATTATAAACCAGATGGGCAAGAAGGAAGAAGGCTGAAAATTTGAGGGTGAAATTGATATACACTAAAAACTGATTTGGGGTCAAATCGAGAAGGTCTGGAACATGGGGGTTAAATTGAAGAACCACAAAAATTAGCTGGGTATAAAAACCCTTTTACCACTAAAGAAGTCAGCCGACAACTTGCTACTTCTTCTTCCTCAATTCCTCTCTCTCGATGTCCTCTCTCTCTCCCTCTCATATCCTCTTTCTCACTTCTTCTCGGTTCATCTCTCTCCCTGCTCTCTGAAAACAAAAAAAAATATATCTCTCTCTCTCTCTAAAGTTCTTGGCCGACAACCACACACTCAAAATACACACCAAGGTGTGATCGATTCACACAGACCATAAAGCACAGAGATTAAACAAAAGGGCTTCGGCCCTTGTCCTCCGATGGACGACGCAACCAAGAAATATTGCGACGGGAAGTCAGGGCAAGGAAATAGAGGTAAGGAACTGGTTCTTGATTGATGGCCGGTTACTTTTCCTGTTCGGATTGGTTGTTGTATGTGGGTTCCGATATGGATTCGGCCATGAGTTCGGACCGGTTTTGATTCTCTGAAATTGGGATGGAACTTGTGGTGCGATTCTTGTTCGGGTGCTTGTATTCCAGTTTCACGTTTGGGGTTTTGAATTCCGATTTGGGCTGGGGTTAATTTCGGGCTCAAGAGTCGGCAGAATTAGTAAGGACTAAGGAGGACGGCCGGAGCCGACGAATATTAACTGTACTCGGCTTGACTGTGTTGGGTGTCTTTTGTGTAATCAAAGGGTATAGCAGGGGGAAAAATTTACCTGTTGTGCTCCTGTGTAGAAATCTGAAGTCTGATATTTGTGAAATGTGTTCTGCTCGGTTGCTGTGGGATTTATGATGAGTTTAGGAAAAGGAATGGATATGAATTGTCATGGATTGTTATTTATATTTTTAGTCTAGGATTTAACTACTCATTCCATGATGACAAAACTCCCCCCATTATGCCCACTACCTCCATTAAGGAAGTTAATGAAGGTGCAGAAAACTCCCCCATGTTTTGATCGTGTGTGAGTGGAAGAGGATGTTGGGCTTGGCATTTGGGCCGGGTTATCAGGTTAGACAATAAAATAGGAATTGGGTTGGATATTATAATGGGTCTGGCTTAGGCCGGCCCAAAGTAAATGGATTAAATTAATTAAAATGAAATTGTAAAATTTTATGGATAACGATTAATATCACTTAAAATTTGACTCGGGCCTAGAAATGACGATATGAAACACGATAAAATAAAATAAGAAATGACACGACATGAATCACGTGACTCGACATGAATTATATTGACAAATGAATTTGCATGATCATGAAATAAAATGAATTAAACGATAAATTATCCGGGCATTAATTTAATAAAATTGAATATGTTTTCTATAATTCACAATAAATGTATGTGTGAAATCGGGGTGTTACAACCTACCCCCCTTTAACAAATTTTCGTCCTCGAAAATTAAGTTTCGTACCTTGAAAAATGAATGTTGGATACTTAGAACGAATCTCCTCTTCACGTTCCCAAGTTGCCTCATTTGGTCCATGACGACTCCATTGAACTTTCACCAATTTAATCTCTTTGTTTCGTAACTGGTGTACCCTACGCCCCAAAATAGCTATAGGTACCTCCTCATAAGTCAGATTCTTGGCTACATGCAACTCTTTGAAATTGCATACATGACCAGGATCATGTACGCATTTTCTCAGCATGGAGACGTGAAAGACATTGTGCACTCCTGACAATTCCACCGGCAATGCCAAACTATAAGCAAGATCACCAACAGGACCCAAAATCTCAAAAGGTCCGATATAACGAGGCTGTAGCTTTCCCTTTTTACCGAATCGTATTACTCCTTTCATCGGCGCTACTTTCAGGAACACCTTCTCTCCAATCTCAAATTGGATATCTTTCCTCCGTTTATCCGCATAAGACTTCTGCCGATCCTGGGCAGTCTTAATTCTACTTCGATTTCGCTATTTTCTCTACATCTGCTCGATCAATTCTGGACCCAAAATTTTTCCTTCTCCAACCTCACTCCAATAAAGGGGCGATCGACATTTTCTTCCGTACAGAGCCTCATATGGGGCCATTTGTATAGTTGCTTGGTAACTATTGTTATAAGCAAACTCCACTAACGGCAAAATATTCTCCCAATTCTCACCAAGATCAAGAACACACGCCCTCAACAAGTCTTCAAGTGTCTTGATAGTCCGCCAGATTGACCATCGGTTTGCGGATGATATGCGATCGAAATTCAACTTAGTGCCCAAAGCACTCAAGACTCTTCCAAAATTTCGACGTAAATCGCGGATCTCTATCTGATACGATCGACACTGGAACACCATGTAGCCTCAAAATCTCCCGGATATAAATCTGTGCATATTGTTCCATACTGTAAGTCATCCTCACAGGTAGAAAATGAGAGGACTTCGTCAAACGATCTACTATCACCCAGATAGCGTCGTTCTTCCTCACGGTTCGTGGCAGACCAACCACGAAATCCATTGTGATATGCTCCCATTTCCATTCTGGGATTTCCAACGGTTGAAGTAAACCTCCTGGCCGTTGGTGTTCTGCCTTCACCTGCTGACATATCATACACTTCTCCACAAATACACCAATGTCCCGTTTCATTCCTCTCAACCAAAAGAACTTCTTCAGGTCGTGGTACATCTTTGTACCTCCCGGGTGAGCGGAGTATGGTGCATTGTGAGCTTCTTCAAGGATTTGCTTCCTAAGGGATGGATCCTTAGGAACACATAACCTCCCCTCATAAGTCAAAACGTCGTCTGCGGAAACGACCAACTTCTCAATACTCCCAGCTTGTGCTCGATCCTTCATCTTGCACAAGAACTTATCACGTGGTTGAGCCTCCTTAATCTTATCCCTCAAGTTTGGTTGCAAGACCAAAGATGATAGGATTGCTTTCGAATGTTTTGAAGACTCAACTACCTCAATCCTCAACTGGGAGAACTCCTTTATCAAACTCTCCTGATCGGTCAAGCAAGCTAACTCGCCTCTAGTCTTCCGACTCAAGGCATCAGCTACCACATTAGCCTTACCCGGATGGTAATGAATAGTACAATCATAGTCCTTCACCAATTCTAACCATCGCCTTTGCCTCATGTTAAGGTCCTTCTGTGTGAAAATATACTTCAAACTTTTATGGTCAGTGTATATCTCACACTTTCCTCCGTAGAGATAGTGACTCCAAATCTTCAGCGCATGTACTACAACGTGACTCCAGATCATGCGTTGGATAGTTCAACTCATGTGGTTTAAGCTGTCTCGATGCATAGGCTACTACTTTACCATGTTGCATCAGAACACAACCCAACCCCTGCTTTGAGGCATCACTATAAATAACAAAGTCTTCCGTCGGATCAGGAATCATTAATACTGGTGCCGAGGTTAGTCTCCTTTTCAACTCTTGAAAACTTTCCTCGCACTTGTCGTTCCATTCAAACCTCACGCCTTTCCTTGTTAACTGGGTCATAGGAGTGGCGATTTTCGAAAATCCTTCGATAAATCTCCTATAATAGCCAGCTAGGCCCAGAAAGCTGCGGACTTCGCTCGCATTCTTGGTTACTCCCCAACTACTCACTGCTACAACTTTATCGGGATCAACCTCAATTCTTTTTGAAGTCACCACATGTCCAAGGAATCCAACTCTGTTTAACCAAAACTCACATTTCTTGAATTTAGCATACAACTTCTCCTTGCGAAGTGTCTCCAATGTAATCCTCAAATGTTCTTGGTGTTGTTCCTTGTCCTTAGAATACACCAAGATGTCATCTATAAAGACGATCAGGAACTTATCTAAGTAAGGTTGGAACACCCTGTTCATCAAATCCATAAAGACTGCTGGTGCATTACTCAAGCCAAAAGGCATCACTACAAATTCAAAATGTCCATAACGGGTTCTGAAGGCCGTCTTGGGAATGTCACACTCCCTAATCTTCAGTTGGTGATACCCCGACCGTAAATCAATCTTCGAAAAGGTTCCGGCTCCCCTCAACTGATCGAATAGATCCTCGATTCTCGGTAGTGGGTACTTGTTCTTCACCGTGAATCGATTCAGCTCTCTGTAATCTATACACATCCGAAGTGACCCATCCTTCTTTCTTACAAACAGTACTGGTGCACCCCAGGGTGACACGCTAGGACGAACAAATCCGAGCTCCAGTAGCTCTTGAATTTGGACCTTCAATTCTTGAAGTTCCCTCGGAGCCATTCTATATGGCGCTTTGGATGTTGGGGCCGCCCCTGGGACCAAATCAATACTAAACTCAACTTGTCGGTCGGGTGGGACTCCCGGCAAATCTTCTGGAAACACATCCAGAAACTCTTGTACTATAGGTACGTCTGTAGGGGACACCTCGTTAGTACGAGTGTCGACCAAACTCACCAAGTAGCCCTGACATTTCTCCTTCCTTAGACCTCTGAATGCTTTCATGGCTGTGATTACTCTTGGTACGGTCCTACTCTTAGTACCATAAAAGGTGATCGACTCGCCTTTGGAACACCTCAATGTTACCTTCTTCTCACGACAACTTATATCGGCATCATGTCTATCGAGCCAGTCCATACCAAGGATCACATCAAAATCCATCGAGTTAATTAAATACAGGCTAGCGTCAAATTCTCTACCTCCTATCTCAATATTCTCGTCAATCATTGTATTAGTGAGGATCGTATTTCCTGACGGTAAGCTAACCTCAAGAGACTCAACAGTTCTAATGTTTTTATGACCAATAGCATGATAAAACTTTGCAGACATAAAAGTATGTGTGGCACCTGTGTCAAATAAAGCAAAAGCAGGCACACTAGATATCATAAGCATACGATCTTGTCTGCGGGATTCTCATCTGCGTCCTTTTGGGTCAAAGAATAAATACGAGCCTTTCCTCCAGAACCTTGACCTTTGGCCCTTTGGAGATGACAATTCGAAGCTGCATGCCCTGGCTACTTGCATCTGTAGCAGACACCTTTTCCATACAAACACTCCCCGCCATGATTCTTACCACACTTCGAGCACTCTGGATTACTGGTTTGAGGCTTAGGTCCGGACCTTTGATCAACCTTTGCTTGCTTATTAGAGACCATGGCCTTATTTTGGTTTCCATTCCAATGCCTCTTACCAATATTAGGCTTCGTAGACTGTTGTTGATCCAGATTATGGCTAGCCTCAACCTCTTGTGCTCGAAAAACCATCTCGGTATAGGGTAGCACCCCATGACCAGCCACGATGTGACGAATACTCGGGCGTAAACCACTCCGGAACTTAAGGGCCCTCTTTCGATCTGTATCCACCATGTGCTCCACAAAGAAGCTGATTTGGTTGAATTTTCTTTCATATTCTTCAACCGTCATTCCTCCTTGTTCCAGGTTCCAAAACTCTCTCCATCTTCTCTTGGTAGTGCTGTGGGTAGTACTGTTCCATCACTATTTCCTTGAACCGATCCCATGTTAATGCAGCACGCTCGGCCGCCGGCCTCAAACGCCAATAGCTTATCCACCAGCGTCCAGCATCCTCCACCATTTGATATTGTCCACAAATAATTCTTTGCGCATCGGTGCACCCAATGAGCTCAAAGGTGCGCTCCAGCGACATAAACCATTCATCAACGAAAGCTGGTCCTTCCCGACCGTTGAATGTGGGTGGGGTGAAACGTCGGAATTGTTGCACGACTTGTGCCTGAGTAGGAGCTGGCACGTTATTGTTGTGGTTATCCTGACCTTCGTCACCACCACCAAGGTTAGCATTCTGACCACCGAGATTATCTGCACCTCGGTTAGCTGGGCGTCCACGAGTTGCCATTATCCTAAGGCATACCACACGCAACGATCCTTCAGTACTTACCCAACGAGAGGGAGAAATAAAATGGAGCGTTACACTGCATCTATAGGTTGAGCACCAGAGATTTCTAGCAATGATGACTTTCGCATGTCACACATATACTTATGAATTTATAAGAAAACAATTTCATGCCCAAATATTTTATCATAAAATTCTTATGTACAAAATAGACTGAAGATGCATCTATAATGCATAAATCATGGTTGATCTGGTAAACTGCATCTATCACATAATGAATAATAATAACTTAATATACCTTGGAGTCGACGTGGAGCGGCAGAGGTGGATGATCATAATTGCTAAAGAAATATTTGACTACTTGCGAAAATGAAATTTTAGTTTAGAAAAAGAAACCATTTTAACGAGTATACAGAATCGTAGACCCGCTCTGATACCACTTATGTAGCGACCACTTTTCTAAATATGATTCTTCTAATTTAAGAAGAGTAAATAAAAATTTTGCAGCGGAAATACATTTTTAAGAAAAATAAACTTAATAATCGCAAGTAATATTCCCAAGTCACCATTAAATAAAAACATACTTTGTCGTTAAAATAAAACAAATGGAACAATCGTTCATAAAACATGGTTTGAGAAAAATAACATTAAATAAATAAATATCTAGTCATAGGCTTGATCACTCCACTCTCAAGCGCATGCCACACCGAGCTCCTCAACCTGAAAAGGGGTAAATAGTGGGGTGAGCTTCCAACTCGCTCAGTGTGGAGAGTACGCAATATGTCTACGTTAATTACTAAATATATTAGCAAGTATAAACAACATGGTGATAAATTCGATGCCCGTCGGCTGGCAGAAGGCTTTATGCACAATTAAGTGCTTGGTGATTTGCACATTTAAGTGCTTCGTCGATTGCACATTTAAGTGCTTCGATAGTTGCACATTTAAGTGCTTCGATCGATTTCACGTGCACATACGAGACAATATATAAAGCAATTAAAATAAACAAAAGCGTAATAAATCCCCACACCTGGATAAAATGCAGTTCTTGACTTGAATGTGATGAAGATGCTTGACTCGATAATTCTAGGCCCGTAAATTCTTGTTATTATCTACAATTAATAATAATAAAAAAAATTATTATTATTATATTACTGAGAATTAAATTGTAAGTGAATAATAATAGTAATTAAAAATGTCAACATGTTAAAAGCTTGGCCGAAAGGGACTGAAATTGAAGAAATTATAATTCTGATTGGGGCTAACTGAAATAATTATAAACCAGACTGGGGCAAGAAGGAAGAAGCTGAAAATTTGAGGCTGAAATTGATATACACTAAAAAACTGATTTGGGGTCAAATCGAGAAGGTCTGGAACATGGGGGTTAAATTGAAGAACCCTAAAAATTAACTGGGTATAAAAACCCTTTTACCCTAAAGAAGTCAGCCGACAACTTGCTACTTCTTCTTCCTCAATTCCTCTCTCTCGATGTCCTCTCTCTCTCCCTCTCATATCCTCTTTCTCACTTCTTCTCGGTTCATCTCTCTCCCTGCTCTCTGAAAACAAAAAAAATATATATATCTCTCTCTCTAAAGTTCTTGGCCGACAACCACACACTCAAAATACACACCAAGGTGTGATCGATTCACACAGACCATAAAGCACAGAGATTAAACAAAAGGGCTTCGGCCCTTGTCCTCCGATGGATGACGCAGCCAAGAAATATTGCGACGGGAAGTCAGGGCAAGGAAATAGAGGTAAGGAACTGGTTCTTGATTGATGGCCGGTTACTTTTCCTGTTCGGATTGGTTGTTGTATGTGGGTTCCGATATGGATTCGGCCATGAGTTCGGGCCGGTTTTGATTCTCTGAAATTGGGATGGAACTTGTGGTGCGATTCTTGTTCGGGTGCTTGTATTCCAGTTTCACGTTTGGGGTTTTGAATTCCGATTTGGGCTGTGATTAATTTCGGGCTCAAGAGTCGGCAGAATTAGTAAGGACTAAGGAGGACGGCCGGAGCCGACGAATATTAACGGGTACTCGGCTTGACTGTGTTGGGTGTCTTTTGTGTAATCAAAGGGTATAGCAGGGGGAAAAATTTACCTGTTGTGCTCCTGTGTAGAAATCTGAAGTCTGATATTTGTGAAATGTGTTCTGCTCGGTTGCTGCGGGATTTATGATGAGTTTAGGAAAAGGAATGGATATGAATTGTCATGGATTGTTATTTATATTTTTAGTCTAGGATTTAACTGCTCATTCCATGATGACAAAACTCCCCCCATTATGCCCACTACCTCCATTAAGGAAGTTAATGAAGGTGCAGAAAACTCCCCCATGTTTTGATCGTGTGTGAGTGGAAGAGGATGTTGGGCTTGGCATTTGGGCCGGGTTATCGGGTTAGACAATAAAATAGGAATTGGGTTGGATATTATAATGGGTCTGGCTTAGGCCGGCCCAAAGTAAATGGATTAAATTAATTAAAATGAAATTGTAAAATTTTATGGATAACGATTAATATCACTTAAAATTTGACTCGGGCCTAGAAATGACGATATGAAACACGATAAAATAAAATAAGAAATGACACGACATGAATCACGTGACTCGACATGAATTATATTGACAAATGAATTTGCATGATCATGAAATAAAATGAATTAAACGATAAATTATTCGGGCATTAATTTAATAAAATTGAATATGTTTTCTATAATTCACAATAAATGTATGTGTGAAATCGGGGTGTTACAAACACACTAACCAACCATAATATAACTGAAGTACTGAACCACATAATATTACCTAACACTCAGTATCTTTCAAATCTTTCGCTGTCATGATGCTCCTCCTGTGCCTTAGCCTTCCCTCGATCTAAAATATAATAAAAAGTATTTCGCCCAAAACCACAGGGTCAGATATACATGATAATAAATCTTAAGATGTTATACAAATCACATACAATAGATCTAAATAAAACAAACCCCACTGTCGAACATACCCTCGAACGTATGAACAATCAGTCACAAACCATCGAGCATAACTAATCACACATGGTGTATGAACGACCAGTCAAATATGCCTCAAGACGAACATCATAGTATGCCCGATCCGAAAATTTGTTCACGAGGTAATCATCTCGTATGCATGGTCTAATGTGGAAACATCAACACACGACCATATGTGCGTGACTTAAAATCAAACACATACCAATCGGCACGTAGATATAATTCCAGAAATGTCACGAAACAACATGACAAAAAATTCAAATGATCAACATATCCAACAAAGATTAAAGGAACTCACCGAAATTACAACAACGATCAACGAGATAAACGGTATCAATAATAGTGAACTTGGAATTATAATCCCACAATAAAATGATTGACACAATCAATAAAAAATCCTAGATATGAATAATATATTCATAAAGCATTACACTTACATGAAATGTACAACATTCACAAAAACTCATTTATCATTATAACCACGCAAGATAACTTGCCTAAATTCTGAAAGGCGAAAAGTAGTCTTCCCTTGAATGAATGAGCAATTCTTCGACAAACAAAACTCACTCGAGCAAGCAACCTTGAATGAAATGCAATGCATTCAATAACACGACATCACAATACCAATATCGAATTCATGGATATTGATATCCTCGGTTCGACATGAATAGTTTCAAGCTATTTAAATGAATATCAAAGTCCTAAATTATGAATTCCAACCTCCTCAATTCATCTCTATGATCAAGACAATATGTTTATAATGTTCTTCAACATTTATGACAATCCAATCTACAAGGATTATAAAGAAAAGCTTCCAATTAATCATTCTATTATAACAATATCATCATTTATCTTTATTTTCTCAAGAACATTACCAACACTTAAACATGATTTCCTAAACAATCAGCAATCACCGATTTATCAAGAATTTCAGATTTAACATCAAGTTTAATTTAAACATATCTAAACGATGATAAATATTTCATAACTCATCATAATCTTTCATTATATGGCTATAACCTCCCAAGAACATCAGTGGTATCAACAATCACCTTCCAACTATGTTGATCATCTAACAATCTTGACATAATTTTTCAAAATATGATTATAACATCCAAGTATTTCTAAACATCCAGAACATACTCATACTCAAGTTATAATCATCATGTTCTTCATCATGTGTTCATAAAGACCAACAATAATCATGCTATCCTCCAACAATTTAACAACACGTGAAGTAATCACCAACAGTATTATAATCATCTAGGAATTGATACAAGATTAGACAACATACCTCTTGAAGATGAACAAATGTCTCTTAGAAGAAATGGATGAAATCTTAAGGTTCAATCCGCTTCCAATCGCTTCATAATCATTAAATATGATCGATCCCATGAACACACAAGTGTTTGGGTCTCACAATAACTCTAAGGACTCTCTCGCTCGGATAGAATGAAAAATGGCCGAAGTGATGATGACTACTCTTCTCAAGGTTCTGCAAGAAAGTCAGGTATATATAATATACATTACTAGCGTGCACTAATGAGTATGTTAGAGCTTGCTAGCGCATTTCAGCAGAAAGGTGAATTTTTGAACCTCATTAGCGTACGCTACTCTCAAACTTAGCGTACACTAATCAACCATATTATATGTACGCAAACATCCGTTGACTACATCCAAGCACGCGTCAAAAGCAGTTGTGACCACACATTAGATTCCCTTGGACTGATCTACAGTTAGCATGCGCTATCCCTATCCTTCAGCGCGCGCTAAACTTCTATTGACTCAGCTATGCACATTCATGCGGAAAGTCATATAAATGGCATTGAAGCCATATAAATGGCAGTAAATCCATCAGATCATTTGGCATTAAAGCTATATAAATAGTTATCAATTCGTCAGATTCTTCGACAGTTAAACTATATAAATGGTAAAGGTTACATCTCTTTTGCATAGTGACTATAATGAGAATTCTGCAATCTTTGTGCGTTTTAATTCACCCTCGATATTAAGATCTTGTCTGGATGGGAAATGGTTAGGGAAATAATCATTTTCCTGTAATATTATTGTTATGGTATGCACTCGAATATCACTATGAGGATGAGAGCTAGGACATTTGTATAATTATGAATTTACGTTGAATTAATAAAAGGCACCAGTTATTTTCTTTTTTACTGTATGTCATGGACATTCTTTTTTTGGTAAATAAATCAAAATAATATCCACATAGTTGAGTAGAAACATTCCACTCCTTAGTGTTTAGAAATCAGTTAATTTATCTGCAAGTCGATAAAATTTAACTGCGCAACTAAGTTTAGAAAAGACTTGTATAACGTATGCTTGGACAAGTGCTTGTCTTCACTAGGGAGTAGTATGAGCATTTGGTATAAGTATGTTAATTGGATTAGTATACTCGGATACAACTCACCTTGATTCAGTGACATGGATTTCGCTCTATGATAGTCAATAACTGAATCGTAAGGTTATGATAGGACTTGAGTGTTTAGTAGAAGATGTACTTGTTTCACTAAGATAACTATTAGAGTAGTTCGATCCAATCACCTGTCGGTAGGGGTCAACTTCAAAGTACAGCTTGATAAGCAGCGGAAACCCTAGCCTCATAGACCTCTAAGACGCAATGTCAGTCATCAATAGTATGCTCCCCGAGCATACAAACAGCTTCAGCTGCCAGCCAGAAAGAAGGTTGTACCTAAGTATCAATGGTATGCACTGCAGTACTATCAACAATATAGTGCCCCTAGATACTGGGTACAAGAAGCCAAGTATCCGTACCATAAGCAGGCTGCCGCACAGTTTTATCATCAACAAATCTGGAAATCCAACTGGAAACCCAAAAGGCAAGCAATTAGGCCGAAGAAAATGGTTCCTCCTCCAAGACGGCAACCGTAATGGAGCCAAAACACCAAATTTTACATGCATAATAATTAGGCTTACAGCGATTACATACCTTCCCCATGTAAATCTCCCAAAACAGGACCAAATGTAACCTATAGTAAACTAGTTGCTGTTAGGCAAATTTGGGTACCTAAAGGCACTAATAACCAAGGACCCAAAAATCAAAGGGGACCTAAATCTACTTAATCTTTTTTATTACAGGATATCAAGGAGAAGGACATCTGGTATTTTGATAGCGGATATTCTCACCACATGATAGGGGATATCAGCAAGCTGTCAGATTATGTATAAGTTTACAGTCCAAAGGTGCGAATCGGTGACAAATCAAAAGGAAGAACAAGAGGAAAGGAACCCTGCTTGTAGGAACAAAGTCACCTATGTAGCTTATATTGAAGGACTACAATACAATTTTACTTAGTATTAGCCAGTTCTATGACAAACAGTTCTCGGTCAAATTCTATGTAGATCATTGTAGGGTGAGATCACCAAGACCAAGCAAATCGTACTAACAGGAATCCGGTCACGTAACATGTACATTGCTGACTGGAAACCCACAAGCTCCATAATTTCTTGTTTTGTTACGAAAGGCACTGCAGTTAAAGCTGGCAATGTCACAAGAGGATGTCGCGTGTTAATTTCAAGACTATCAACAAGCTAGATGGACAGGGGATGGTCAGAGGCTTGCCCGATGACTCATTTCATAAAAACAGTGTCTGTAGACCTTGTCAGAAAGGCAAGCAAGTCAACACCTCCTTGAAGAGCAAGTCATACCTTTCCACCCACATGGTCTTGGATTTTCTACAAATGGATCTCTATGGTCCTGTGGACCTTGTCAGTCTGGGGGTTACGAAATACTGTCTTGTTATTGTTGATGATTTTTCCAGGTATGGTTGGACTATATTCCTAAACAGGAAGAAAGAAACTACTGGAAAGTTCCCGGAACACCTGAAAAGGCTGCAAAATAAGAAGGGGTTGAGTATTGTATCCATTCGTTTCGAGAGAGGCACAGAATTCACAAAATGCTTTATAGAGCGATACTGTGGGGACAATGGCATACAGCACGAATACTCGGCATCCCAGACTCCTCAACAAAATGGTATTGCCAAAAGAAAGAACAGGACGCTGAAAGAAGAAACAAGAACCATGTAAGCTGCAAGCAAGTTGCCGCAGTATTTATGGGGAGAAGCAACAAATGCAGCGTGCTACATAGAAAACCATTGTATCATCAACAATCATCACAACAAAACAGCATACAAGGTATGGAACAACAAAACTTCAACGGTTTCATACTTTCACATATTTGGATGCACGTGTTACGTGCTCAACAATGGGAAGGATCAACTAAAGAGCTTCGTTGGAAAGTCGGATGAGGGTATTTTCATTGGGTACTCCTCTGTCAGCAAAGCATTCAGGATATTTAACAAACGGAAGTCGACAATAGAGGAATCTATCCACGTAGTCTTTGATGAACCTCATTGTGACCCTACAGAAATAGAAGACCTAACCGAGAGCATCCAGACACTATGTATTAATGAAATCCCCCACACTCCAATAGAACCTATTGTAACACCCCCAAGACGTTCGGGGCATATTACAGCGCCGTGGACTCCACACTATGGAATCCACCAGGCTAACGTACCAACAAGACATTTGACAACGACAAACGATCATCAATAATACGAAAATTCAAATAAGATTACAATCCGACAATAAAATCCAACATCAATCCATTTCCCAAAACAGGAACACAACATTAACAATTTTGAAATAAGAAGTACTCGAGTACTTAATCCAATTTTATAACACAAAGGTCCCAAAACAAGACATCAAAAGAAATAGACCAAACTGAACACCAACAATTGACCACTGATCAGTATCACGCTTGCCCATCATCCTCATACGGCTCAAGTGCTCGTTTGTCCCCACGATCGATACCTGAAATACAAAAAGTATTTCCCCCATTTAAGGGGTTAGCGACAACTGCTAGTGCAAGTACAATCCATTTGAACTACATTCTAATCAGATGAATATATGCGCCAAAAAGTCATTTTAGAAAACATTTTATATTCCGGAATATTTATGATGTACAATCACAAAACACATTATCTTCAACAAATCACAATTCAAAGTTAACCGTTGGTACGAGACTCACGGCCACCGTACCCCGCAGAGCCCCGTCGGACATCCCTGGGTGGCTAACCACAGTTCGCGTTACGCACACTCACGGCAATACGTATCCCTAGAGGCCCCGTTGGACCGTCCCTAGGTGAACATACACATAATCATCCACAACAACCACGATACAGCCATAATTCAAATACTAGAACATGTAAACAAACGTAAAGTACTTGCCTTTGAGACATTCTTGAAGAAACGGAGTTGAAGCACGACTACGAACGGTCCGGGTGGAAAACGACGGTTCCTAAATGAAGGACCAATACAGTTCAGTCCCCACAGACAACAATACTCTAATGGAATACACCCATAACCCCGATTACATGATACGGCAATGAACGATCAATCGATACGGGCGAGGGTTTACACAAAATCTCCCTGTATCGATAATTCGCGGATTAAAAACAAGAAAGTTGGATTAAGAATCACTCACTAATCACAATCGGTAAAGAATATCGTAATATAGATGAACAATTCGGAACTAAACCCTAGAATCCCGAAAATCCTTCAAATCCGTCAAAATTAGGGTTCCTGAGGAATTACCTTTAATTCGGCTGATGAAGGGTGATTATGCTGATTATGATATGATGGCTCGAATCTACCATGATGGAATTTGAAGAAAACTCCAAATAGAACTGGTGAAAATCGCCTCTGAGGTCGCACGTCGAAGAAACGAAGAGAAAAGAATAAAAATGCTGTTCTGAAACTGTCCGCTGGCTTATATATTCAGTGGAGTTAGCGCACGCTAATCGTCATATGTAGCGCGCGCTAACGGGCCGTGGCAGTCCGGTGGCTATCGCCACCATTCGCTAGCAAACGCTAACAATAGGGAGTTAGCGTCGCTAACCGCACTTCGGTAGCGCACGCAAGGTAACAGGGGTAGCGTGCGCTACCTACACAAGAAGCCAAGATCGCTGATGTCACATCGCCAGTGAAGTCATTGCCGAGGGTATAAAACTCGAAACGCACGACGAAACCAGAATCCAGGAACATAGACGCAAAGCATACAAGACGACGGAGCTGAGCGCTGAAAGAAAATGCAATTCCGACCAACGGAGGGTCCGTAATGCGACAACAAAAAATAAGATTCCCTAAACTATTAGGAATTACAAAAATAGCCCAAGTGCCCGAAAAATCACGAAACGACGTCGGATTTACAAACCGAAAGTCTCCACATGACCAACTCAACCATACGAACTTGTACAAACCAAGAAACAACGAAAACGAATGAGTTTTACAAGAATAGAACGTTCATACGGCAAAACATGCCATAAAACGAAATTACGTGAAAACATCATCAAAACTCATCCAAATGGAAAAACTCCAAGAACAAAATAGATTCAAAATGTCGAAACGGTTACAAGCGAGTCAATAAAAATAGACATACACCAAAAATGGAAACTGCTAAAAGTGCAAAAATTACGGATATTACATTCTCCCCCTCTAAAATAAAGTTTCGTCCCGAAACTTAAGAATCAAAAATCTCGGGGTATCTCGAACGCATATCCTCCTCTAGCTCCCACGTCGCTTCTTCTACTCCGTGCCTCGACCATTGCACCTTAACCAAAGGAATGGTTTTGTGCCTTAACTGCTTGTCACGACGCTCCAAAATTCTGACGGGCCTCTCTTCAAACGTAATATCCTTCTCGATCTCCACGTCCCCAAGTCAATAATGTGGGACGGGTCCGGAACGTACTTCCTCAACTGGGAAACGTGAAATACGCGATGAACATGACTCAGCGACGGAGGTAACGCCAAACGGTACGCTAACTCACCGACTCTCTCAAATACCTCGAAAGGTCCAATATATCTCGGGCTGAGTTTCCCCTTCTTCCCAAAACGGAAAACTCCTTTCGTCGGAGACACTCTCAATAGAACATGATCTCCCACTTCAAACTCCAAAGGTCTACGCCTAACATCTGCATAAGACTTTTGTCGACTCTGAGCAGCCAACATCCTCTTTCTAATCAATTCAACTTTCTCCCTCATCTCCAACACAAGGCCCGGCTCGGTGCCAACCAAATCGGACGGCTCATCCCAACATATCGGTGATTGGCAACGTCGGCCATAAAGTGCCTCATACGGTGCCATCTTAATCGACGCGTGCCAGCTATTATTATAAGTAAACTCAATTAAAGCCAGATGATCCTCCCAGTCACTACTCCAATCTAACGCACACGCGCGCAACAAATCCTCGAACGTCTGAATGGTACGTTCGGACTGCCCATCGGTCTGGGGATGGAAAGAAGTGCTCAGACGTAATCGTGTCCCCAATGCCTTATGTACCGCCTGCCAAAAATGCGATACAAATCGGCCATCTCTATCCGAAATAATGGTCTTCGACGTACCATGAAGTCTCACTATCTGTGCGATAAACACACGAGCCAACTTTTCTGGACCCCAAGTATCCTTGATGCCCAGAAAATGTGCCGACTTAGTTAGTCGGTCTACAATCACCCACACCATATTCATACCAGTCTTCGTCCTCGGCAAACTCATGACAAAATCCATAGAGATGTCCTCCCACTTCCATTCCGGAACGGGAAGTGGTTTCAATAATCCGGCTGGCCGCTGATGCTCAATCTTGACTTGCTGACAAGTCAAACACTTAGCCACAAACTGAACTACCTCCTTCTTCATATCGTTCCACCAGAAATTTTTCCTCAGATCTTTATACATTTTACTCGAGCCCGGATGGACTGAGTAAGGTGATGCATGAGCCTCTCGCATGATACTCTGTCTCAATTCCGAGTCGTTCGGAACGCACAACCGACCTCAGAATCTCAACACTCCATCCTCATGAATGACGAATCCTAGGGCTTTCCCCTTCCCTACACTCTCCCGAAGCTGAATAAACATCGGGTCCTCCAATTGTCCCGATTTAATGTCCTCGACCAGAGCTGAAGAAATCTCAAGAGTACGCAACTGCCCGGAACTCTCTGGCAGTACAATCTCAATGCTCAACCTCATAAACTCTCGCTGAAGTCCCGACTGGTCCGTAAGCAACTCAAGCGCTCGAAGCGATACCGATTTCCGGCTCAAGGCATCTGCTACCACATTAGCCTTTCCCGGATGATAAAGGATCTCGAGATCGTAATCCTTAATTAATTACAACCATCTCCTCTGTCTCATATTGAGATCTTTCTGGGTGAAAATGTACTTTAGGCTCTTGTGATCGGTGAAAATCTGACACGACGAGCCATACAAGTAATGACGCCAGATCTTCAACGCAAATACGACTGCGGCTAGCTCAAGATCGTGCGTAGGGTAATTCAATTCATACGGTTTCAACTGATGGGAAGCATAGGCAATCGTCCTCCCGTGCTGCATAAGTACGCATCCGAGCCCTTGGCCCGAAGCATCACTATAAACGGAGAAACCATCATTACCACTCGGTAAAGCCAAAACGGGAGCAGTCGTCAACCGCTTCTTCAACTCCTCAAAACTATTCTGCCTCTCATCGGTCCACACAAACTTCTCTGACTTCTGTAACAACTGAGTCAGCGGTCGAGGGAGCTTACAGAACCCCTCGACGAATCTGCGGTAATACCCAGCTAATCCCAGAAAACTGCGGACCTCTTTCACGTTCTTGGGCGGCGCCCAATCCAATACTGCCTCTACCTTATGTGGGTCCACACGAACACCCTCGGCCGAGATCACATGACCGAGAAACATAACCTCCCGTAACCAAAACTCGCACTTTGAGAACTTCGCAAAAAGATGCTGAGTTCTCAAAATGTCTAACACAATATGTAAATGACGGGCATGCTCCTCCTCGCTCCTCGAGTAAATCAGAATATCGTCGATAAAGACGACTACATATTTATCGAGGTACTCGATAAAGACTTTGTTCATAAGCTGCATGAACACGGCTGGGGCGTTGGTTAGCCCAAAAGGCATAACCACAAACTCGTAGTGTCCGTATCTCGTCCGAAAGGCCGTCTTCGGAATATCGGTATCCTTCACTCAGAGCTGATAATACCCCGATCTCAAATCAATCTTCGAAAACACGGTTGCCCCTTGCAACTGATCAAACAAGTCATCAATCCTCGGGAGCGGATACTTGTTTTTGATGGTCACTTTGTTCAACTCTCGGTAGTCGATACACAAACGAAGTGACCCATCCTTCTTCTTCACAAACAGGACCGGTGCGCCCCAAGGTGAAGCACTCGGTCGAATATACCCCATGTCTAGCAACTCCCCTAACTGTTTCTTCAACTCAAGCATCTCGGAAGGCGCCATACGGTATGGCGTCTTAGAAATCGGTGCTGCACCCGGCTCTAAATCGACGGTAAACTCAACTTCTCGATCCGGCGGCAAACCCGGCAACTCGTCTGGAAAAACATCAGGATACTCACACACTACCGTAATAGACGAGAGCTCAACTCCCCCTTCTTCCGATCTCAAAGCGTAACACCAATAGCCCGTGTAACCTCCTCGAAGGAGTCTCACCGCCCTCAAGGCGCTGATCAGTAATCTCTGGCTACTCCGCTTACGCCCCACAAAAGAATGCTCAGTACCATCAGAGGCTAACATCGAAACAGTCCTCGTTCTATAATTCATGATCGCCCCGTGACGGTCTGATGCGACCCCCACACGACGTGCCGTGGTAACCGCTATCGCTAGTATGATTTTAGTTCCCAAGATCGTTCCAATATTAAGCAAATGATTGTTTTACTTCAAGCCCTCTACATGACGCGCCGTAGCAAACCGGAAGGTGCGATTCAAACACGTCACAAGGTTTCTAACGCCTCGATAAGTGAATTGAAATCACGATTTATATTTTGGAGACACACTCAACAAAATAAGAAGAAAGTTTGTTAACACAAACACTCACAATTTTTTTCATAAATTTCAAGGTGTCCTTACAAATGAAAATGAGGGCTATTTATAGCCAAAATTCCTACAACTATTACAATATAAAATTATAAAATAAAGACTAAAAAATTATAAATTCAACATTCAAAGCTCCTAAAATCTGATCCATGACAAATCAACCCATAAGTTAAGGAGTCAACACATTTTTAGGGGACAAAAATCAAGGACCAAGACTTGAGTTTTGAAAATAAGAAAACAAAGTTAAAGAAAAATATGCTGTTGTCGTTTTAGTGGAATAACAGATCCTGGACTTTAGATTTTGATCTTGATGTCTTCTAGATAATTGTAGCACTGCCTCTTAGCATTCAAAATCCACCTGAATCGTCTCAATCGGATATCAGACGTGAAAGTTATGATAAAAATACGAACATGTATTGTATCTGAAATTCCAACGCCTGCTTTCAATTGTATCGCATCTTCAGTTAGGCTTATTGCTTGGAATGATGACATCAACACTTTTAATCTAACATATGACGGCTTCAATAACACAAATTAATATGTTATTATATTTATGATCACCGGTCTGATTAAAATGATTTTGCACGAGCATTGTTAATGAATTCTTTATCGCATTTGCTCGTGATCTTGTTATTGGTCCCACAGGAATGTATAGTTCTTCTTCTGATTGACTGACTGCTTCTTGATTCACATCATTCCATCCATCCTCAAAAGGATTCGTCCTCGAATCTTCTCGACAATGCATCGGCAACGATGTTCTCCTTACCTTGTTTATACTTGATGATGTAAGGAAACGATTCGTTCTCCTCTAACCATTTGGCATGTCTTTTACTCAACTTATTTTGTCCCTTGAGATGCTTCAATGATTCATGATCCGTGTGAATCACGAAATCCTTAGGCCATAAGTAGTGTTGCCACGTACGTAAAGCTCTAACCAAAGCATACAATTCTTTATCATATGTAGGATAGTTCAACATCGCTCCTCCAAGTTTTTCGCTAAAGTAAGCAATCGGCCTCTTTCCCTGCATTAATATTGCTCCAATTCCTACTCCTGAAGCATCACACTCAACTTCAAAAGTGTTAGAAAAATCTGGTAATGCTAACACAAAAAGGGCCGCATAATTTATCCTTTAATGTGTTAAAGGCATTTTCTTGATCATCACCCCAATGAAATTTAGCATGTTTCTTTACAAGTTCATTTAACGGGGCAGCAATCGTGCTAAAATCTTTAACAAGGCGTCGATAAAAACCTGCTAAACCGTGAAAACTTCTTACCTCAGTTGCATTAGTCGGTCTAGGCCATTCACGTATGGCCCTCATCTTTTCTTCATCAACTTTTATGCCGTCAATACTAACGACATACCCAAGGAATATAACCTCACTCATGCAAAAAGTACATTTCTTAAGACTAGCATATAATTGTTCCTTTTTCAAGGTAATTAAAACCAATCTTAAATGTTCAACGTGTTAAATGCGTACTCTTGCTATAAATGAGAATATCATCAAAGTATACGACAACAAATTTTCCAATATAAGCACGCAAAACATGATTCATTAGCCGCATAAAAGTGCTCGGTGCATTTGTAAGACCAAAATGCATTACCAACCATTCATATAATCCGTATTTAGTTTTAAAGGCCGTTTTCCATTCATCCCCTTCTTTCATACGAATTTGGTGATAACCTTTCATTAAATCAATTTTACTAAACACACGCGAACCATGTAATTCGTCCAACATATCATCTAACCTTGGAATTGGATGTCGATACTTTACCGTGATATTGTTCACCGCTCGTGATCGGTGCACATTCTCCAAGTCCCGTCTTTCTTTGGTACGACAATTATCGGAACGGCACAAGGACTCAAACTTTCTCGGATATACCCAATACTTAATAACTCCTCGACTTGCCGCTGAATCTCCTTAGTTTCATCAGGATTATTTCGATATGCTGGTCGGTTTGGAATGACGGCTCCTGGCACAAAGTCGATTTGGTGCTCGATCCCTCTTTTTGGTGGCAAACCGGGTGGTAGCTCTTCCGGAAAAACATCATTGAAGTCCTACAATAGAATTTTTATAGTACTCGGAACATTCCAGTTTTTATCATCATCAAGAGTGCAAATTCGTTTGGTAAGAAGTAAGTATACGGGTTGCCCCTCCTCAACTTCTTTAACGACTTCCTTTGCACTTATATATAAACATTTTTTTATTTTTCATTTTTTTTCTTTTTCTTTCTTTTCTTTTTCTTTTTCTCTTTGTTTTTCTTTTTCCTTTTCTTTTTCTTTTTCCTTTTCTTTCTCTTTTTCTTTTCCTTTTTCTTTTTGGTTTTCTTTTTCTTTTTCCTTTTCTTTTTCTTTTTCTTCAACTTCTTTTTGGAGTCGAATTTGATCTTCATGGACTTGTATTTTCGTCATGGGAACTAATGTGATTTTCCTCCCATCTTTCTCAAATGAGTAACGATTCTTCTTCCCGCTAAGTTGGGCATCTCGATCGTAATGCCATGGTCTCCCCAACAAAATATGGCAAGCGTGCATTGGTACAACGTCACATAGGATATCATCATGGTATTTTCCAATTGTGATGGTTATGTGTACCTGTTTATTCACCCGAACCTCTCCGCAATCGTTTAGCCAATGAAGTCTATAAGGCTTAGGTTGTCGCCTTGTTGGTAATTCTAACCCCTCGACTAGCATCACACTAGCCACATTGGTGCAACTTCCGTTATCAATGATCACACTACAATTTTTATTTTTCACAAAACATCTAGTGTGAAAAAGATTTTCTCGTTGTTCGTTATCGTTGCTCTCTTCCTCCTTTGCCTTCACATTCAACACCCTCCTAATGACAAGTGCGGGTGCGAATTCTAGCTCCCCTTCATCACTTTCTTCTTTCACTTCTTCCTCATCTTCATCATCCGTTTCATATTCTCCGTCCTCCCTAAGTATCATTGCTCGTTTATTAGTGCATTGGGATGCAATGTGTCCTCGCCCGTGGCATCGAAAACATTTGATGTCCCTGTTTCCCGTGTTTGTATTTTCTACGGATGTAGATTTGACTTCGGGTTTTGTTCGACTAGTACTCCCCACCTCAAACTTCCCCTTCATAGTGCTTTTATCAAAACTGCCCTTGGATACGTCTCGATTTCCCGTTTGAGGCTTCCAAGGAGTTGTGTACCCCGTGGAGTAAGTATTGTTGCCTCCCTTTCGCAAATTCCTCTCAATTTTGATCGCTGCATATACCATGTCCTCTAACTCAACATAATATTGTTTATCAACTTCTTTAGAGATTTCCGCCCTCATGCCATGTAGAAATCTCGCCATTATGGCCTCCCTCGACTCCCTCACATCGGCCCGGATCATTAACATCTCCATTTCCTTTCGAAAATCTTCTATGCTCCTTGAACCTTGTTTTAAGGATTGAAGGCGAGAAAATAGTTCCTTATGATAATAATTAGGAATAAATCTTCTACGCATTACAATCTTTAATTCCTCCCAACTATTAATTGGCCTCTCTCCATTCCTCCTTCTATCCGTCACAAGTTGGCCCCACCAAATGCTGGCATACTCAGAAAATTCGGTTATTGCTAACCTCATTTTCTTAGTACTAGCATAGTTGTGGCAGTCAAATATAGTTTCCAACTTCCTCTCCCAGTCAAGGTATGTGTCGGGATCACTCCGCCCTTCGAAGGCTGGGATTTCCATTTTTATATTTCCCATACTTCGGTCTTCCTCATTTCGTCCTTCCCTTTCTTACCGTCTACCTTGTTCTCTCCAACCTCCTCGACCACTTCCTCCTCGATTTTGGTAAGTTCCATCCTCAGAGAATGTTTCATCCTCGTACTCTCTATATGAGATGGGACTCGGATTTCTTCTTCTACGGTGATGCTCATCCTCTTTATTTTTTTGTAAATTTTTGATCGCTTCTTCTTGTCGATCTTGTCTTCTAATTAATTGGGTGAGCATTTCTTGTATGTTCTGAAGGGCTTCGTTTCCTTCATTTTTCTCAATATCGGATTTCGACATTTTTTTTGTTTGCTCTTTTTTTTTTGGCTTTTCTTTTTTTTTTTTGCCCTTTTTTTTTCTTGCTTTTTTTTGGCCTTTTTTTTTGCCTTTCTTTTTTTTTAATTTTTTTTTGCCCCTTTTTTTTCTCTCTTTTTTTTTTGACACACACACAAATTAATCCTCACAAGATCCTCACGTATATCGCTCGATCACTCAACGCTCGTGTATCACTCTTTTTTTTTTTTGCACTGTTCTTGCCTTTAATCACTCGGCTTTATATAAATGTCCCACAACTCACAAGGTGATTATATAGGCTAGTATTGTGACAAGTATTTAATTTTACAGGGGCGGTAATCCGCACTCCAGCTTTATATTTATTTTATATTTCACTGTGGTGGTAGAACCGACCTTCGTGATAGATATGTATATGTATATATATAATATATATATATATATATATTCACTGTGGTGGTAGAACCGACCTTCGTGATAGATATGTATATGTATATATATTCACTGTGGTGGTAGAACCGACCTTCGTGATAGATATGTATATGTATATATATTCACTGTGGTGGTAGAACCGACCTTCGTGATAAATAGGTATATTTATATATATAGGTATTTTTTTTATACTTTTTTTTTGTATACTTTTTTTTTTGTATACTTTTTTTGTATACTTTTTTTGTATACTTTTTTTTTGTATACTTTTTTTTGTATACTTTTTTTTTGTATACTTTTTTTTTATATTAAGAAGACGGAAGGTTTAGAAGATAGAAAGAAAGAATAGGATGGTAAGATAAGAAGATTATGAAAATGAAGGAAAATAGATACCACTTAGTAATGGAAAAAACCGAGCTCTGATACCAACTGATGCGACCCCCACACGACGTGCCGTGGTAACCGCTATCGCTAGTATGATTTTAGTTTCCAAGATCGTTCCAATATTAAGCAAAAGATTGTTTTACTTCAAGCCCTCTACGTTACGCGCCGTAGCAAACCGGAAGGTGCGATTCAAACACGCCACAAGGTTTCTAACGCCTCGATAAGTGAATTGAAATCACGATTTATATTTTGGAGACACACTCAACAAAATAAGAAGAAAGTTTGTTAACACAAACACTCACAATTTTTTTCATAAATTTCAAGGTGTCCTTACAAATGAAAATGAGGGCTATTTATAGCCAAAATTCCTACAACTATTACAATATAAAATTATAAAATAAAGACTAAAAAATTATAAATTCAACATTCAAAGATCCTAAAATCTGATCCATGACAAATCAACCCATAAGTTAAGGAGTCAACACATTTTTAGGGGACAAAAATCAAGGACCAAGACTTGAGTTTTGAAAATAAGAAAACAAAGTTAAAGAAAAATATGATGTTGTCGTTTTAGTGGAATAACAGATCCTAGACTTCAGATTTTGATTTTGATGTCTTCTAGATAATTGTAGTACTGCCTCTTAGCTTTCCAAATCCACATGAATTGTCTCAATCGGATATCGGACGTGATAGTTATGATAAAAATACGAACATGTATCGTATCTGAAATTCCAACGCCTGCTTTCAATTGTATCGCATCTTCAGTTAGGCTTATTGCTTGGAATGATGACATCAACACTTTTAATCTAACATGTGACGGCTTCAATAACACAAATTAATATGTTATTATATTTATGATCACCGGTCTGATTAAAATGATTTTGCACGAGCATTGTTAATGAATTCTTTATCGCATTTGCTCGTGATCTTGTTATTGGTCCCACAGGAATGTATAGTTCTTCTTCTGACTGACTGACTGCTTCTTGATTCACATCACAGTCCCGCCAATCCTCACCTAGAATCAAATCCTCATCTCTAATATCCACCACAATCAGATTAGAAGGCCAAACCCTCCCCGCGATACTTACTGGAAAATCCCTAATCTCACGATCCCCCACGATGCTATCCCCGCTAGGAAGTTTAACAACAAAAGGCTCACAAGCAACAAGGCAATCAACATGTAGACAACGCACACAATCCATAGATATAAAATAATGCATAGCACCAGAATCGAACAATACGGAAACAGGATGATCAAGGATGTGGACGGTACCTGTAGCCACCGTCGCGTCGGGATCTCCGGCTCGCCTCATCTCATACACACGGGGCGGAACAGACCCCGCACTAGAAGCTCCCCCTCTAGAAGGCTGACCACGACCTCGACCTCTACCAAAACTCTGCTGCGGTTGAGGAACTGTCGGTGCCTAATTCACACTCGGCTCTCCCGCAGCTGGGGCTGATGTCTGAGTAACTGGAGCCCGAGCTGCATCCGTACAAAACTTAGCACGGTGACCCATACGACCACAAGCAAGACACTGAATTGGAGGCCTATCACACTCACTCATCATGTGGCCCGGACGACTGCAGTTGAAGCACGTAGGACCACGAACGGAACCAGCAGGAGCAGACCTAGAACCGTTTCCTCGACCAACTGATGGCGACTGACTCCCGAAGACTCGCGAACCAGACTGAGCCTTCGGATACCCTCCTGACTTGCCTCCCGAAAACTGACCGGAGGTCTTCTGTTTCTTTCCTTCAGCTGCCGTCTCTGTCGCAGAAAACGACATCTCGTAAGCCATCGCTTTATTCTGATATTCTTTCAAAGTCGTGCACCCCAGACCAAACATGTAGTGGCGCACCCTCGGTTTCATCCGCATATCAAAGTGGCGGATCTTATCAAGCTCATCGCGGACTTGGTTTCTCACATAATGAAACTGTTGATTGTAGTCTTTGATAGCTTGAGATATAGGAACATCTTGGGGTTTAGCCTCAAAGAAGGCTCGGATCCTCCCCTCTTTCACTGGCCAAGGACAGAATTCATCTTCCATCAGATCCCGAAACTCTGCCCACGTAGCTGCTCGGTCACGCGGTTTCACCGCTTGCCACCACGTTGCTGCCTCCTTGGCGAGGAAGTACTGAGCAATGGGTACTTTCCTCTCCTCGGAACAATTAGCAGCCTCAAACACTTTCTCCATCTCGAATAGCCAATTCTCCCAACCAGAAGGGTCGGAAGCA
The DNA here is from genome assembly GCA_033398695.1 of Orobanche coerulescens. NCBI lineage: Eukaryota > Viridiplantae > Streptophyta > Magnoliopsida > Lamiales > Orobanchaceae > Orobanche > Orobanche coerulescens. The sequence continues at coordinate 69,619,781 of CM065801.1, forward strand.
CCAACAAACTGCGGAGGACGCATACGAATCACGTCCTGAAGTAGCTTATCATTACCGGATCCAGTAGGCGGAACCGGGTTGGCATTAGCTTGGCCGACTAAAACGGCCTGAGTCAGTAGCGTCATCTGGTTCGCTACCTGCTGCAAAACGTTGGCCACTCCAACATTCTCATGTGCATTACCGGAGCTAGCAGACTGGTCCTGCTGACCTCCGGAACTAGGGGGAACACTGTTCGACAAGGAAGGCATCGCCGAATCAATTCCCGAGTGATCGGACATGGCTGCCCCATCGGCTGCGCCACGTCCCCTACCGCGTCCGCGACCGCGTCCGCGTCCTCTACCAGTAGGAATTCTGAAGAAGCAACGGGTAAGTACAATTCAAACGCAAAACGCAACAAGATACTAAGACAGGTATAGAACATAACGATGAAATGAGTCAAGTTAGGAAAACTTACGAGCACCGGCGTACTGAGATGATGGCATAGCAGTGATACTGTCCCAAAAACGACACTTAACTAGACCCAAATAACCGACAGCCTAGGTATCCATAAACCTAAGCTCTGATACCATATTCTGTAACACCCCCAAGACGTTCAGGGCATATTACAGTGCCGTGGACTCCACACTATGGAATCCACCAGGCTAACGTACCAACAAGACATTTGACAACGACAAACGATCATCAATAATACGACAATTTAAATAAGATTACAATCCGACAATAAAATCCAACATCAATCCATTTCCCAAAACAGGAACACAACATTAACAATTTTGAAATAAGAAGTACTCGAGTACTTAATCCAATTTTATAACACAAAGGTCCCAAAACAAGACATCAAAAGTAATAGACCGAACTGAACACCAACAAATGGCCACTGATCAGTATCACGCTTGCCCATCATCCTCATACGGCTCAAGTGCTCGTTTGTCCCCACGATCGATACCTGAAATACAAAAAGTATTTCCCCCATTTAAGGGGTTAGCGACAACTGCTAGTGCAAGTACAATCCATTTGAACTACATTCTAATCAGATGAATATATGCGCCAAAAAGTCATTTTAGAAAACATTTTATATTCCGGAATATTTATGATGTACAATCACAAAACACATTATCTACAACAAATCACAATTCAAAGTTAACCGTTGGTACGAGACTCACGGCCACCGTACCCCGCAGAGCCCCGTCGGACATCCCTGGGTGGCTAACCACAGTTCGCGATACGCACACTCACGGCAATACGTATCCCTAGAGGCCCCGTCGGACCGTCGCTAGGTGAACATACACATAACCATCCACAACAACCACGATACAGCCATAATTCAAATACTAGAACATGTAAACAAACGTAAAGTACTTGCCTTTGAGACATTCTTGAAGAAACGGAGTTGAAGCACGACTACGAACGGTCCGGGTGGAAAACGACGGTTCCTAAACGAAGGACCAATACAGTTCAGTCCCCACGGACAACAATACTCTAATGGAATACACCCATAACCCCGATTACATGATACGGCAATGAACGATCAATCGATATGGGCGAGGGTTTACACAAAATCTCCCCGTATCGATAATTCGCGGATTAAAAACAAGAAAGTTGGATTAAGAATCACTCACTAATCACAATCGGTAAAGAATATCTTAATATAGATGAACAATTCGGAACTAAACCCTAGAATCCCGAAAATCCCCCAAATCCGTCAAAATTAGGGTTCCTGAGGAATTACCTTTAATTCGGCTGATGAAGGGTGATTATGCTGATTATGATATGATGGCTCGTTTCTACTGTGATGGAATTTGAAGAGAACTCCGAATAGAACCGGTGGAAATCGCCTTTGAGGTCGCACGTCGAAGAAACGAAGAGAAAAGAATAAAAATGTTGTTCTGAAACTGTCCGCTGGCTTATATATTCAGTGGAGTTAGCGCACGCTAATCGTCATATGTAGCGCGCGCTAACGGGGCCATGACAGGTCCAGTGGCTACTGCCACCATTCGCTAGCGTACGCTAACAATAGGGAGTTAGCGTATGCTAATTGCACTTCGGTAGCGCACGCAAGGTAACAGGGGTAGCGTGCGCTACCTACACAGCAGTTCAGCACTGCTGATGTCACATCAGCAGTAAGCTGCTGTCGAGGGTATAAAACACGAAACGCACAACGAAACCAGAATCCAGGAACATAGACGCGAAGCATACAAGACAACGGATCTGAGCGCTGAAAGAAAATGCAATTCCGACCACCGGAGGGTCCGTAATGCGACAACGAAAAATAAGATTCCCTAAACTATTAGGAATTACAAAAATAGCCCAAGTGCCCGAAAAATCACGAAATGACGTCGGATTTACAAACCGAAAGTCTCCACATGACCAACTCAACCATACGAACTTGTACAAACCAAGAAACAACGAAAAAGAATGAGTTTTACAAGAATCGAACGTTCATACGGCAAAACATGCCATAAAATGAAATTACGTGAAAACATCATCAAAACTCATCCAAATGGAAAAACTCCAAGAACAAAATAGATTCAAAATGTCGAAACGGTTACAAGCGAGTCGATAAAAATAGACATACACCAAAAATGGAAACTACTAAAAGTGGAAAAATTATGGATATTACACCTATTGTGAACATAGCAGCGAAGCCGATGTTGTAGAGGCTGAAGCTGAGGATACCATTCAACAGGTTACAGCACGGGATGTCGAACTAGAACCAGTTAGGAGGAGGTTGGGAGATCACCCCTAAGAGCTAATAATTGTATATATCGATGCCGGTGTGACCACTCGTAGAGAAATATATAGTACACAAGGCACTGTACTCTGTGCATAAGAAGAGAGCGATTCTGAGAAGTCTCAATTCCATGTATGGAAATCCCAAGCTGAACTTAGAAGACTTTCTATGTGCACTCTAACTGTATTACTAGCCCAGTCTAAACCTGTTTCAACCAATAAGGCTCTCAGTAATTCTCACTGGATCACTTTGATGAAAGAAGAGCTCAACAGTTTCGAATGAAACAATGTTTGGTACCTAGTCCCTGGACCAACACATCAAGCAGTCATAGGAATCAAATGGGTATTCCAAAATAAAAAGGATCAAAATGGACTTGTTATCAGGAACAAATCTAGACTAGTAGCCCAAGCATACAGACAGAAAGAGGGAATAAATTATGATGAAACCTTTGTCCGTGTAGCTCGACTAGAAGCCATCAAGATAGTTCAAGCATTTGCCGCTCACAGGAACTTTATTGTATACCAAATGGACATTAAGAGCGCATTCCTGAATAGAGACCTAGCTGAAGAAGTCTATGTTGAACAACCTCCAGGGTTTGCCAACACAGAAGTGGAGACCTTGTGTACAGGCTAAGAAAAGCATTGTACGGACTCAAGCAATCACCCAATCGCTGTATCATTGATTTGAGAAAGGTGCAATAGACAAAACCCTTTTCAAAATCCATGAAAGTGACAATCTCCTTATGGTTCAAATATATGTAGATGATATTATCTTTGGTTCAACTAACCTTGCTTTATGTCAAAGGTTCTCTCATCTCATGCAAAGTAAATTTGAAATGAGTATGATTGGAGAACTTAGTTATTTCTTAGGATTGCAGGTAAAACAACTTTCTATAGGTACATGTATCAACCAAGAGAAATACAGCAAGGAGCTGCTCAACAAGTTCGGCATGAACACTTCCAAATCATCATCCAGTCCCATGAGCACTTCCACATAGATAAGTGTTTACAAATCTAGAAAGACGGTTGATCAATCACTCTACAAGAAGCTTATAGGCTCAGTCTTGTACCTAAGAGCCAATGGGCGATATCCAATTTGTTGTAGGAGTGTGTGCTCGGTATCAGGTAGCACCTACAAAGTCACACTTCCCCACAGCCAAACGAATCTTTAAGTACGTAAACCAAACAATCGATGTAGGATTATAGTGTCTTAAGAAAGGAGGATTCGATTTGGTAGGTAGCAACTCATATCTTGGAGGCAGTATGTTAGATAGGAAGAGTATGAGTAAGATTTGTCACTTCCTTGGACCAAGACTTGTGTCATGGTTCAGTAAGAAACAATTGGGCAACTGGATTTATACAGTCAAGTTGGAATACTATGCTGTTGGAAGTTGCTGTATGTAGATTCGCTGGATGCAACAGCTGTTACAAGACTATGGCATTAGTTTAAAAAAGACTCTAATCATGTGCGACAGCACGAGTGCAATTGCAATCACGCAAATCCCGTATTGCACTCGAGGACTAATCATATATAGATATGAAGCATCATTTCTTTCGGAATCATGTTGAGAATAAAGATGTTTGGATCGATAAGGTTCATACAGACGTCGAGTTAGCCGACATATTTAAAACACCTCTCAGCACCACCAGATTCTGCATGCGTCGCCAAGAATTGGGAATGCTACAGATCGACTCCCTCTAAATGTTTTACATTTTACTCATCAATTGAGGGGGAATGCTGTAAGACCCATGAATACAGTATCCACTTTAAATAATTCTACACTCAGAACTCCAAGTTATATCCTTACTGTAGGAAAAGAAGGCATTATTACCTTCCTACAGATGACGTGTGCATTAATTAAGGGGGAACACAGTATGACCCAAGAATACAATATTAATCCAAAATTGTTGTAAGAATTGAATCTTATATGTACCTTTTAAAGGGGAATGCTATATTTTTGCGGATACAGCACATACATTATAGGATTTCAATTAATATTTAAAGCGTATCTAAATTCATACTCTTGAACTTTAAAAACCATTTCCAGTCCACGTGCATTGTCTCAATTTAAAACGATTTATCTTTCAATAATGAATAGACACCAAGGCTATAATGCCTTAAAAACTGTGATTTCAAAATTCAAACCACATATCGTGCAATAGTGGAAGTCGAACGATGTCAGAAGTGGGACCGGTCATTAATTTAAAAAACTGATGGATTAGACATACCAGTTACATCTAAACCCATCATGTGCGTTCATTCAAAGATGGTTCCTATCCCTTAAATCTGACTGTTCACTGTAACCTAGCTTCCTGCATACTATAAAATGGCCAGTAACCTATTCCACATACTCTTTATGCTTTCTGCAATTATTAATCCTACAGCATACAGCCTGCATACCTTCAAAGCTTTCTAATCTACTTTCTATATATCTCTACGAATATATCTTCTTCCCATACCTCATATCTTTCATTAAAGGAAGGACATGATCATTGATGGTCGGATCTTTGCTCGCTCTGTTCTACAAGAGTGTATTATCTCAAAAGATGAAAACATGGCTGGGATGAACCTAGTCATCTCGCGTGTCAAGCAGACCGGTGTCTGTCGTTTGGGTAGTCTGTACCCTGAAAACTAATATGAGCAAATCGTAGAGGAATTCTTTGTTGATGCTGAGTTCTTATATGCATCTGACAATAAGGGCTCTGCCCTCACAACTGTTGTCAGCACATTCCAGGAGAACGAGATCTCCATGAACCAAGAACTCCTCGAGCGCCTATACAAACTGCCCCCCGATAGTCTGACATTAGAGGAACTGGAATAGTTTGGGTCCGATGAACTGCTGAAGGCCTATTGGAATTTGTTCACTGGGAACTCTCGGCCTTCAAAAGTTCATCTTTCCTACCATAAGAAGAATTTTACCCTACTTTACTTGATTCTGCATGACTTTTGCTGTAGAGTTGTTGAAAATCGGACTGGAGCATTCCAAATGTGCACAAGTTTGAGATTCCAGATGATGGTGGCCATTGGAGAGAAGGTCAACTAGTTCCAGATCATTCTGAAACGGCTTCAGGAGGAGGAGGCCAAACTGAATTCCGCCACGAAGTCTTTTGGCCTTCTGAATTACATCCTGACTAGCTATGGCATACAGCAGTCACCAAATGCCAAGAAAATCCTCATCGGGAAGTTTCTCGGTGGCACCAAACTGATTGTCTTCATCAAGGCACCACTTCTCACCAGCAGGCCAAATCCATTCTCCCTCCCAACGTCGAGTGATCCCCGAGATATTAATCATCACTCGTCTAAATCTAAATCTATTGACAACCAGAAGAAGGCTGTCAGCAAGAAGAGATATGATCCCGACAGCAACTCCCTGATAGCTATTGAGAAAAAGAATAAGAAGTTGAAGACAAAGAAGTCCTCGAAGACGGAAGTTGTTTCTACAGAAACCCCAGTGGATACAGCGGCACTTAGGCAGTTCTGCCTATTGCATCTGCCGCAGTAGTTATCCCACAGGGCGCAACCCCTATAGAAGAAACTCTGGCTGCTCCCACAGTAGATCCTGAGCCTGTGACGGCTATAACAGATGACCAGACGTTTCTTAAACTAGAAGGCACAGGTGAAGCAGCTGCCCTTTTGGAGCCGGCGATCACCACTCCCGACAGGGCATCCCACCCTGTCAGGGATCCCTCTTCTCAATGGGCTCACTTACCTGTAGAGGATCCAAACCAGACAATAGAACCCTCTACTATTCAGCGTCCCTCCCCCACGGACATCATCAAGAACACTCTCCTCCAGGTACAGATCGAAGAAGCCTTTGATCACTTCAAGATGTGGAAAGCATACAGGGTCGCCCCATATGACTCCCTGTATAATTGGGAAGACTATAAAGAGGAAGATTTATTCGTTCTGAAAGTCGCGGACACCTGGAATGTCGAAGTCTTGATCAGATGGGATGGTCCCTTTTGCCATGAACTGATCACATCTTACTTTGTGGCAAAAGAAAAGACCCAATTGAAAGGGAAGTTGAAGTCCGATGACAAGCCTCGAAGCCCCATCCATCACTCATATCCCGATTTAGATGTAGATGACAATGGCCTACAAATGGGTCTGAGTATGAGCCACGAGGAGGCTGGTAAGAAAGATTTCGCCAAGTCCAAGGGCGCAGATGGCCAAGGGACTTCTGCTGAACCACCAACATCGGCTCCCGCATAGGAGGAATCAGTCCCTCGACCAGAGCAGATGAACCATGCATCGTCCAACAGGAGGATTCAGTCCCTCATAAGGAACAGGCAGTCGCTGAGAGACAACATAAGGAAACAGTCCTTCATGTACCCCAGGCTGCAGAAACTATCAAGAGACAAGAGGAATCAGTCCTCTCTGTCTCTCCAACAGCACAACCAACGGAACCATCCGAGGTTCCCGCCCCACAACAGGTATCCACTCCTCTCCCTACAAGGTCCCTTACAGACTAGAAAATGATTTCCTAGCTGATGACAAACCTCAAAAGCCTCATCACAACGTTGTTCTTAAACATCTTGGAGAGCCATCCGATTCTAAGATCGCTCAGCCCAACTCTCCACGCACATAAGCCCGCATTGAGCAGCTACAAGCAACCGGTCACCAAACTGTCTTCCTACAGATGCTATCAAAGACCTGTATGATGTCGGTAAGGAGATCGAATGGATGCGAGAGAAAGCTCAGGATGAACTTCCGAAGCTGTAAAGGGCCATACATGATGTGGAATAGGCTTTTCGCCTCATGGCCAACGCGTTATGGAAAGTCCTTAATCAACTGAAGCGGCATCACGAGCGCATCCTGAAACAATAACAAGAGAAGCTGTGAGTCCTGGAGGCTAAGACAGTAGCCGTCCTTGAATTCAATGGATCAAAACTAACTGATCATAATCAGAAGATTGATTAACTGATAGCAGTGGTTGCGAGTCTGGTGGACTGCATCACATATCTAAAGAACAAGCAGGCCGAGTCAATGGATATCCTTCGGGATATTCACGACAAGGTATATGATCTTTATAAAGCCAAAAATGGAGAAGAGGCGAGAGAGGCTGGTAGGAGATGGCGTCTTGAGAGGGAAGGAGATGGAAGCCATTTTAGAAGACAGTGTTGCATCAGCAATCAGAACACTTGTTGGACCTGGGCTAGGTCAACGAGCCAAAGGATATAGGGTTTCTGATTCTCGTCTCGAGTTCCAGGATCCAAACTTTCCTTGGAAGAACAATATACAAAAGCCTGTTGAAACCAAACTACCGATAGAAAGACAGCCAACAGCTAGAGAGTTGAAGGCATGGAAGCAAAATAAAATGATGAGATACTTTTGTGTTCTCATCAGGGAATCGGTCATGTTCAATCACTTTAAAACGCTGGAGGATGCCGCCAAGGAGTTCTCAAGGCTTCTAGCAGAAGGAAAGCTCCCACTCCAGATCAAGCTGAAATCCAAAAAACCAAAAGGGTGAACGGCCAACACACCTAAAAGATTGGATTCTCTCCTTTGACGTATCCGAGGAAGGAAGAAACATATACAGGGATCGAGGATGAGACGCCATAGTCAACTGGTGGAAGGGAACCGAGCATGAATCCTCTCGAAAATCTTGGAAACATTAGTCTTATAGGGGATAAAACTTCTATTAGCTACATATTATCGTCCCCTGTTTACTTTCTGATGTAATATTTAAATTCAAATAGCACTGTAATCTATTTATCAATAAAATACCTTTTTACCTCAAAAAATTACAGCTCATGATCTAATGTTATTACTTTGATTACTTTTTTGCCGAAATTTTTTATTAAGTATAAAACATCGAAAAGTCTCAAAGTTGTAAGAACTTGTCTGGAAACGTGTTATAAATTATGTTGTAGTCAAATAGGATTACATCCTGTAAGATTGTGTCTACGAGCCAATCATAATTTAAGTTGTACTACACTTAGTCCTGTAAGATTTATTATTTTAGAACTTGTCTGCGTGTAGTGCAAATTTTAGAGTACGACTCGAAGATCAAAACTTTCGACAGAAGACTTGAAGACAGCCACTCTTTATTAGAAGTTTTGGCAATATAAAAAAGGGGGAGATTGTTGGGAAAAAATCCTCCATGTGTTTTGATAATTGCCTCATACAAAATCAATCAAGTATGGACGTTGTTAGGAGAACATCATACAGCCCGTCTATACAGCACGAGATCTTCCAACAAGCCAAGAGTCTAATCTTAAAACATAGTCTTCAAGATACAACAAAGACGAAGGTGTTGGATCCAGCAAACATGTTGTAAGTGTTTTACTAAGAAAAATTAAAACACAAATCCAACAAGGCTGAAAAAACTTTAAACCATTGAGAAAGCAAATATTCTTTATTCATAAAGTATTAAAGGTTAAAGTAGCATTTAATGCTGATAGGACAGCATTTAGTGCGTCCGAAGTGACTACAATCTGAAGAGCATTTAATGCTGGTTAAAAACAATGTCTGAAGCATTAAATGCAAATCGCCTTTAATTTTAAACATTCTGAAGTCACCAATAAGAGCATTCTCAATCTCACCAACTGGACAATGGCTATATTTATAATGGATATATTATCAAGGGTATATATAGCCCCAAGCAAGAAGACATTGCTCAACTGACAAACAAAGAACTTTGACAATATGATTATCAAGCTTACAAGAGCACTGTATTTTCAAGCATACACCTTCATAAAAGTAGAAGAAATATACAAGTCCTCAAGGCGAACATCACACTTACAGTAAAAGCTCGTCAAGCATATAGTTGTTGTTCGATCCTGTCATACCTATCTTATCGTTGAGTTTACTTAGCCCTGTGTGGACTAAGCTCCGCTATCTCTGACCTGTGTGGTATGAATAGTGCTAAGGCTGAAGCTTCAATCGGTGTGAGAAGAAGCGATTCAAAGAAGCCAAAGACAATCTGTGTGAATGGCCCAAGCTGTTATTGGTTGTATCAATCTGTGTGAACGATACAGCGATGTGTTTAGATAAAGTCACATAGTTGTGTACGCCATGATTTTAATAAATATTTTACTCCTGTGTGGAGGACCAGTTGACGTAGAGGAGTTTACCTCAAACCACTTTAATCAGTGTGTCTTTATTTTCTGCCTTTACAGTTTTCTATCTGCCTGTGTGATTTTAGTATACATATTGTAAAAACCTTGTATGCATCAAGCTAACAGGAGATCATTCAGTTGATGTATTTACAGCAACTTAACCTTAGACTTCTAGCTACACAAACAAACTTCTAGAAAGATACAACTTATTTAACCCCCCTTCTAAGTTGTTTATACAATATACTATGACCAACAAAATTGTTGTGGGAGCAAGGTCATCCGACGTACGACAGTTACTTACATGAGTTGTTCTACTTACGTGCTAGGTGTACCAATACCATTAGTGATTTTCCCGCATACGGGATGCTATTTGGATCTATTATTAGCGGATATAGAGGATGTCCAGTGTGCTTGAATGAATACTACACAAGGTATCACTTTCAGAAGGATATCAAAATGCGTCACCGTCTATTGCTTGAGAGGATGCATGTCTGGCGTACGGATGCAGTAGAATTTGATGGGACTAAAGAGCTGGGTGAGCCACCTTGTGAGTGGACTGGTGAGGAAATTTTGGCCGTGCTGAATGAGTTTGATTATGTGCAGGTGAGCAACCATCCTGATATAGTAGCGGCAACCCCTGAAAGACCGGACAGGTATAAGTACTGGTCGCACAAGAGTATATTCTGTGATCTACCTTATTGGAGTAAGTTGTTGATTATGATCTACCTAGATGTGATGCACATAGAAAAAATATTTGTGAAATTATTGTCGGTATAGTGTTATGTTGGGAAGGAACGACGCAAGATGCCCATGTGGCACGCATTGGTTTAACAGAAATGAACATTAGAAAAAATCTATGGTTGAATGAAGGTAAGGAGAAACACAAAATGCCGAAAGCAGCTTACATCATCACCCCTAAGCAAAAGACTGAGATTTTTTCATGGATAAAGGCTGCTAGGTATTCCACAGGATATGCTGGAAATATAAGGAGGTGTCTAACTTCAAGAGAACAAGTTAACTGTATTGAAGAGCCATGATTACCATATCCTCTTACAATGCTTGTTTCCTGTGTTTGTTCGACTATATTTATCCAAACAGGTGGTCGAGCCTTGTGTATCATTATTCAGGTTCTTTCAAAAGTTATGTACTAGGGAAGTAAGGAAGTTAGATCTCCGGCTCATGCAAAAGGAGATTGTTTATATCTTATGCAAAGTTGGGAGGATCTTCCCAACGAATTTTTTTGATATCATGCCTCACCTCATGATCCATCTTCCTCGCTAACTTTTACTAATAGGTCCGAGCACTACACGTGGATGTTTCTAATAGAAATGCAACTTGGAGACTACAAGGACTCTGTGACTAATAAGTCTGCACCTGAAGGATGTATAGTCAAAGCATATCTTGAATGGGAATGCGTAGCATATACCAGGTTCTATTTGGGCAAAGTGGATCCCACACCCGAGCCTATGTCAACCATTCCAGTGTAATTTAATCTCCCCATCATCACCAATGAAGTTGAAGTTCAAGGAAGATTACATGACAGTCATTTACAACCTTACAATCTAGGAATTGCACATTGCTGGATATTGCTTAATTATCTAGAGTTCAATACTGGAAATATGACCTTACATATGATGCTGTGAATGGGGACATTAAATTCCACAATGAAACATTTGCTGATTATGTCGATAATGGGTAAGTGTTTAGTTACTGTTTACTTAATTTTCTTATATAAATATGTAAAAATTATAGATGAATTATGACATTCACCTTAATTAATATCCATATGATGCACATACAAAGTGAAGGCCACCAGATGTGGTCACGCGAGTTTATGCTGCTTTCGATGAAGTCTGTTATATCTAGAGTTTATTTAATGGCTAAGATAAATGGTGTGATATTTGTATGTATCGACAGAGATCAAAGAAGGAGATGTCAAAATTTTAGGGTTATGATTGACGGTGGATATTACGGTGTTCTTCTCGAAGTAGTCGAACTAATTTGTGGAGAAGGCTTGATAGTATACTTGTTCAAATGCAGGAGGTTTGATACTAATCCTGAAATCGAAAGGGAGGATAATTATGGACTTTTATCTGTTGATATTTCTACAAGTTGGTATGAAGGTGATCCTTTTGTTTTTGCAACATCGGCTAAACCAGCTTACTAACTGGATGAGTTGGTAAAAAAGGAGCATGAAGATCGTACATCATGTGGCTATGAGAAATATATATAGTGTGGCTACACTTAGACAAGCAGTAGATAAGGATAACGATGAGGCATATCAAGAGCCGGATACCGCTAATATTCCACCATCCTCCACAATACTACTGAATGTTGTAGAAGGTCGAGTGGTTCGACTACATGGTGAAGGACGTGGGTTCATAGATGTAGGTATATATGAATTACGTGCAGACTCTGATGAAGATGATGAAGATTTCAGATATATGCTGCCACATATCAACTCCGACACTGATATAGACTCAAGTGGTGATTCAGACTACGAGCCTTAGAAGGACATATCATTTGTAAAAGTTCCATAGATATTTTTTTTATTTAGAAATTCAGAAAATATTTTCAAGTTAAATATTTGTTTAGTAATCCTTCTTCTATCTTTAAGAATTTGATGGATTTAGGTGGATTTTAGTTTTGTTTGTAGTAGTACTTTTGGTATATAAATATATTAGACTCGTGTTCGTTAATATTGGTGTTTATAGTGATTTTGTTGATGTTGCTACATGATATGTTGATACAGTGTGTGATTTTTGCAATGTTGGTGTATAAATTATGCTTTCCGTACATTGATGTATGGTGATTGTGATGTATGGTGATGTACTGTACATATGGGTTAAGTCGGAACAAGTTTGGGGATCTCAAAATTGGAATATATTTTAATGGACTTTAGCCGACAATATTTGTACAAACCATCGGCTAAAGTTTTTTTAGGCATAAAAAGCAATTTAGCCGACAGATTGGCCGTCGGCTAAAACTATTAGAGCTTAGCCGACAACATTGTCGTCCTCGGCTAAAACTATTAGTGTTTTAGCAAATGACCATGTAAAGAGTTTTAGCCGAAAATAGTGTAGTCCTCAGCTAAACTGTTGGAGTTTAGCCGAAAACATCTTTGCCATTGGCTAAAACAGATGCAGTTTAGTCGATAATTGTTTAGCCATCCGCTAAACTCTAACATATAGCCTACGACCTCCCGTCCTTGCCGTCGGCTAAACTTTAGCCGACCCATCTCGGCCGACCAACTTTTAGCTGACGCCGAGCCACTTTAGCCGGGTTATAGACTTTAGTCGGCGACTTTTTGCTGTCATCTAAAGTCTGAATATTGGTAGTACTTCAGAAAATTATGTTTAGTTAGAGTAGCTTTTTAAACTAGATATTTAGGTTGTAACATAATGTAATTGCAAGTACTGTGTTTTAAGCTATGTTGTGCCCTATAATGAGCTTTGTGATTGTCAGGACATGTACTTGGTGTATGAATAATTTGGTTTGTTGGTTTTTATGAGTTTTCGACCATAAATGTTAATTATAGTGTTTATTTAATAGATATTATCGGTCAATGTGTGATTTTCGTATACAGGTTATTTGCCTAGTATGTCCTTGTGAAAGTATCTACAACACGTTACAACTCTGGTTGGGGTTTGTTGGCAACGAAGTATACAGAATACAGCTTGGAAAATGTTTAAGCAACATGCTGTATATTTTTCAAATAGGAGTGTGTAGCGGAAGTCTTGAAACAGTAAGTTGCTATAAGTACAGCAACTAGGTTTTCTCCTGTTTGCTTGGTGCGTACAGGGTATGCGGTGTATACTTATGAAATAATCACAGTTAATGAAAACAGTAAATAGCAGAAGGTAAAAGACACGGTTTAAAAGTGGTTCGAGGTAAACCCCTCTACGTCCACTGGTCCTCCACACAAGAGTTAAAAAGTTTATTATAAACACTACGTACACAACTATGTGTCTATAATCAAACCTATCAATGTATCATTCATACAGATTGATACAAAGATCATAGCTTTCAACCGTTCACACATATTGGCCAAAGCTAACACTTGACTGGCTTCTTCACACACAGTTCCGAAGCTTCATCTCCACAATGCAGATCCATCACACACAGTTCAGGAAAAGCAAGGCTTTCTCAGTCCACACAGGGCTCATGGTTTTCTTCAATGTAAGAACGTTGGTTGAACAACGGCTTGACTTTCTTGAGCTTTGAGCTGATGATGTGTTGTTCAGGGATGAGCACTTGTATATTTCTTCTCTCAGGATTGACAGTATGCTTGAAGAAATATTATTGCTCTTGATATACTGTTCTTTAGAGGATCCCGTGGAATCTCATTATATCTTAGTTTACTAAGTTTGAATGTTCTTCATAGTATGTATGATTGTGTGTTCGTCTATGTTCTGAACTTCAAACTTCGGGGTATATATATATATATAGTTTTTGGAATAGATCCGTTGAGAAAGATCCGTTGAGCAAAAGTCTGTTTCAACTGGATGGTTGACTTTATAGACCAAGATCCGGATTTTGCACTGTCTGAGAATCTCTGTCGGATTTAGTATTTAAATACTTAATCTTTTTAGTATTTAAATACTTCTTTTCAAACGGGACTTGACTTTAGCGAATAAACGAGATTCTATTCTAACGATCTTCAGTCCTATTTGGATAAGTATTGAGGAAATCAATACTTACAGCTTATATGCTGTATCCAATTATGTTGTAGGCTATATTGAAGCTGCTGTTGTATGGAATGTTGTTGTATGAAGGGACAGCTTCCATACTTAGCGCTATTTGACTCTGTTGCTATATGATGGCAATGTGAAGGCTTGTTGTATGTTGGCAGTTTATCAAAACATCGAACAGGGTTAATTATCCCAACAATTTCCCCTTTTTTTATAATTACGACATCTTCTTTGAAACCTCTTGATATTTTCCAAAACTTCTTGATGATGCCAAAACCTTGATGTTGAAACCTTTTGAAAAACATCTTACAGGAGGGCAGTCTTCTTGGTTTTCTGTCGAATGTTCTGGCCTTCAGCAAATAGTCTAATACTATGAACTGCTCGCAGGCGAGTTCAACTTTAACAGGAAAGAGTATTACAACTTAAACTTATGATTGGCGCGCAGGCACAATCTTTACAGTGTAATCTAGTTGAATACAACTTAACTTATGAACTGTTCGCAGACAAGTTCTTACAGCTTATATATTTAACAAGTTTTCATACTTGTTTAATTTCAGCAAATGAATTAATTTCGTAATCATACAGGAACACAGTAGATTACGAGTTGTAATCTTTCAAGACAAAAACATATTTTATTGATATTTCAGCAAGGATTACAAGATTTGAAGAGAAATAAAGATACAGAATAGGATCCTACAAGCTAACTCTTGTAGCTAGGATATCTCCATGGCCTCCTGTCAGGATCATTCTCCATTCCCTTCCACCAATGCTGTAGAGAATCGTTGCCTCGATCTAAATAGATCGCTTTTCCTTCGCTCGATTTGTCAAAGGCAATGATCCAGTAATCAGGGTGGGTGATCCGATCTCCTTTCCTGTACTTGGATTTCATTTGGAGTTGTAAGGGGAGCTTTCCTTCTTCTAGCATTTTTGCGAACTCTTCTGCAGCCTCCGCCAGTGTTCGATACTTGTTGAAGATGGCGGACTCCCTGATAAGTTTTACAAAGTATCTCATCAGTTCGTTCTTTCTCCATTCCTTCACTTCTTCTACTGTAGGATGGTGGTTGGTTGGCAGACGGATTTCCGAGGGCTTCTGCACGTTGTTCTTCCAAGGTATGTTGGGATCGTTGAAATTCGGATGAGCTCCCTATATCCTAACAGTGTGAGTAGGAGATGATAATCGAGAAATTGCAGCAGTAATACTATCTCTAATTGCAACTTCCATCTCCTTTTCTTGCTCCAACCTTAATCTCTTTGCAGCTTCTCTAGCCTCTTCCCCCTTTTTGGCCTCATCAAGGCAAGAGACCTTCTCATCTAGGCGTTCAAGGATTTTCATTGCGTTATCCTATTTGGTCTCGAAGCTTGAAAATTTTTCAACAAGGGAGTTAAGTACCTGTGATATATCTTGTATCTTTTTATCATGACCTCGGAGCTGGGAGCCGGTTTCAACAAGGGCTGATGCAGTTTTGGCCTCAGAAATGCGAAGCTTGGCCTGTTCTTCCAAGAGAATTTGCTCCTGGTGCTGTTGAAGTTTATTGAGAGCTTGCCTCATGATGGTGGGAAGAATGCGAAAGGCTTCTTCCACTTGGGAGATTTCGCGCTTGACACCAGTCATTTCATCGATAGCAGTCTCATGTAACCAATTGATTTCCTTCTCAACAGTATGCAGGGCATTAACGGCGTCCTGTAGGAAAACAGTTTGTCAGCTCAGAGCATGCAGTTGCTCGTTCCTCTCTACTGTTCTGGGGAAATAGGCTTTGCATCATCTTTGGCTCCATTTAGCTGTCTGACGACCACATGAGATCGTGGCCGTTATGGTTCATCCTCTGGTAAGAAACCATCGTCGGATTCCACTTCAATAGGTGAAGGTACAGGGGCAGCAGGGGCTGTTTCAGCTTGCGGTTGTTCAGATTGATCGGCAATAGGGGCGACTGTTTCTTCCTATTCCGAGATGGTTTCTGTAGACATTGGTACAGGAGGGATTGATTCCTCCTGTTGTCTCTCAGCTTCCGCCTGCTCCGGCAGAGGGACTGATTCCTCTTGCTGAATGGCGCGGGTTTGGTCATCTGGTTGGGTGGCGATAGGCTCGGGTGCCTGTTGAGAAGATGTTTGCTCTTCAGTAACATGAGATACTGATTCCTCACTGTCTTGAATAGTTTCTCGTTGATGGAGAGGAGATTGCTGTTGGTTGGAGGTCCCTTGACCTTGTTGGTCGGGTACTCTTGAGAATTCCTGGTCTTAAGCTTCCTCACGACTCATTCTCAAACTTGCCTGGAAGGCATCGTCATTGTCGTCTGAGTCGTGATTAGATTTTAGACTTTGTGGAGCTGAGTCAGTGGATTTTGATTTGCCCTTGAGTCGGGCCTTCTCCTTTGTCAAAATACCGCTAGAAGTAAGATGATGATAGAACTTGTTGTCCCATTGAATTAACAAGTGGATGTCCTGACAGTCTGTGACTTCCAAAATGAAGGCTTCTTCATCCTTCCATTCGCTCCAATGGTACAAGGTGTCATAGGGTGCAAGTCTATATGACTTCCAATGAACAAAGCGTTCAAAAGATTGCTCAACCTGCAATTGAAACAGGGTGTCATTTATGAGTATTGAGGGGGAGGGACTCCGAACAGCACTTGGGTTTATTGTCGGCATTGTGTCCTCGACAGGTATGGGATACTGTGTCGGAGATAGATTCCGAACAGGGGTTGGAACCCTGATGGGAGATGGATCCTGTATGGTTGTGGAACTCCGTATAGGAGATGCGGTTTTTGGCTCAGTGAATGTAGCCGATTCACCAGTTCCTTCAATTTTGGCAAGCAGTTGATCATTCGTCATAGCCGCCATAGGCTCGGGATATGCACCGTGTGTAGCAACTGTTTCTTCCACAGGGGTTTCGCCTTATGGGTGTTTTTCTGCGGGTTGCGCCGCAATGTCTTCGATGGGAGTGACCGATTGAGTCACTGTGACCTTTGATTTTGATTTAGAAGCTTTCTTCAGCTTCTCATTTACTGTGAATGGTGACGCACTGTCAAACACGCTCCTTTTCCTTTTCTTGTGGGATTTGTCTTCATCAGCAATCCTTCCTGTGATATCCCTCGGATTATCAGAGGTCGGCATGGAGTTGACATGGGGTCGGTCGGCTTGAAGACTATCCTTGTTGAAAACTGTGGGCTTGCTCCCACCAATAAACTTTCCGGAGCCGAATTTCTTAGCATCACGAGACTGTGGCACGCCACTTTTCATGAGAAGAGAATTCAGAATAAGCCCAAACAATTTCTTCTGAGAGACAGGCTTCGAAAGTTCTTCATGCAGCCTCTTCAGAATAACTTGACACCAGTTGACTTTTCCGCCGGACATAATGGCGACCATCATTCTGAACCGCAAGGTGATGCACATCCTGAATACACTGGTCCTGTTTTCAACAACACGGCAGCAAAAATCATGCAGATAAACATAAGGTAAACAAAAACGCCTCTTATGGCAAGAAGGATGCACGTTCCTGTCCGAGGCATTGCTACCAAACAATCCCCAATACGTAGCTAGAAGATCCTGTGACCCGAAGGTCTCAAGGTCTTCCATCTTCAGGCCATCGGACGATAACCTGAAAAGAGTTCCAAGAAGAGAGTGGTCAACGCAGATTTGGACTCCGCGGACTGTGGCGGTGATGTCACAAACATCGCCTCTTTTCTTCAAAGAAAATAACTTCACAGATGCATTAAGATAAAATTCCTCAATGATGCGCTCGTCATATAGATCTGGGTGCTGGTTACCAAGGCGGTATAAGCCTTGCTGCTTAATCCTGGAGACGACACGTTCCATTTCATCGAGGTCTTCACCCTCAGATTTGATACGTTCCATGATGATAGATCGAACGAACAAACATCCGTCAATGATGTTTTCCCTCTTTTTCATCAATTGAGAAGAAGTTTGAGATGATGCCATTGTTTTGAAGATAAGGGTTAGAAGAAACACAGAGAATAAGTGCAGAAAATTTGCAAGAAGCAATATAAGCTGTATGCTCTAAGATAGTTTAATTTTTCAGAAAGCATAAAAAGTCGAAGGGAGCACGATACAATCCTTATATATGTGCGGGCGGTGGAAGTTTTATGGTTTTTGAGAACAGTCAGCTTTAAGGGATGGGAACCGTTGTTTTAAATGAACGAACATGATGGACTGAGCGTAACAGGTACATCTTATCCATCTGATTTTAAAATTATAGCGGGTCCCACATCTGACGTTTAGTCTTCCTATATTGCCCGAAATGGTGGTGAAAATATTAAATAATTTGAAAAATTGCGGCGTTTGATATAAAATAGTCCAGATGTCATGCAAACCATTTATTGCAAAAACGTTTGATATAATAACAGGGCACATGGACTAAAAATTGTTTTAAAAGGGATAACATATTATTATATTATTAATTGATTTCCCACAGTATGTGCTGTATCCGCGAAAATACAGCGTTCCCCCTTAAAAGGTACATACGGGATTCAATTTCAACAGCAATCTTCAGATTAATGCTGTATTCATGGGTCATACTGCATTCCCCCTTAATTAATGCACACATCAGATGTAGGAAAAGTGTCTCCGTTGTCTTACAGTGCGGTCGGAATGTCTGAGTGTACAGATAATTAAAGGTGGGTACTGTATTCGTGGGTCTTACAGCATTCCCCCTCAATTTTTGAGCAAAAGCATTAAAAACTTACAGGTAGTCAGGCTGTAGTAATCCCAATTCTTGTCGAAGCATACAGAATCTTGTTGTGCTTATAGGTTTGGTAAAGATATTGGCAAACTGGATATATGTATGAACTTTTTCAAGCGAAACATCCTTGTTCTCAACATGATTTCTGATGAAGTGATGCTTCATGTGAATGTGCTTAGTACGCGAGTGCAATACAGGATTGTGTGTTATTGTAATGGCACTCGTGCTATCGCACATAATTGGTGTTTTCTTGGCTTCAATTCCATAATCTGACAGCTATTGTTGCATCCAAAGGATCTGCATACAGCAACTACCAGCAGCATAATATTCTGATTCGGACGTGGAAAGCGAGTTTGCAAATTGCTTCTTACTGAACCAAGATACAAGTCTAGGTCCAAGAAAGTGACAAGTTCCACTTGTACTATTCCTATCTAGCTTGCATCCTCCGAGACCCGAGTCGCTGCATCTAACCAAATCGAATCCGCCTTCTTTAGGATACCATAGTCCTACGTCGATCGTTCCCTTGATGTATTTCAGAATTCGTTTGGCTGTTGTGAAGTGTGATTCTTTAGGTGATACTTGATATCGAGCACACACTCCTACAGCAAACTGGATATCGGGTCTGCTAGCTGTTAGGTACAGGAGTGAGCCAATAAGCTTCATGTAGAGTGATTGATCAACCGAATTTCCAGCTTCGTCAGCACTAATTTGCACGGAAGTGCTTTGGAGTTGTTCATCCCAAATCTGTTGAGAAGCTCCTTGCTGTAATTTTCTTGGTTGATGAAGATTCCTGTAGGTAATTGCTTAACCTGCAATCCTAGGAAATAACTAAGTTCTCCAATCATACTCATTTCAAATTTACTTTGCATGATATGAGAGAACCTTTGACATAAAGCAAGGTTAGTTGAACCAAATATAATATCATCTACATATATCTAAACTATCAGAAGGTCATCATCATCCTGTATTTTAAATTGGGTTTGTCCACAACACCTTTTTCAAATCCATTATCAGTAAGGTACAGGGACAGGGTCTCATACCAAGCCCTAGGTACTTGCTTAAGTCCATACAGTGCTTTCCTTAAACAAGGTCTCTGCCTTCTGTGTTGACAAACCCTGGGGGTTGTTCAACATAGACTTCTTCAGCATGGTCTCCATTCAGGAATGCACTCTTTACATCCATTTGGTATACAATAAATCTCTTATGGGCGGCAAAGGCTAAAAATATCCTAATGGCTTCTAGTCTGGCTACAGGGGCAAATGTTTCATAGTAGTCTATGCTTTCTTCCTGTCTGTAGCCTTGTGCAACTAGACGGGATTTGTTTCTAATAACAAGTCCATTCGAATCCTTTTTGTTTCTAAATACCCATTTTGTTCCAATCACTGCTTGGTGCTCAGGTCTGGGTACTAGATACCATATATTCTTTCTTTTGAAACCATTAAGCTCTTCTTCCATAGATGAAATCCAGTGAGAATTGTTTAGAGCTTCTATGGTAGAAACAGGTTCGGATTGAGCTAAGAATACAGCAATAGTGCATATATTAAGTCGTCTTAATTTAGTTGAGACTTCCATATAGGAAATGGAGATATCTCAGATTCTGATTCTTCTTGCGCACATAGTACATTTCCTAGTGTACTATGTATTCTCCTATGGGTGGATACTCCAGCATCAATGTTTCCTATGATCAACTCCTGTGGGTAATCTCTCAACCTTCTTCTGTCGGGTTCTAATTTGGCATCCCGTACAGTTTCTTGAGTTGTTGTAGTTTCAGCTTCATCTTGTACAGCATCGGCTTTATCTATTCCAGTTCTTACAACTACAGGGTTGATTTCTAGGTCAACGATAGGCTCTATAGGAGTTGGTGGATCAATGATGAAAAGTTGTTAGATATGCTGAGTAATATCTTCTATTCATGTAGGATCATGGTGAGGTTCGTCAAACACTACATGTACTGATTCCTCAATTGTCAGCTTCCGTTTATTAAATATCCTATAAGCTTTGCTGACAGAGGAATATCCTACAAATATCCCTTCATCCGATTTTTCATCGAAGGTTCTAAGTTGATCTTTCCCGTTGTTCAACATATAACACCTGCATCCAAATATGTGAAAGTACGAAACTAATGGAGTTTTGTTGTTCCATACCTTGTATGCTGTTTTGTTGTGGTGTTTGTTGATGATACAGCAGTTTTATGTATAGCACGCTGTATTGGTGGTTTCGCCCCAGAAACGCTGTGGCAACTTGCTAGCGCCAATCATGGTCCTTGTTGCTTCTTTCAGCGTTCTGTTCTTTCGCTCGACGATGCTGTTTTGTTGAGGTGTATGGGCAGCTGAGTATTCGTGTTGTATCCCATTTTTCGAACAGTATTGATCTATAAAGCGATTAGTAAATTCAGTTTCTCTGTCGGAACGAATGGATACGATACTCAACCCTTTTCTCATTTTGAAGCTTTCTCAGGTGCTCGGGCAGCTTTGATGTTTCCTTCTTCTTGCTTAGGAAGATTGTCCAAGCATACCTGGAATAATCATCAACAATAATGAGACAGTATTTCTTACCTCCCAAACTTACCGGGTCTACAGGACCATAGAGATCCATGTGTAGGATTTCCAAAACTCTGTGAGTGGAAAGGTAGGATTTGCTCTTCAGGGTGGTCTTGATTTGCTTGCCTTTCTAAAAGGGTACACAGACGCTGTCTTTTTGGAATAACACATTTGGCAAACCTCTGACCATGTTCTGTCTAGTGAGCTTGTTGATCATTTTGAAGTTGACGAGACATCCTCTTGTGCTATAACCAGCTTATATCTGCAGTGGCTTTGGCAACAAAATAAGGAATTGTGGAGCTCGTAGGCATCCAGTCAGCAATATACATATTACCTGATCTGCTTCCTGTGAGTACATCTTCTTTGATCAGGATGTTCTTGACTCTACAGTGATCTATATAGAATTTCATCGAGAACTGTTTGTCACAGAACTGGCTAATACTTAGTAGATTGTATTATAAGCCTTCAACATAAGCTACATCGGTGACTTTGAATTTTCCTACAAGCAGGGTTCCTTTCCCTCTTGTTCTTCCTTTAGATTTATCACCGAAGCGCACTTTTGGACCGCGACCTTCTACGTAATCTGACAACTTGCTTTTGTCTCCTGTCATGTGCCTAGAACATCCGTTGTCGAAGTACCAGATGTCCTTCTCTAGGATGTCATGTCGGCAAAGAAATTAAGTAGATTTAGGTCCCCTTTGACTGTTGGGTCCATGGATGTTAGTGCCTTTAGGCACCCAGATTTTCCTGACAGCAATTGGTTTACTGTAGGTAACTTTAGGTACATTCTTGCGGTATCTACGTGGGGCAGGTACGTAGTCGCTATAACCATGATAATTATGCATGAAAAAATCAGGGTTATTATTATTATTCCAGTACGAATGCCGTATTGGAGATGGAGCCATTTTCTTCGGCCTTACAGCTTGCCTTCTGGGTCTCCAGTTGGATTCCTAAAGCTGTTGTTGATACTGTATGGCAGCCTGCTTTCGTGATGGATAACGGGGCTCCTGTATCCAATATCTAGGTGAGCTGTACTGTTGGAAGTACTATTGTGCGGGCCTTTGATAATTGGGTACAGCCTTCTCTGAACGGCTGTTGGCGCTTTTGATATGCTCAGGGAGCATGCTGTTGGTTACGCCTTACAAGTCTGAATGGCTGAGGATTTCGCTTTCTGGAATAAGACTGTGGTGGCGGAATGGCAGCCTCTGCTGTTCACGGTACAACATGTAATATCCGGAATTTCTACTACTGTTGGTTATTGTTATTTTATCCGAGTTATGTTGTACAGCGTGGAATCTGTGCAGTATGGATAAAATAAATGAAAGACTGAGACAACTGTATTTGTATAATTGTCGTACTTGGTCGACAATTATATATGAGAATATTATGTATCAAATGTATCGTATGAGAACATATTCGGAAGGAGTATGTGTATTCAATATGCCGTATGTTCGTATCTAGTATGTCGAGACAGATATGGGCAATTGGATTTGGCTAAGTATAGAATCTTTAACGTACGTTAAGATTTTGAGATAACGTACGCTGCGTTGCTAGTGTTACGTACGTTGGGAGTAGGGCATTACGTACGTAACAAGGGAATCGGACAGGACCGAGCTGTGGTCGGTAGGTGGGGCCCTGTGTCGGCAGCTTTCGGCGCGGATGTGGGCAGGCGAGTCAACCTCGAGCATTACGTACACTATGTGTTGTGCATTACGTACATTAAAGGAGGATTTACTGTAGCAAGTCAACGTACGTATTACGTACGCTATGAAGGAATTATTACGTACGTAAGCAAGTGAACGAAACAAGTCAGTAAGCTCTGGACTGATATTACGTACGCTATGAAGGACACTTAGCGTACGTTAGGTAGCATTACGTACGTTAATGCTGGTGGATAACAAACATAATGGATGTGCAGGTTATAAAATAAGGTTCGTTCTTCTCATTTCTTCACGAGAGAAAAACCTTTCCTACTCCAACCTTCGTCCCTCTGAGCATGTTAGTGAGTTTTAGCCTCTTCCAACTTGATTATAAGCTTGGAAACATGGATTTGAGGCTTAGAGATGAAGATGTTGATAGTTCTTGAAGAGTTTGATTGGGTTATTCATGTTCTTGAGGTATGTTATTGAACTCTACACCTTGATTTCAGATTTTTGGTGTTATTATCCATTTATGATTCGTATGATGATGATTAGTGTGTTGTTGTTACGCTTCTTGAGGTTATGTGAAGTGTATATTGAAGAATACGATAATACATGTCTTGGATTACGAATTGGATGATTATCTACATGTTAAAGGATATCGAATTAGGTTGTTTTGATGGCTATGAACATGATTTCGAATCACTCAGTGTTCTTGAGGAACTTCTTGATGAATTTGACATAGCAAGATGATCGTATGTTGAATTATTGGTATCTTTAGGTATGAAGATCGAATGTTCGTTGATTGTAGTGGTAGAATTCGTATGTTCTTGATGAAATACGAATCATGATATCAATTTGGAATCCGGAAAGATTGTGATTGATCACCGAATATGATTTCCTTTACATTCGTATCCGTAATCGTATTTTGGTTATGAATTCGTAATTGTTTGAGTTGGATTGTTCGGACTTGTGTTTAATCGAGATATTATGAAATCATTGAGTTTGTCGATCGGTTATATTGATTACTAATTATCGGATATCGGTTCATATGATGGATATGAATTCGTAAATGGTTTGAGTACATTATATGGTTTTATATATGATCGAGGTATCGTTGAACCATTGAGAGCGATTGGTTGGCTATGTCGGTTATTGATTGTTATTGAACTTGTTGTGTATCGAATTATGGTAATAGGTTGAGATTATTGATCGGCGATTATAACCGTTTGTTGCGGTCAAGTTAGAGTATGATCGTGAATTGCATTGGTCAGGGCCGAGGAGCTCGTAGACGAAGGTAATGTGATTAGTAGCGGCTTCATCATCGTCGTATCGGTATCGAGGCAAGTTATTACTTGCTCAGTTATAATGTCTAATGAATGGTTTCAGTTTCATTTCGTTTATAATGCATATAGCGATGATCATTATTGTAAAACCCTGGAGATTTGGATTTTATGTTATTTTCCGATTCTGGGAGTTAAATCATAATGTGTATGATTTATTTCAGTTATTGGCATATTCGGGTATCGAGGTTACTTTATGATAAAGATGAGGATATGAGTATCTATAGTACATGGTATGTTTGGATCACCAAGCATTGAGGATAATCGCTGGTGATGATTTGACATCGAAATTGCTCCTGAAGGACTCGGGACAAGTATCTTAGTTTTGATTTCGGTTTAGTGTTGATGATGTTGATCATGCAGGTTGTCTTTCATGTTGTTGAACACGAGGTTGTCCTAGTTGTTTTGTCATAATGTCGTTCATGTTATTGAGTCATGTGTTGTTCATGTCGATGAACATATTGATTTGCATATATGTATGCATAATTGTATTGCTTAAGTTGTGTTGCTCTGTTGGGATCATATGATCTATGCTGAGGGGGATGGATCAGATGTCCACCTCGTTATGGTCCGACGGGATCATCTTGGGATCTATGCTGAGGGCGCAGGATCATTGGACGGGTTCTTCCACCTCGTTATGGTCCGACAGGATCATCTTGGGATCTATGCTGAGGGCGCTGGATCGTTGGAGTACCCAGTGTTGGAGTACCCACCTCGTTGGTTTTACATGTATTGTTGTGCATATGTATATTTTTGGTTATATACCTCGTGTTGATCTAGTAGGATTATCTTGGGACCTATGCTGAGGGCGCTGGGTCATGGGATTTCCATTGAGTATACACTGTTGATATTGTTTTGAGCATATTGACGTTGTCATATGAGTATGCATTTGTAGGTCTTGTGATAGGACCATGTCCGTATGTGGTATTGATTTGACCTCGGATTAGACTGACATGATTGTCGTGGCATTTCATATCTCGAGGTGTGTTCCGTATTTTCCCTTGGTATTTGTCTTTGATGGATAATCAGTTTCGTGTTGAGATTCGATGATGATATCCGAAGGATAGAATTGGACAGTGTTAGTAGATTTCGTAACAGTGAGTTATGATGATGTTTTGAGAACTTTGGGTATTGTGTGAGAATCAGTACGAGACGTGAATTTGGTAGAGTGTGACAGTAGGATTACTTTGATAGTATTCTTACTTAGTATCCCATTGGTATGTAATTATTAATGTGATGTGATTGTTATCATTGTTGGATATTATGGCTGACCCCGTCGTGGGTTTTCTTTTTAGGTTCTTTGTATATCGAGCTTGTAGCGGTCGTGAAGAAATGAGCTTCTCGGAGGATACTGGCTAGGGCATGTTTTTGTGAATTGAGTTTCCTGATCAGTTGTTGTATTCTATTGCTAGAGTACTTTTAACTGTTGTCTTTTCCGCTGCGTGAGTATTTTTAAATGGCCTTTCATTTCTGGTAACTTGAGTTACTTTGGCAATTGTTCTCTAAACTATTTTGTTGGTATGTGTAAGCGATAGCTTAATGTATGTTTTTAAACTGTTGAGTTCTGGCATTTCAGGCCTTATCCTTTCAACGGGATTTTTACGACGGTTTTGATAAACAGATTTTATGTAGTCTTCAAATATTTTAAAGATAGTACCGTCGTTGGCCTCTTGGGTATTTGTAAATGTTTGCAAAAATTTCTTTTAGCCTTGTGGGTTCCATTTCGGGGCCTACAGTGTTGTAATATTCCTGGTCGGATCTGGGGGTGTTACACAACAGGTGCCTTCACAGGACTCGGGATTTCTTCCGATACAGGAATGGGTTCCACACCCCTAACGAACACAGTACTAGTTTTTCCTTTATAGGAGCATGAGCTGTATCCTAAGCCACTTTTATCATGAGCATGTTGCCCAGTGCTTAGAATTTCTTCCATCCTTTTAGATGATTTCTCGAAAGATTTCAAGATGGTCTCAAGTTCTCCTTCTCGTTTTTCGAGAGTTTTAATTTTATCTTGAAGCAGAACAAAATCATTTGTCTTGCTTTCACTGTGAGACTTTGCCTCATTTAGTTCTTGAGCAAGTTGATGATTGCTCTCCATGAGTTTTTCATGATCGACTTTGTTGTTTTCACAATCAACAAACATATTTTCATAATTTATTTTCAGCAAGTCATTTTCTTCTTTCAACTTTAGGTTAGAAATTTGGAGCTGTATGTTTTCATTTTTCAATGTTTAATGGGCTTTTTGAATGTTTTTGAATTCATTCATCATATTTTCAAATGTATGCGATGCATTTACAGGAGTAACTGAGGTTGAGCTTACCTCATCATCGCTATCTTCGTCTTCCGGTATGTCTTTGGCCATAAAGCACATATATGCTTTATCTTCAAATTCATCATTTGACGAGTCATTTCAAACTGCTACTATATTTCATCGATAGCAGTCTCATCGATAGCTACTATGAAATGACGAGTCATCAACCAGTATTTAAATATAATATATCAGGTAACCAAACTGCTACTTGCAAGTATTCAAATGTAATATACTTCACTAGGGCCTGACACCTAGATACCGAATAACTAGTATCCAAATGTATGATTTCATATAACCAAACGACTCATTATAAATATCCAATGCATCAGTTTGTAATTATTTTTATTTGTATTGGATTTATGTAATTAATTTGTAAACGTTGTATAGATACGTAAAGAACCCTTCTAGCTTCATCATATGGGGAGTAATGGGCTCACATTAAGTCTTAGCAATAACGTGACATTTAATTCTCAAATAAAATTGTCAACACTTCAGATAGAGAGTCAGTCGCTAGACCCAATTCAATGAGCTCTTACAAATAATTCTCAATGTGAAAATACAGAGTGAAGGGCTTATCTTTGAATAGAAAAAATAGCGGATTTGCAGGGTCTCTTTCATTTGGGTTGTTCTCCATTCGATTCATTGCCTCAATTCAATTTGGTTTTTTTCGTTGGTTGTCGCCTGACTAATAATAGACCCCAAACTCCAAGCTGCCTATGCCAACCTAAAGTCCAATTTCCAAGGATAAAGAACTAAGTTACAAGAATCAGAGTCCAATCCCAAGATCGGGCCAATTGGACAGCAACACATGCAGTGTGCTTCACCGGTACACTAGAGTAGACGCCAAGCTTATTTAAATTAACCACTTACAATATACAATTCAATTCCCTAAGAGTAAATATTTTATCAACCATTAAATTAGTTCAAAGTCAAATCCATACTCATTTTTTTCCATAAACCGATTTCCCACAATGTATTATGGATTAACATGTGCACTAATCATTTTTGGTATGCTGTTGCGATATTTCCTACACGCAAGTGCACGTCATCGTTTACAAGTAATAAAGTGATAAGTAGAGTATCGTTCCCACGAGGATTGAATCTCTAACTACCGACGTTTTCGTATCCCAATTTTATTTGAACAATCGAAGTTGGGTTTTTGGATTAATACTAAAAGAATTACTGAAAGACTAAATAGAAAACGATAGCTTGAATAAAAGGAATCAAATTATAAATAAGTCTAGAGTTCTGAATCCACCTTAATTTATCCGAATTTAATCTTGATTATCCGTAATAAATAATTTTCCCAATTTATTGAAGGCGGAGATTGCTAATATATTCTACCGCCTCTCCCGAGGTCAATAGATTTATCTAACGGCGACTAACGCACTCTATCCCTAGGTGAATTATCTCGTCGCTAGGCAAAAAGCATGAAATCTCCCAAAGGCCACGTAGTTCCTATGAGTATATTCCTATCTCACAGAATAAAACGGTCATCACCAATAGTTCCTCACCAAATCTCCTCTCCCGATTCGAAGTGAATGATTAAATCAATACAACTATTGGCAGGATAATTGCAAGCATTAAACATAATTGGGAAAACTCAATAAAAAGGTAATAAATTGGATAATCGCAATCAATTCGTCAAAATAAAGGTTTCATCAAAACCCTAGATTAGGGCTTTAGCCTGACATACTAAAAACTGACAATACAGAATAAATAAACGAAAGCATAAAATTCAAACGCAGATGAAGCTCGCTTCCGCCTTCTGCCCTTGAATTCTTCTGCTTTCCTCCTCTTCTCTGTCTCAAGCTTCAGCTCTCCTAGGTTTAGATTTAATGATTCCAAAGATGATTAAATTAGGGTCTTAAGCCCTATTTATAGCTCAGCACTTCCATAAATCGCGTCCGTATTAGTTGGTTGAAAACCGGCTTCGAAACGGCCCAAAAATCCGCGCAGACGTCCCAAACCCGCTAAGTGTGCCGCGGCTCACTGAACCTGTGCCGCGGCTCATCGCCAAAATCTGAATACCTGGGCGTAATTAAATCCTTCTGTGCCGCGGCTCACATGGGCTGTGCCGCGGCACAGAGTACAGCCTACTCTGCCCTTCGGCTGGTGTCTTCCTTTGCCGCGGCTCAGCTTCCTTGTGCCGCGGCTCATAGTCCAGTTTTGCCGTTTTCGCCCGTTTTGCCTCTTTTAAGCTTCCGGACTTCAATTTCAGCAATGAATGTAGACTGAAAGTAGAATAGTCCAGTTTTGCCGTTTTCGCCCGTTTTGCCTCTTTTAAGCTTCCGGACTTCAATTTCCTGTCAATCATACAAAATTAAGGCATTAAAAGCTCATTTAGATGATTTCACACTCCAAAATACTACAAAATAATGATAAATAAGCGTATAAAAATACGCCTAACAAATACCCCCAAACTTAAGCCTTTGCTTGTCCTCAAGCAAAAAAGAATTAAAGTTAATAAAAGAATGTCGTGAATCATCGTGCAACTCACAGTGTTCAACCTAATCAATACTATCCTGCCATTCTCTCTAAATAATACGAGTGTCATAAAAGAGAGCTGTACTCAGAATAATGATTCCGCAAAGAGATCAAGTTCAGTCCTAGTCATTTGTTCATGAAGAAAACTCAGCTCAAAGATCAACAAAACATGAGTCAAATCAACCGTCAATAGGAAAGGCTAACATAAACAAGCTAGTTCGTCGCGTTCCACAGTCTAGAGGCACAATTTTTCACGAGTCTCATAACAAATAAACCTCGGACAGTATATAAATATGCTCAAGAATTTGATTCGAGTCGACCACTAGGTTAGGATCTCGGGATGTTTCATCGGGATAATCCTAGGGTGGAACTTCCATTCTCATGTATTAGGAAACCGTTTGACGTAAAAGACACTCATGGGGCACATGGATGCTTCTAGTTACTAAGTTCCCGTTTACAGCGGAGAAACAACTCGAATACAAAATTTCCGCATGTCCGAATCAAGGTTGCCGTTTTACGCGAGAGTAAACAGCGGGTCACGCGAATACCCCCGGTTACTAGGCTTCCTATCATTGGCACATGTGAACTCACTAAATCACTAGTCTAATCGGGGTCGTCGTTTTACGCGAAAGTAAACAACGGGTCACGCGAATACCCCCGGTTACTAGACTTCCCTTCATAGACCACATTATCTCGACTTTTAGAGAAAAAAAACTGACCGACTCTAAACTCAATTTAAGTGCCAACACGACTAAAGAAACAGTACGACTCACTATCCGGACAATGTAGCCAAACGCATTGATGGGGATTTAAAAACAAGAATGTATCGTCTCTTATCTACCAAGTCCTCTACAATCGCAAAAAATTTCGGACCTAATTGAATACTAAGCAGAGCAGAAATAACTGACTACAACTCGACTAAAACTTGCCCGCTTCTTCAAAGAGAAAGACAGTGTCGTAACATCAGTATCACACATAATAGAAGCACGAAAATTCACGAATAAAGAAAAACTACGGCAAGCAAGGCTATTAAAAAAAAAAAATTTTCGCAAAGAAAGAAAAGTGCAACAAAATATAATGTACAGCAAGAAAATAGAGTACAGCAATGAATGTAGACTGAAAGTAGACCCCTCCCCCAAACTTAGGACGTACATTGACCTCAATGGACAAAAAATGAAATGCAATAAAAGTAAAAGGTCAAGTACTCCCCTCCAGTCTGCTCAGGAGCTGGTGCCGGCATCGTCCGGTGAGGAAGGTGGTGTGGCTGGCCGGGCGGGCGCAGTAAATGGCCCGTCGGGATGCATGATGTGGGCCGTCCATGCGGCGAGGTGCTCCTGATGATAAGCCTCCCTCGCAGCAAGACGCCTCTCCGCTCGTCGGCTAGCCCGGCGGGCCTGCTCTCTCATCTCGGCTCTGGCGGCAGCAACAACACTCTCCCGCGCCGCCACGCCTCCTCCCGCATGGCAGCCATCCAGCTCTCTCTCTCTCTCCTCATCTGTTCTATCTCTATCCTAAACTCCTCTCTCCGCTCCCTATGCTCTTCTCTCTGTCTCCTCAAATCCTCCCGCAACCCATCCAACAGCTCCTCCAACCTCGCTCTGTCAGGCTGCGGGCCGGCCTCTCCGTGCGTCAACAAAAGCGGCTCGGGGGATCCCTCATGAGCCTCCTCGAGCAAAAATCCTCGCCCCCGAGCGTGTGCCGGCGCTCCGCCCCACTGCTCAAAGTGCGATATGATGCGGTGGTCGATCGGGGCCTGTGGGGCAAGCATCGGCTCGTCGACTGACCATGTCAGCCCCGACTGCCGGCATAAAGCACAGATGAGGGAGGGGTGCTTCAACCCCGTCTTGGCCCCCCCTGGATACTCTGGAAGATAGATCGAACCAGAATGGGGGCCACGTCAAAACGCAACCCGGAGGTGATAGCAAAAAGTATCCGGGCGCGGGAGAGAAAAACTGTACGGATCTGGGAGGTGGGATCAATGCGGGCACAAATAAAATAAAGCCAGGCTCGCCCGAGCCAGCTGAGGCGCGAGCTCCTAAAGTGAAAAGTAGATGAGCTCTGTGCTCGCTGCTCCCAGTCGGTGCCGGGCTGTGCAATCGTCTCAAGCAGGGCCTCCTTAGTGAGGCCGGTCATCACGCGGTCATAGGCTGTCTCGTCCACCGCCGGAAACCCAAAAAGCCTCCGAATAGCAGTCGGGGAGAAATCAACTGTGACCCCTCGGACGTCGACCTGAGTCCGAGACTCTAGAGATGGCAACGTATGCCCTGCCCGGATGTGCTTCAGCAGAGCGCTGGCATAAAACTCCTGGACGATCGAAATGACTGCTGGCTCAGGAGGTGCGGTAAATCTAGCCCATCCCATCTCGTCAATCATCATGAGCAACTCCCCGTCCTGAGGAGCTGGAGTAAAACCTCTCTCGGGAATAAGTGGACGCGGACGGATCTTTTCGTTGAATATCTTGTGGATCTCGGGGTCCGAAAATTGGTGCCCCTCCGCCTCGGCCCGACCCCGAGAGGTCTCCCCTCGCGTAGGGGATGACTCGGTCCTAGCACGCTTGGTCAACTTCTTCGTGCGCGCCATAATCAGTCCTGAGAAGTACAACACGAGGGTTTATTTACGCAACAATAATAACGATGATATATGCGTGGCTAAAGACATCAAACCAGGAATTCCGAAATTAAGACACTAGCGCATACGAGAGAGAAAGATGAATTTGGGACTTAAACATTGACACTGGATGTAAAGGCTGGGCTTGCTGTAGATTGAAAACGTATACTTTTGCACAAAACTTCAAAACACTTGCTTTTTCAAAGAAAACTATTCATTTGGGCAATTTGTCGGACACCTCGAGGGCGCATGTTTACTTGAAGAATAAACATAGTTCTAGCTCGATTCAGCCCCCAAGAACAGAAATGCAATTCAATTAGCAACAACTTAACACAATCAACTCATTGATATTCCAATTTAATCAAGAAAAATTCGATAAAACCACCCTGTTATTCTCTACAATCACAAAGCTATTTGAAGAAAAATAAACATGTTCCAATCATTTAAAGCATAGACACTTCCATATATCAACCATAAGCAAATAAGAATTCAAGATTCAAGCGTACCTTTTTAAAGATTACAAGAAAAATCGCAGGAAAAAATTTGAAGAATCGCTTCGGCCGGTTCGCGCTGGGGAGGGAAGGCAATGAAATAGGAAAACTTACCTGGAAATGCCGGCCGAGTGCTCGTTATATGCTACCTGGCCTTTCAAATTCCGCATAGTGTGCCGCGGCTCACAATAACTGTGCCGCGGCACAAAGTACAGTCCCTTTTACCTGTGTCTCGTTTTATCGTGTGCCGCGGCTTAAATTCCGTGTGCCCCGGCTCATTGCTCAAGTGTGCCGCGGCTCATTTATGCCGTGCCGCGGCACAAAGTACAGTCGGGTTTTCCTTCCCTGGCGAATGATGTGTGCCGCGGCTCACAATAGCTGTGCCGCGGCTCATACTCCAGTTTCTCCCCTGGGACTTTCCTGCACAGAATTTTGAAAAGAAGACGTTAAAAACGAGAGGACGAAGCAGATAGAAGCACAAAAATGATGAAAACTAAGAATCACGAAAAACAAGAAAAATAAAGAAATGCAAGATTCTACAACTACGAGCTCGGGTTGCCTCCCGAGAAGCGCTAAGTTTATAGTCGTCAGCCGGACCTATTGAACAACGTTAGTTTGCTTTTCGCAAACTCCATTTGGCTTCCGCCCCGTTTATCGAACTGTTTATATTTTGGTTAAAATTATGACCATTGGTCATCAGCGGTTCGATTCTCGGTTCGGTAATCAAATGTTGTTTGCGAAGAGGTTTCGACTTGAAAACTTCCCAAACACCCGGTTTCTCCATGACTAATTTTTCTCTTGGCTTTCGGCTCACTCTCCTCCTTCGCCAACGAACTCACGATCGCAGCAGATTTTTCCTCATGCTCGAGGAATGCCACTGCTCAACATCCTTCTTAAAACTTGGCCCATTCAACACAAAATCTGAATTTTTCCACCGACGATGTTTTCGGTGCTTTCCTCTTCAACAACATCCACGCTTTCAATTTGAGACTCTTTATCAGCACTTCCGGACATGGGAGCGATTTGAACACTTGAAAAGTGACTTGCCTGCCTTGGACCCTCAAAGTTAACTCCCCTTTTCCACGTCTATAAGGGTGCGGCCCGTAGCTAGAAATGGTCGTCCCAAGATGATCGGAATATTTTCATCTTCCTCCATGTCTAATACGATGAAATCAGTAAAGATGAACTTATCGACTTTAACTAAAACATCCTCGATCACTCCCCTGATACTTAATCGATCGATCCGCCAATTGTAAGGAGATCGTGGTTGGCTTGGCTTCCCAATATTCAGCTTTTGGAAAATCGATAGAGGCATGAGGTTGATACTTGCACCAAGATCGCATAATGCCTTATCAAACGAAAGATTCCCCATGGTGCACGGTATGTTGAAGCTTCCGGATCTTTCAACTTAGGTGGGAGCTTCTTTTGAAGAATTGCCGCACTCCTCTGTCAAAGCAACCGTTTCAAACTCTTCAAGTTTTCTCTTCTTAGATAGTATCTCTTTCATGAACTTGACATAACTCGGCATCTGCTCCAATGCTTCGGCGAACGGAATATTTATGTGAAGCTTTTTGAACACCTCAAGGAACTTAGAAAATTGTTTGTCCGCCCTTCTTCTTTGTCGTAGTCTGCGGAAACTAACGGGGGAACACATGTCTTTGAGTTATCCGGCTGAACTTCCTTCGACTCCTCTAGCTTTAATTCCATCTCTTCCTCAATCCTCTTCTTCTCTTTACTCAGCTCGGGCTGATCTAGCACATCTCTCCCGCTTCTCAAGCTAATTGCATTTAAACTTTCTCGAGGATTTGTCTCTGTGGTACTCGGCAATGCTCCCTCCGGACGAGCTGTCAATACATTAGCGATTTGGCCCAGCTGGACCTCTAAATTCCGAATGGAAGCAGAATGATTTTGTAACGTAGCTTCCGTCCGAGTCATAAATTGACTCGTATTTGCCGCCAATTTTGCAAGGGCTTCCTCGAGAGACACTTTAGGAGCGGAAGGGGGCTGCTGTTGATTCTGAGTGAAAGGGGGCTGGTGTGCGTTCTGTCCGTTTCTCCAAGAAAAGTTGGGGTGATTGCGCCACCCCGGATTGTAAGTATTGGAGTACGGGTTATTCAGTCGATTCCCATTTCCTACGAATTGAGCCTGCTCCATATGATTTTGCTCGAACGGATTTCCAAATTGACATTCCGCACTCGGGTGTGATCCGTTACACCAATTACACGCCTCAATGGTAACGGGGGCTGGTGCGTGCGAAAAGTTCTGGAGCTGTTGTGTCAAAGCGGCGACTTGAGCTGACAAGGTGGAAATCGGATCATTGCTCGAAACTTCCATTACCCTCTTCTGTGTCAATCTTTCTGCTGGCCATTGGTATGCGTTTTCGGCCATATCTTCCAAAAGCACGTGAGCCTCGGCCATAGATTTTCCCATGAATGTCCCTCCGGAGGCTGCATCGACAAGAGTGCGTGTAGAAGCACTCAAACCACCATAAAACGTATGCAGCTGAAGCCAATCAGGAATGCCGTGATGAGGGCATCTTCGAAGTAATTCTTTATATCGCTCCCACGTCTCGTGGAGCGATTCCATATCAAACTGGGCAAAAGTAGTTATCTCGTTTCTCAACCGCGCCGTCTTAGCTGGTGGGAAAAATTTTGCAAGGAAGGCTTGCACTAACCTCTCCCAAGTTGTAATCGACCCCGGCGGTAAGGAATTTAACCAAAACTTTGCTTTATCCCTCAAAGAAAAAGGGAAAAGCCTCAATCGGATGGCATCGTCGGTGACACCATTTGTTTTAAATGTGTCGCATATCTCAAGGAACGAAGCAATGTGGGCATTCGGGTCATCCTTCGGCAATCCACAGAAAGGGCTCGCCTGTACCATCTGAATAATGGCGGGCTTGATTTCAAAATTATTAGCTTGGATGGTGGGACGCCGAATTCCCGAAAAATTTGCGTTGACTTGCGGCATGGCATAATCACGAAGAGCGAGTTCCGGTTGAACTTGCCGCACTTGGTTGTCTCCTCCTTGGATTTCAACATTCTCGGCCATCTTGACCGTCGTCTGCAACTCTCTTTTCTCCTTTTTATTCCTTCTTAGAGTGCGCTCGAGCTCGGTGTCCAAAGGTAGTAGGCCTTCGTTACCGAGTCTTCTCATGCACTACACGAAAGGTCCTGAAAGGAAAAACGAATAAACCAAATTAAATACAAAAAAATTAAAAATAAAACGTTCAAATTAAGACTGGAAATACTTAATTCGATATTAGAAAAATTTCAATCCCCGGCAACGGCGCCAAAAACTTGTTGCGATATTTCCTACACGCAAGTGCACGTCATCGTTTACAAGTAATAAAGTGATAAGTAGAGTATCGTTCCCACGAGGATTGAATCTCTAACTACCGACGTTTTCGTATCCCAATTTTATTTGAACAATCGAAGTTGGGTTTTTGGATTAATACTAAAAGAATTTCTGAAAGACTAAACAGAAAACGATAGCTTGAATAAAAGGAATCAAATTATAAATAAGTCTAGAGTTCTGAATCCACCTTAATTTATCCGAATTTAATCTTGATTATCCGTAATAAATAATTTTCCCAATTTATTGAAGGCGGAGATTGCTAATATATTCTACCGCCTCTCCCGAGGTCAATAGATTTATCTAACGGCGACTAACGCACTCTATCCCTAGGTGAATTATCTCGTCGCTAGGCAAAAAGCATGAAATCTCCCAAAGGCCACGTAGTTCCTATGAGTATATTCCTATCTCACAGAATAAAACGGTCCTCACCAATAGTTCCTCACCAAATCTCCTCTCCCGATTCGAAGTGAATGATTAAATCAATACAACTATTGGCCAGATAATTGCAAGCATTAAACATAATTGGGAAAACTCAATAAAAAGGTAATAAATTGGATAATCGCAATCAATTCGTCAAAATAAAGGTTTCATCAAAACCCTAGATTAGGGCTTTAGCCTGACATACTAAAAACTGACAATACAGAATAAATAAACGAAAGCATAAAATTCAAACGCAGATGAAGCTCGCTTCCGCCTTCTGCCCTTGAATTCTTCTGCTTTCCTCCTCTTCTCTGTCTCAAGCTTCAGCTCTCCTAGGTTTAGATTTAATGATTCCAAAGATGATTAAATTAGGGTCTTAAGCCCTATTTATAGCTCAGCACTTCCATAAATCGCGTCCGTATTAGTTGGTTGAAAACCGGCTTCGAAACGGCCCAAAAATCCGCGCAGACGTCCCAAACCCGCTAAGTGTGCCGCGGCTCATCAACTCGTGCCGCGCTCATCGCCAAAATCAATACAGGCGTAATTAAATCCTTACGTGCCGCGGCTCACATGGGTCAGTGCCGCGCACGCAGTACACCTACTCGCCCTTGGTGGTGTCTTCCTTTGCCGCGGCTCAGCTTCCTTGTGCCGCGGCTCATAGTCCAGTTTTGCCGTTTTCGCCCGTTTTGCCTCTTTTAAGCTTCCGGACTTCAATTTCAGCAATGAATGTAGACTGAAAGTAGAATAGTCCAGTTTTGCCGTTTTCGCCCGTTTTGCCTCTTTTAAGCTTCCGGACTTCAATTTCCTGTCAATCATACAAAATTAAGGCATTAAAAGCTCATTTAGATGATTTCACACTCCAAAATACTACAAAATAATGATAAATAAGCGTATAAAAATACGCCTAACATATGCAGATAGCGACTCCCAGTTAAACCAAACCAAACCAAACATACCCAGTATATCCCACTCAGAGCAGGGTCTGGGGAGGGTAAGATGTACGCAGACCATGCCCCTACTTATTACGGTAGGGAGGCTGTTTCCGTGAAGACCCCTAGCTTAGTGTATAGCAGAATTTTGTGTGATAAATACAAAGGAAAACATGTGATTCGAAAAAGCTCGAGGTCATACCTGAGCCCATGGCTTGATCCACATGGGACTTACCTAAGCAGAATTTGGCTACTTCACTCCCGATGAACGCTGACAGCTCCCTGTCAAAAATACACCACACGCAAAGACAATATGATAAAATATACAATAAAAGTAAAAATGCAATGCTCTAGCTCAGAGCTAACCGAGACAACCCAACCCTGAGGCTCTCAACTACAGCACCGCTCCCTACAAAAGAATCCACAACTCTGATCTGGCGCCTCCAAGCTCACCTATCTACAGTCATGGTCTCGGAAAGGTTTAAGGCCTTCAAATCTAATCTCAGTTGCTCCTCCCACGTCCTCCTCGGTCTGCCTCTCCTCCTCTCCCCGACAACCATTAAACTCTCGACCCTCCTCACCGAAGCAGATGCCTGCCTCCTGCGGACGTGGCCAAACCATCTCAATCTCCCTTCCCTAACTTTCGCTGAAATGGGCGCCACTTCCAGCGCGTTCCTGAAAACCCCATTCGCAATTCTATCTAACATTGTGCGACCACACGACCAACGTAACATTCTCATTTCAAACACTTCCAACTTGCTCTCAAGCGACTTCTTCATCGCCCAACATTCGGAGCCATATAACATTGCAGGTCGGATTGCCGCTCTATAGAATTTACCCTTCAACTTAAGAGGGACTTTCTTGTCGCACAGGACCCCTGTCGCTGCTCTCCACCTTAGCCACCCCGCCTTGATGCGATGCGTGACATCATCTTCACACGCACATTCCTTCTGAATGATCGAACCCAAATACTTGAACTTATCCGTACGGGGTACGATCTGATCCGCAATCATTACCTCAACATCTTCCTCGTTGGCCTCACCACTAAAGTTACACCAGAGATACTCGGTCTTAGACCGGCTCACACGCAAGCCCTGGGATTCTAACTTAGCCCTCCAAAGCTACAACTTCGAGTTCACCTCTCTCCTCGACTCCGCCACTAACACAATGTCGTCAGCAAAAAGCATGCACCACGGGATGCCATCTTGAATCCCTCGCGAAATGACGTCAAGGATTAGAGCGAAGAGAAGAGGGCTTAGCGCCGACCCCTGGTGTAGCCCTTCAACCGGAAAATTCTGGGTGTCACCAACTGGGGTCCTAACACACGTCCTAGCTTGGGAGTACATGTCTTGGATCGCCCTAACGAACGGCAACGACACCCTCCTCTCTACTAGGCTCCTCCAAATAACATCGCGCAGAATGCTATCATAAGTCTTCTCCAGATCTATGAACACCATATGGAGGTCCTTACGCCGCTCTCTAAACTTCTCCATAAGGCGTCTGACGAGATGAATGGCCTCAGTCGTGGACCTCCCCGGCATGAAGCCAAATTGGTTCTCTGAGATCTCAACTTCTCTTCTAACCCTGCATTCCACCACTCTTTCCCAAAGTTTCATAGTATGACTGAGGAGTTTAATACCCCTATAGTTACTACAACTCTGAGCATCGCCTTTGTTCTTGAAAAAAGGCACGACAATACTATGCCTCCACTCTGCCGGCATCTTAGAGCCTCTGAGGAGGATGTTGAACAGCTCTGTTAGCCACTGAACTCCGACTTCCCCCAGACAAAGCCACACCTCAATAGGGATCTGATCCGGGCCTACAGCCTTAGCTCTACCCATTTTCATTCGGGCACCCTTAACTTCCTCCTTGCTGATTCTCTCACAGGAACTAAACGAACGAGCAGAAGATAGACTAACTCCTTGCACCACCGAGTTACTACCTCTACCCTCATTGAAAAGTTCGAAAAAATACCTATTCCACCGTTCCTTAATAGCCACATCGTTCACTAAAACTTGACCCAAATCATCCTTAATAAACTTAACGGGACCCAGGTCGCGCCGCCCTCTTTCCCTAGCTTTCGCTAGTTTAAAAACAGCATCCGCTCCTTCTTTGGTGTCTAGGCGCTTGTACATCTCCTCGTGAGCCTCACATTTAGTCTTAGCCACTGCCTTCTTTGTAATATCCGGGAATTTTTAAACTCGAATTTTGGAGATATAATTTTTTTATTTATTTATTTTCTCTCTCTTGTTTTATTAACTGATTATTTATAAGTCGGGCGGACTCTGAGATGTTGGGCTAAGTTAGTGTTGGTGTTATTTGACGCAGTGTAATAATCGGATGATCGAACCAGGAGACGGAATAATGAATCTCAGATTGATTCGTTTTCACTCGGTCAATTTATAATCGAACCCTATCGGGTCGGATAAGCCCAACTATCCATTTATATATATATATATATATAGTATATTGTATTATATGTATATGAATTTGGGAATCTCACGGAAATTTCCTGAGTCCTCACCCTCTCTCTTCCTTTTTTTTTCTTTTCTCCTTTCCCCACCTGCTCCCTCTCTCTTTTCCTTTCTCCCATAAAAACACACACACAAACACACATCTACACATACCCAGCGGATCGCTGGAACTCGTCGGCGAGGAGTGAGCCTGAGCGGATATAGTGCGACTGGGCTCGAGGTCGCGACTCCCTGGATAGAATCGAAGTGCACTGACGAACTTCCATGCTTGTTGACATGGGTGAACGAGTCTGTGCCGGAGGTTCGAGGTGGGATCGTGGAAGTCAACGACGGCGGACTGGTATCTCCGGCGACAACCAATGGAGCTCGACGGTAGCGTGGTGGTTATGAATGGAGAATCAACAATCTTGCCGGACTTTCTGGTGGGTCAGAGTTATGGAAGTCCACTCGGGCCATTCAGATCTTACTCCGGCAGTCGGAGTGACCGGAAGCCGGCGGTGGTGTGTGTTGTGTGTGTGAGCTGTATGTGTGTGTGTGTATATATATGTGTGTGTGTTTTGTGTGCAGGCGTGTATATATATATATATATATATATATATATATATATATATATATATATATATATATATATATATATATATATATATATATATATATGGGTGTTTGTGTGTATGTTTATATTTTATATATATATATATATATATTCCCTATGTATGTATACGGGTAATTATGAGTTTTTGTGCGTATATTGTATGTGTGTGTACATGGTCATGTTGGAATTGTGAACGGGGAAGACGTAGATATAGATGACATGGTGGTAATTTGGTCAATGTGCGGCTTGGTGTAATTAGACCACGAAATGAGTCCGAGTTTGGATTTTGTGGTTGGAGCAATAATCGAGATATGGACTTGGGTTGAGTATCGTTGGTCGTTTGATCCGATCAATTAATTAAGGGCGGCAATTGAGGTAATATATTAGCCGACTAATTACCTTGAAATTATAAGATATTAAATTGGACCCTTATATTAAACTGTCTATTATGTATTTATAATAAGGGTTGGGATTTCAATGGATCGACTGGGTGAGCCGTGGTCGTCGGAGATTTCGGAAATTATCGAGGCAAGTATTTTCTTATACAATTTGTGTCCTGAAAATAGAGTTTACATGTTGGATTTACGATGGTTATTTTACTCTCGTGAGTATGATACGTGTGAATTGATTTTGATTTGACTATTTTTAACGTTGTGGACTTTAATGATATTCCCGCTTGTTTAATATTGTGGAATTGTGTATTCCGTATTAATTGTGTCGTTGTGTTATGAGTGATCGTTCATGATGGTGGTATTGTGTCGGTGTCAGGTAAGTGGCCATCTCTAGTAAGTATTCTTGATGAGCTTACATTCTTAGCATATTAGTATTGCATGAGTAACGTGTGTGTGTGTATGCTCACTATGGGTTAGATCCGACGGGGTCTCGGTAGGGCTCCACGAAGCTGTGGAACCGCGAGCTTGCTTTTAACCACTACGGGTTAGATCCGACGGGGTCTCGGTAGGGGTCCACGAAGCTGTGGGTCCGCGGTTAATTGTGGTGCATTTTACAAATGTGATTTGGATTATTGGCGTTTTCGGAAACGAGTATTTTGAACGGCTTTCATGATTGCATGCATTGACTAAGTGTGTAAGTTGTTCGTTTGGCCTACTTGGCTAGGATGACACTAGAGTATTTGTCGTCTGTGTTTAAACCTTGGGTTGTGGATTTTGATGTTGGAAAACGAACCTTGATATTATTCTCGTGTACTGTGATTTGATGAGATTTGGGATGAGATCTTAACGGTTTATAAAGGCCATTTTATGGAAAGTGATTTTGGGCCGAGACCCGTTCATTTTGAAATGGATATTTTCAACTAAGGACTTGAGGTCTAGTAAAGTTTCTGTTTTTAAAATTCCCGAGATGAGGAATCTATTTTCAAACACTTCTTTGATGGTTTCTAATTAATAAAACTTCTCGGGAAGTCTTTTGTAATTATTTGTCGTACCCGATTTCTATTTGTTTGTTACATTTCGTATGATTTCATACTTGTACTAGCAAAACAGTGGAGTTTTGCTAACCCCCGAGTATTCGGGGGGTGGATGTCTGTATTGCATTCAGGTTTTGGAGCATAGCACAGGGTCGGCATGAAAGATGATGAAAGATGAACGATACTAATCACACGAGGACACGTATGATGTCATTGATTTAGTTGTATTTTATTTCCGCTGCAGTATTCTTTCCCGTTGTACGGGAGTGTGTTGTATTCGACCCCTGCGTGGGCATGTAATGTATTTGAGTTGTATGTATTTATTGAAAGACCAAATCGGTCTACGGAGTCATTTTAGCCTTAAAGGCATTGTTGAGATGTTCTATGTTGTTACCATCCTGGTAGATCCTTGAGGAAAGGTTCTACGGCGTGTAATATCCCTGAGCGGATTGGGGGTGTTACATAAATGGTATCAGAGCTTAGGTTGTGGAAACCTAGGATGTCGGGTCAAGTAGGGTCTGTTGAGTTTTGTCTCGTCGGATTTTATCTGACAGAGTCGTGTCGCGA
Source organism: Orobanche coerulescens (assembly GCA_033398695.1). NCBI lineage: Eukaryota > Viridiplantae > Streptophyta > Magnoliopsida > Lamiales > Orobanchaceae > Orobanche > Orobanche coerulescens. The sequence continues at coordinate 69,662,138 of CM065801.1, forward strand.
CGCGTCGTCTGAGTTTGTTGGTCGTGATTAGTATCGTGGGGCGATCATCATCTTCGTGCGATCTGTGGATGTAAGTCTCCCTTCTTTGTGTTGTGCCTCGTGTGACACGAGCTATTTTATATTTATTTTTTAGGTGATGGAATCCTTCTGTGGATTTTGATTTCACGATATGTATTTAGTTGACTCTCGTATTTGGTTTATACGAGGAGTGTCGTCGCTGCTAATGTCTTTTTAATGTTGTTTTTGTCCGTTGCTTATGACTTTCGAATCGATTTGCTCGTTTTACAAGTTCTCTTGTGGAAGCTTTGTGCTTATACGCGTTCGACTTGTTCACGAACCAGTGCGGGAGGGTCCTTAAAGGCCTCGAATGGGGTCAGTGGTTTTGTTCTGAATCCTAGGCGGTTTTCGACTGTGGTATTTTACCGTTTATTTCCGTTAAAAGACATGTATTGTCTTGACTTTAAACGTTTTGATGTGTGTACTAGGAGTTGATTTAGTGTACGTCGGTGTGCGTGAGTTTTGGGCATTCTGGCCTGTTGGATTTTTGAAAACCTTGAGTATCTTAGAAAATTAAATTTCGAGACGTACTTTTAAAACGAATTATTTTCTTGCGGTGTTTTCAAGGTGCTTTCTAGTGCCACAATATATTTCAAAAATTTTCCAATTGAGGACCAAAAATACTTTGAGATATTTTCAATTATTTAGAAACACTTTTACTTAGACCCGAGGGTCGAACATTCTAAAAGTTTATCACTAAGAGAAAGTGTCCTCATTTTTATCAAATGCGAAATGGTTCTCCAAAGTCTCGATAACGATGTCTCACGTTAGTACTTTTTTTTGAAAGGTGATACTCAAGATCAACCGGTGTTTTTCTAAATTATTTTCAAAAGGTGGTTTTCGTTTTTTTTAAAACCCATCATTTCCTGCTTGTGGTCGGAGAAGGTGTGTATGATTGTGTACATACGTGCTTGTTTCGTGATGTTTAGTAATTATATGTTGGGTATCGTCCGGGCTGTTGTAATCTTCGAACATTGCCGTTGTTGTTGTGAATTTTGTATGTGTTGATATGTTATGCTGAGTTGGCATCTCCAGTATGTTGTTTTGCGATGTTACGTCCATGATATCTAGCATTTGTATATTCGGTATGCCGAGTCGAGGTGTTTCCAACCGCGGTGTGCCGGGGGCATGCACGTACCAATTATCTTCTCGTCGGTAACGTGTCTCAAGTGTGGACTCGAGGGACATCGAATCCAGTTTTGAGAATTGGTTACCGAGACTTACGGAGTTCGCGCTTCAGCACAGATACCAGAATCGGCTCTTAGAGGCCCATGGGAGATTTTTCTGTCGGTTGCTTTTTGTGTTGTTACCTTGTTTCCGTTGTTGTGAGTTGCGGGGACGACATTTCTTTTATAAGAGGTCGAATGTAATACCCGTATTGTTTTTGGACTTCTACATTTCTTTCTCAATTCTATCGACTCGCTCGTGTTCATTGATAGTATTTCGGGTTCATCGTTCGAACGAGCTATGATCTTGTTTTGAGTCGATCTGATTATCGCTGTGACTTTTTCGAGTTCGGTTCGATTCCTGTGAGCCTTGGAGTTGTTTGAATTTTATTGTTCTTCGTGATTCGAACATGGTTGTTCGATTTTTGTTGTCTCGATTGTTGTGGCTCGATCGTTTGATTGTTCGGTTTCTGTTGATCTCGTCTCATGATTGTTGAACGTTCAGACTCCTTCATAATTCCCTTAAGTTCGGGAAATTAATCTCGTTTTCGGTCTTCCAACCCTTGGGCGGTGATCCGTATTTGTTCAGCGTTTGACTCGCATTTTGATTGATGAACCGTTGGGTTGGTCAATCGTATTGATTTCCGTTCGTTGTGTTTTGTGATTGTTCGGATAATCGACTTGATTGTACTATCTGTTTGATGACGCTTGTCACTTGTTGGTTTTATTATGTCTCTATCGATGGCGTTGTGTTGGTCGTCGTGGAGCGTGTTTTCACGCCGTATGTCTCTTTGTGTTTCTTGCAGCGTTTCGCCGTTGGGCGCGAGTTTTCGGTTTTTCTGTATCTCGTGGAGATGTTCCTGGTGGGATATTACCTCTCCATACTTGTTTTAAGTTTCGGGAAGAAACTTCTTTTAAGGAGGGTAGTATGTAATATCCGGGAATTTTTAAACTCGAATTTTGGCGATATAATTTTTTTTATTTATTTATTTATTTTCTCTCTCTTGTTTTATTAACTGATTATTTATAAGTCGGGCGGACTCTGAGATGTTGGGCTAAGTTAGTGTTGGTGTTATTTGACGCAGTGTAATAATCGGATGATCGAACCAGGAGACGGAATAATGAATCTCAGATTGATTTGTTTTCACTCGGTTAATTTATAATCGAACCCTATCGGGTCGGATAAGCCCAACTATCCATTTATATATATATATATAGTATATTGTATTATATGTATATGAATTTGGGAATCTCACGGAAATTTCCTGAGTCCTCACCCTCTCTCTTCCTTTTTTTTTTCTTTTCTCCTTTCCCCACCTGCTCCCTCTCTCTTTTCCTTTCTCCCGTAAAAACACACACACAAACACACATCTACACATACCCAGCGGATCGCTGGAACTCGTCGGCGAGGAGTGAGCCTGAGCGGATATAGTGCGACTGGGCTCGAGGTCGCGACTCCCTGGATAGAATCGAAGTGCACTGACGAACTTCCATGCTTATCGACATGGGTGAATGAGTCTGCGCCGGAGGTTCGAGGTGGGATCGTGGAAGTCAACGACGGCGGACTGGTATCTCCGGCGACAACCACTGGAGCTCGACGGTAGCGTGGTGGTTATGAATGGAGAATCAACAATCTTGCCGGACTTTCTGGTGGGTCAGAGTTATGGAAGTCCACTCGGGCCATTCAGATCTTACTCCGGCGGTCGGAGTGACCGGAAGCCGGTGGTGGTGTGTGTTGTGTGTGTGAGCTGTATGTGTGTGTGTGTATATATATGTGTGTGTGTGTTTTGTGTGCAGGCGTGTATATATATGGGTGTTTGTGTGTATGTGTATATTATATATATATATATATATTTTCCTTATGTATGTATACGGGTAATTATGAGTTTTTGTGCGTATATTGTATGTGTGTGTACGTAGTCATGTTGGAATTGTGAACGGGGAAGACGTAGATATAGATGGACATGGTGGTAATTTGGTCAATATGCGGCTTGGTGTAATTAGACCACGAAATGAGTCCGAGTTTGGATTTTGTGGTTGGAGCAATAATCGAGATATGGACTTGGGTTGAGTATCGTTGGTCGTTTGATCCGATCAATTAATTAAGGGCGGCAATTGAGGTAATATATTAGCCGACTAATTACCTTGAAATTATAAGATATTAAATTGGACCCTTATATTAAATTGTCTATTATGTATTTATAATAAGGGTTGGGATTTCAGTGGATCGACTGGGTGAGCCGTGGTCGTCGGAGATTTCGGCAATTATCGAGGCAAGTATTTTCTTATACAATTTGTGTCCTGCAAATAGAGTTTACATGTTGGATTTACGATGGTTGTTTTACTCTCGTGAGTATGATACGTGTGAATTGATTTTGATTTGACTATTTTTAACGTTGTGGACTTTAATGATATTCCCGCTTGTTTAATATTGTGGAATTGTGTATTCCGTATTAATTGTGTCATTGTGTTATGAGTGATCGTTCATGATGGTGGTATTGTGTCGGTGTCAGGTAAGTGGCCATCTCTAGTAAGTATTCTTGATGAGCTTACATTCTTAGCATATTAGTATTGCATGAGTAACGTGTGTGTGTGTATGCTCACTATGGGTTAGATCCGATGGGGTCTCGGTAGGGCTCCACGTGTAATATCCGTAATATTTCTATTTTTAGCAGTTTCCATTTTCGGTGTATGTCTATTTTTATCGACTCGCTTGTAACCGTTTCGACATTTCGAATCTATTTTGCTCTTGGAGTTTTTCCATTTGGATGAGTTTTGATGATGTTTTCACGTAATTTCATTTTATGACATGTTTTGCCGTATGAACGTTCGATTCTTGTAAAACTCGTTCGTTTCCGTTGTTTCTTGGTTTGTACAAGTTCGTATGGTTGAGTTGGTCATGTGGAGACTTTCGGTTTGTAAATCCGACGTCGTTTCGTGATTTTCGGTCACTTGGGCCATTTTTGTAATTTCCTAAAAGTTTAGGGGATCTCGTTTTCGTTGTCGCATTACGGACCCTTCGGTTGTCGGAATTGTATTTTTCTTTCAGCGCTTAGCTCCGTCGTCTTGTATGCTTCGCGTCTATGTTCCTGGAATCTGGGTCCGTAGAGCGGTTCGTGTTTTATACACTCGACAGCCTTCATCGCCGATGTGACATCGCAGCATCAATCGGCTGTGTAGGTAGCGCACGCTACCCCTGTTGCCTTGCGTGCGCTACCGAAGAGCAGTTAGCGTACGCTAACCCTTATTGTTAGCGCACGCTAACGAATGTAGCAGTAGCCACTGGACTATCACAGCCCCGTTAGCGCACGCTACATATGGCAGTTAGCGTGCGCTAACTTCACATTATATAAGCCCAGCGGGCAGTTTCAGAGCAACAGTTTATTTCTTTTCTCTTCGTTTCTTCGACGTGCGACCTTAGAGACGAGTTCCACCAGTTCTTTTCGGAGTTCTATCCAGATTCCATCACGGTAGAATCGAGCCACCATATCATAATCAACATAATCACCTTTCATCAGCCGAATTAAAGGTAATTCCTCAGGAACCCTAATTTTGGCGAATTTGGGGGATTTCGGGATTTTAGGGTTTAGTTCCGAATTGTTCATCTATATTACGATATTCTTCACCGAGTGTGATTATTGAATGATTCCAAATCCAAATTCCTTGATTTTAATCCGTGAATTATCAATACGGGGAGATTTTGCGTAAACCCTCGCCCGTATCAATTGACCGTCTATTGTCGTATTTTGTAACCGGGGTTATGGGTGTATTCCAGTGGAATATTGTTGTCCGTTGGGATCGAATCGTATTGATCCTTCGTTTAGGAACCGTCGCTTTCCACCCGGACCGTTCGTAGTCGTGTTTCATCTCCGTTTCTTCAAGAATGTCTCAAAGGCAAGTACTTTACATTTGTTTACATGTTCTAGTATTTGAATTATGGCTATATGTGGATGTTGTGGGGAGATATGTGTATGTTCACCTAGGGACGGTCCGACGGGCCTCTAGGGATACGTATTGCCGTGAGTGTGCGTATCGCGAATCGTGGTTAGCCACCTGTGGATGTCCGACGGGGCTCATGGGTACGGTGGCCGTGAGTCTCGTACAACGGTTAACTTTGAATTATGATTTGTTGGAGATAATGTGTTTTGTGTGTACATCATAAATATTCCTAATATAAAATGTTTTCTAAAATGACTTTTTGGCGCATATATTCATCTGATTAGAATGTAGTTCAAATGGATTGTACTTGCACTAGCAGTTGTCGCTAACCCCTTAAATGGGGGAAATACTTTTTGTATTTCAGGTATTGATCGTGGGGATAAACGAGCACTCGAGCCGTATGAGGATGATGGGCAAGCATGATATTGTCCAGTAAATGATTTTCGGTGTCATCTCCGTCGGTTATTATTATTGATGTCTGATTTTGGGATTTATGTATTATAAAAATTGGTTTAAGTACTCGAGTACTTCTTTTGTAAAATTGTTAATGTTGTGTTCTCGTTTTGGGAAATGGATTGTTGTTGGATTCTATTGGTCGGATTGTAGTCTTTTATTTTGAGTCGTCATTTTATTGATGATTGTTGTCGTTGGCAAAGGTCTTGTTGGTATGTTAGCCGGGTGGATTCCACAGTGTGGGGTCCACGGCGCTGTAATATGCCCTGAATGTCTTGGGGGTGTTACACCACGAAGCTGTGGAACCGCGAGCTTGCTTTTAACCACTACGGGTTAGATCCGACGGGGTCTCGGTAGGGGTCCACGAAGCTGTGGGTCCGCGGTTAATTGTGGTGCATTTTACAAATGTGATTTGGATTATTGGCGTTTCCGGAAACGAGTATTTTGAACGGCTTTCATGATTGCATGCATTGACTAAGTGTGTAAGAGGTAAGTTGTTCGTTTGACCTACTTGGCTAGGATGACACTAGAGTATTTGTCGTCTGTGTTTAAACCTTGGGTTGTGGATTTTGATGTTGGAAAACGAACCTTGATATTATTCTCGTGTACTGTGATTTGATGAGATTTGGGATGAGATCTTAACGGTTTATAAAGGTTGTTTTATGAAAAGTGATTTTGGGCCGAGACCCGTTCATTTTGAAATGGATATTTTCAACTAAGGACTTGAGGTCTAGCAAAGTTTCTGTTTTTAAAATCCCCGAGATGAGGAATCTATTTTCAAACACTTCTTTGATGGTTTCTAATTAATAAAACTTCTCGGGAAGTCTTTTGTAATTATTTGTCGTACCCGATTCGCAATTTCTATTTGTTTGTTACATTTCGTATGATTTCATACTTGTACTAGCAAAACAGTGGAGTTTTGCTAACCCCCGAGTATTCGGGGGGTGGATGTCTGTATTGCATTCAGGTTTTGGAGCATAGCACAGGGTCGGCATGAAAGATGATGAAAGATGAACGATACTAATCACACGAGGACCCGTATGATGTCATTGATTTAGTTGTATTTTATTTCCGCTGCAGTATTCTTTCCCGTTGTACGGGAGTGTGTTGTATTCGACCCTGCGTGGGCATGTAATGTATTTGAGTTGTATGTATTTATTGAAAGACCAAATCGGTCTACGGAGTCATTTTAGCCTTAAAGGCATTGTTGAGATGTTCTATGTTGTTACCAGTCTGGTAGATCCTTGAGGAAAGTTCTACGGCGTGTAATATCCCTGAGCGGATTGGGGGTGTTACATTCTTAGCCTCTCTTTTTGCCACCTTGTACGCTACAATCTTCAAGATTCTCTCCTCCCGGCCCTAAACTCTATATGTATATGGAATGAAAATGCAATCAAATCAATATTTGGGACAATAAATGGAATAGGAATGCATCCTAGAGGACTGAAATCATAACGACTCGTTTCTTAAGGGACTAAAATGAAATTTATCCTAGTTTGGTTAGAGGGATTCTCATTTATAATGCTGCGTGCTAGCGCGTAGTTAAATGGAACAGACGGAAGAAAAGATGGTGAGAGACAAGGAGAAAGGACTACAACGTTGTCGGCCTTCTGTAAAAATCCTTGCTTCGTTCAATAATTACCCAAAATGGAAAGCCAAGGTACGATAGGTTTATAGATTGACTACATACATGAGTTTTCCAATAAAAGAAATTATTACGTACAAATCATTGCTTGTTCGTTTATTTTAAACGTCTGTATTATATATAATTCTGGCTGTATTAATGAAATGTAGCTCCGAGAAAATTGCTTCGAAAGGGTTCGGGAAGGCCGAACTCGCTTGCTCTGGAAATTGCGATTATCCGAAGCTAAGGTTTCCAATCACGAGGTTAATCCCTATTTCTGTTTCTTCCATTTTCTCATATTTCTATATTTCCGTACTCTCCCATATGAGGGAAGATAATATAGACATGACGTCGTTTTCTATTTGTTACATCGCTATATAAGCAGCTCGGACCAACATATGTCAAGTCTCAAGTTGAAAATTTTCTGTACAGGAGTATTTTCAATGTTTCTTTTACATACCTGAAATAGTTGACGCAGTAATGATAAAGTAATCACTGGAGGAGATACTGATGATGTGGGTTGGGGTTGATAAAGGGAATAAGTGACTGGACCTGTTCATGAATGGTTTAAGGGCCGGTGTTGATAATGGTAATAACTGATACTAATTATGATAGAACTTAGGTAATTGAGACTTGGGAGAGTTTAGAGAGTCAAGAGAGTATAGAGCGTTGTATGTAAGTTGGTGGGAAAAATTGAGGTATGGGAAATTAATGGATTTTTAAATGTTATAAAGACAAATAATGAAATTTGAAATATAGTTAACCAGTAACCACTTGTTCAACCTGCTAGTCCTTGATATTTAACCAGTCCTTACACCCATGGGCTGGATAAGGTTTGAGCCATCAACCCATTTATCAGTTATCTGGCCTGTTGACCTCGGGCTAACTCCGATCTCGGCTAAAACACCTTGGTTAGATCTATGTAGAACCATGCTAAGGCTGCTAGAAAAAGAATTAAAAAGTCTTGAGGCATAACTTACGTATGCTTGGTCAGATAGAAGAGGAGAAATATTGAGAAACTGAGAATGCAACCACCTATCAAAGTTGAGTCTCAATGAGAAATAATGAGACACTACTTAGATATGTTTTTAATGCATCGACTGTTAGGATCTGAATACATGGTATCTTGTATTCGTAATGGTATTAGTTAATGCCCCTTCTTGATGTTCTTTTTTTTTTGTTGCACCCTGGACCATGTGTAAAAGTAATTAAAGCTTTGACTGAGTTGAAGCTTAGACAATTGACTAGTGATTAATTCATTGAAAGAGGTAAATCAATGCTGAAAATACCATCTAGCTCCTTAAGGCTTAACGGACGCTAAATACTAGAAGTACAGGCTTTTGGTAGTTGTTAGAGAGTAGGTATCGATTTCGGATATCATATCTCCAAACAAGGTGTCAGAGTTGTGTTGCCTTTCTCTGTTCATTTTTCTCTTTAGAACTTCTGCTCTCCTATAGCTGATAATGTATATTAATGAGGTATTCAGAATGAGAATAACCAATGACTGGGGGGGAGGGGGGAGGATGGCAAGTATTTTTCGTTTTGCATGGGAATTATTTGAAGGAATACCAGCTGTTGTAGTGATTTTGTTTCTGTTACGTTTTAAAATTTCGTATTTGAACTATTTTCTTCTGCATTCTTCTAATCTGAATCAAGATCCTGATTGCAGGATCTCATCAAATCAACTCTCAAGGACATAGTTTCTGATGAACTTAGAAAAATTAAGGAAGCACCTCCAGCTGGCAGTTCAGATTCATTGTTAGGCACTACTACTGATGACATGATATGGGAGTATGATGGCCTTCCCACAGCTTATCAAGGCGACTGCGAAGAAATGTTATTAGAAATGCAAAGAATATTTTATGAAGACTTTGGGACAGAGGAGAGTAGAAAAGGTTAAATACACATATTGATGATGAAGCCAATTTTTCCATTTTGTTTTGAGATTTTAATTATCAAGACTTTTGTGTTTTACCAGAAACGGACAAAAAAAACAAGAAATCTGAATTGGTATATAGAGTGAGAAGACTATGGGAGTGTTGCAAACTCTAAAATTCTGACTAGAAGTTGAGAATCACTTCTAGCGAAGCCAAAATGCTGTGAGAGCATTTGATTTTGAATTTCGTATATTAAAATGGAAAACTCTCAGGTGAAGTTGATTCGATTGCTCTTTATGTAGATATGAACATAAAAAGGATAATTGAGGGCATATTAAATTATGTTTATGCTAAAAATCACATGTTCGACAATTTACCTATAGTGGGGGTTTTGTTTTTTATTTGGATTGTTATACCAATGCTTGAAGAGTACACTACCTTAAAGTTAAATGCATTCGCCTATTTGATTTTTTGGAGTGATCTGTGATTGTAGATCTTGCAATTTTATTATCAAATCTGCTATTAGTGTTAAAACTCAGTTCCCCATCAAATTTTTTCCATTTAAAGCATGCCAGTATGCTGGTCTGTGATATTAGATTGATGTGTTTTGTCACAATTCAATGCTACATGTGAATTTATTCCCTTCTCTTTACAGATATATTTGTTTCAGTGGCCCTTCCAGACTTGGATTCACTGTTAGCTCCTTGCAGGGCCAGACAATTTTATCATAACATGGGAGGATGAAGAGGACGAATACTTGGCTCGTTTAGTATATGATAGCATGCTGCTCAATGGTGATCAAGTATGATGCTAACAAACCTTGGACTCTTTCTTTATCATTTCAATAATTTCCTCAATGTGGATGTTAAACTGCTACATGCCTAAATATTTATTTGCGATATTTTTAGTCAAGCTAACAAACATGCCACAGAAATTATACGCTTGACCAGTTACGTCTGCCTTAATGAAAGTGAATCCTCTTTTAGCATCTAATCATTAACTTACCAGTATGAAAACTGTATGCACTATACACTCCAAAGCATTGTAGCCAGTAACATTGCATATTTTGAAAATAACATACCTTAGAAATATTTCATGCCTATAGCAAACATAATATTATTTTCCCTGATATGCTTGGTGTATTATCTTTGCTCTCGCTAATTAAGAGCTTCATAATTTCACACGAAACCACTGCTCATATCGCAAATGGATGGGTAAAGTTGATGCTATGGCAAGGTGAACAACCTATTATGTAGTCTATTATTATAGAAAACGACATTTTTTTCTTTAATCAATCTTTTACCCACTAATAAAACTAAGTAAAACTAATAAGGTGCTATCTATTTTGGACTCTACATTTGATAATTGCAATTTGCAACCATGACCCAGCTGATTGCATATAATTGCTTCTGGAGCTCATTCTCATATGATTATAATGAAAAACTAAGAGACTATTGCCTCTAACTGTTTTTTAAATGATATAAAGGTTTTGCTTTTGTAGTATGGTGGTAGAATGGTAGTGATTTATTTTTACTACTATTTATGTTGATGGTGGTAGAATGGTAGTTGATCTGAATGGCCTGCGAAAACCATATTTTTTCAGTCCCTAGACATCATTCCCTCATGACTCATGAGATTAATGCCGTCCCTTTGAATCTCGTCCACTAGCAACCAGACCCTCCCTTCCAATCCTCTAGTTACCTCCTTGATAACCTGCATTAGCACCAACTTGAGTGGAATGTCTGCACTTTAGCCTTGTGATTTAAATACCTAATTGACGAATTAGGTGCTAGGCAATGATAAATAGCTCTTATGCCTGACTAATCCTGTTGCAGTTAAGGTGATTACATGTTAATTATTTCATAGTACTAGGTAAATATAGGACCTCATATCCAGATGATCTAGTCACAATTATACCCTTTTGTCCTTAGGAGTAGTGGTTGAGAATCTGTACATTCACTCTTTGATGCCGAACTCCAACATCTTAATGCTGTTTCTTTTGGTATGTGTTGCGAAGGAGGTTTGGTGTCCCATCTGCAAACAGGGGAAGTTGCAGGAAAATGTCCATCATATTTATTGCAGTCGGTGCAAACTCGAACTGACAAAAGGCCATGAGGTTCTTGAGTCTCTCTCTCCATCTCTCTCTACCCCCCCCCCCCCCTCTCTGTCTCTCTCTCTCTCCCTCTCTCTCTCTCTCTCTCTCTCTCTCTCTCTCTCTCTCTCTCTCTCTCTCTCTCTCTCTCTCTCTCTCTCTCTCTCCCTTTCCCTCTCCCTCCATCCCTCCCTCCTTCCCCTCGGTGGATCCTCGTACAAAAAGAAATAGAAAAAATAAGAAAAATAATCTTCCTTCTATTTACATGAATTCTTTATAGTTCATACATGTTTTATTTCGTCAAGCAAGAGCGAAGTGTAGTAATATTTTCTGTATTGCGGGTAATGAAATATTTCCGTCTTTGGAGGTGGGTAACCTAGAGTAAACCTGTGGGAAAAAAAAATAAAAAAAATTCCGCGCTCAGATACATTTGGTCCTTGAGTAGAGCAAATACCGTTGAATATAGTTCTAACTTTAAGAAAACAGCAGCGTCGGTGTCCCCATTCCTAATTTAGGTTCCTCAGGTAAAACTATACTCTAATTTTCTGAATGAGCATGATCTATCTCTCTGTGACATTCTTATCCAAAGTCAAGTTTAGAGACTTCTGAGCTGAAGAAACTAGAGCAGCGTATTTCTGTAATGAAATACATGAAAGTAATGAAACCTTGAAAGTAAATCTGCACTTGTTTAGAAAGAAAAGGGGCATCTAGTTTCATTGGCTGATCTTGAAATTATTGGAATCTATTAGGGGCGATTACTCGCTCTATCTGGATTCAGCCTTTTCTTTTCTCCCATATCCCATTTTTTCTCTTGATTATTTTGTAGTGGGTGATTCATTTCTTATTTACTTTTTTTTTTCTGAAGTTTAAAACAAGTAAAATTTATTTTGTGGTTACTAAGGAACATAGTTTGTGGTCTGTGCAAGCAAAAACTCTTTACGTACTGGCAGCAAAATTTGTGAAGTAGATAGTTGAGTTTTCTAGAACAGAGATAGGCCTTTTAGTCTACTTCCACAGTTCCATGATGTTAAAGAACCTTTTTATTTTAATTTTCACCAAATTGCATCACAAGTTAAAAAGGTTGATGGGGGTAGCTCTACTCTTTTTAAAAGCTCGCATCCATCTTCCCACCTGAAAAAAAAAACATGTCGTTGTCCAAGATGAACTCTTTGTTGTGCACAAGTGATCAAATAATCTTGCAGATTTTCCAAAATTAGCTTCTTCTTCTCTCTTTAATTTCTTCCACCGTTTTTCCCCGTGCAGTGTGTGTGCTTGGAGCCGAGGATGTTAATGTACTCTGTTTTTAGAATTTATTCATACAAACACGTGATATAGCAACTGATAACTGTGTATGCGTGTGTGTGACATGCCATTATACTGAATTTCTAGTGTATTCTCCTGATCATAGGTCGATTTGAAACGTTTACGTCTGAGGCTGGGTGAAGCTCATGCAGAGCATCTTGATAGGGGGGGATGCAGGTTGAGACCTGAGTTCTGCATCGAGACTAAATTTGGACTTACTGCACTGTACATTAAATGCCAAGGCTGCCATACATTTGAGATTGTATTATAGCCAGTCACCTTGCTATCAGGTGTTGTGGATGATGATGATGAGGTGCGACGACCTACTGAGACTGGTGAAGTAAATCGACTGTTACAGTTGCATTGTTGTAAATAACAGTATTTCACTTACAAAAGGTCATAATTTTGTTTTATTTGGTACAAGTTTACTAGCTTCTGGAGGAACGTAATAGTGCAGATATACAACACCTGTTGCTTGTACAAACGAGATATTTTGTCAAGAATTGACGTTTGGGGGTTGGTTTCGTGTTGATTGGTAATTTTGTCGCGTGGTCTTTATCATATGCATGCATGGTTTAGAATTACAGTTTTACATTATGTTTCGGCATGTTATGTTTCAAAAATAATGTAAAATAAACTAAGTTTTATGTTCCAAAAGTGCTGCTTCGAAATTACAAGTCGTTTTCTCTTCGGTGGAGCCAAAAGTTGAATAGTTTCGGGGTATGTGGTGGAGACTTTTTGGGGTTTAGTCTAGTGTGATTTTGCACCCTCCATGAAGTGGATGAACTTATTCTCCATAATTGGAGTAATTTTGAGATATAAAAATTAAATTTTTTAATTTTTATTTCTTCTATATTATTTTATTTGTCGAAATATTTAATTTGAGTATAATTTTGATACACAATTTTTTATTTTTGAAAAAAATATTATTTTCATAAATAATAAATTAATTTCTCACTCAAAATAAAATAATTTTCAAAAATAAAAATTTATATATCAAAATTATACTCATATTAAAGATCTCGACAAATAGAATAACATAGAAGAGATAAAAAATAAAAAATTTAATTTTTATATCTCAAAATTACCCTACAATTATGGTAAGTTCACCCTCGGGTGAACAAAATCACACTCGTTTAGTCTAATTATAAAAGAAAAAAACAGAAAAATAAATAGTTTATGTTGAAAATCACATAAAGGTTCATCGACATATTTTTGTTCTTAATATTAAACCCATAGAAGTTGTATGTGAGAAACCACCACAAATCTGCAAGTTATATTTGTCTGTCATACTACTAGGATAAATTTTTATTAATATTTTTTTGTACTGTGCCCTAGATTAAAAAAATGTGTCGTTCCAGCAATTAGAAATATTTATGGGGATGGCGAAGTGTATTTTGAGTGGAGAAAAGAACCTGCTAATATGAGATATAATGAGATCTATTATGTTTAGAGGCATGTGAGGATAATGAGACATCCGGTTCTTCCCCTACGGGAAGACTCGGGTTCAATTCCCTTTAGGAACGAATTAGTGATATAATCTTGGAGTGCTTGGTGAACTAACTACTAACAACTACTCCCTCCGTTAGGGCTGTCTAAAAGGTTTTCGGTTCTCGGTTAGAACCGGAACCACACCGGAACCGGAACCATATTATATGGTTATGGTCCGGTTCTTGATAGCATTTTGGGAGATATTTCGGTTTTCGGTCTAACCGGAACCGTTCGGTTTAGAACCGAAAACCGAAAATTTAATAAATATATATTTTTAGATTTTATAAATTATAAATATATATTTAAATATTATTATTTTCAATCCCTAATACTAAAAATTAAAATACCTAAACTTATTTTCTTCTCAAATCTGATCTCTCTCGACTCTCTGTCTCTCACGTCTCTCACCTCACTCTCACTGCGCCGCCAGGCCCGCCGCTCTCTCTTCTCCCAACTGATAACTCTCACCGCCTCGCCTCCACCGATGCTCGCTACCACGCCTCGCCGCCGAGCGACGGAGCGACCACCCTGTTCAGGTCAGCTCGCTTTTCTTCCTCTTCTACTCTTTTCTTTTGAATTTGATGATAATTAGTATAATTCTTATTCCATTGCTTGGTAGTTGCTGTTCTACCTTGTTTAATTTGTGTTTATTCAAAACCCTCAAACAATAGCAACATACCCTGGTTTTGTTTTTAGATCCAGTTTTCTTCAAAGTGAGCACCACATATGGGTCCGTTTTCTCACTGTAATTTGTGTTTATTCAAAACTCTCAAACAATACCTTGTTGTTAGATTCAGTTTTCTCACTGTAATTGATTCTTTTAATTATATATTTCTTCACATTCTTGGGGTCAAGGTTTTATGTAAATGCTTGATTCAATTAATTACACCATGATAAGCAGCAATTGAAAAATTAAAAATGTTACTAGACATGTTCCGATAATACATCAACGTTGATAAATGGTCCGTTGATGTATTATTTAATTTGACAAAGTTGAGAGTGATGATTGATGATTAGTAATTATATATTGTGTTTCACTATTTTATTTTGTTAATTGTTTTTAAACTTTGGTTTTGATTCTTTTGAAATATTTAGGTGAAATGGAGCAACCTACTACTAAGAATCAAATATGCCCCAATCCCTGTTGGAATATTTATTCCACACATTATTTAATTTATGTTTTGATGATTAAAGTTGCTAAACTACAAAACAACATCGAGGCGAAGCAAAACAACGAAGCAGACGAAGACGCAAAAAGTTGCAATCTGGACTGCACTAGCGCACGCTAAGGCATATATGTTAGCGCACGCTAACGAAGAGTAAGCTGCATCCCAGCCAAGTTTCGAAGTAAGCTGCAGTGATGTAAACTGTTGAGATAGCGCACGCTACACATCATTATTAACGCACGCTATCGAGACCTGTTACCGTTGTGAAGGAATTCAAACACAGCAAAACGTATACAATGAAGTCATCATTAGCGCACGCTACACAGTATGATTAGCGCACGCTAAGTTGTTTGAATCTAGTCAATCCGAACGTTGGAAAAGCAAGTCAAAGTCAAAGCATCAAACGGATAGTTTGACAAGGAAAGGCAACGGATATATTACGTTAACGCACGCTACTCAATCATGGTTAACGTACGCTAAGTAAGTGAGATAACGTACGTAAGATAGACGGTATAACGTACGCTAAAGAAGAAACGGTTACCGGATCAAATCGGGCACGCCTAACGCACGCTACGTGCACGCTAATGAGTTAGCGCACGCTATAATGGAAGAGCTAGCGCACGCTAGCTAGACAACTGGCAGCAACGGCTAGTTTATGAAAAATGCCTATAAATACCATTCCTATGGTATTGTTTGAGTACAACAACTTCAAGCAAACGAGATATACATCTGAGAATCATATACTTACATTGTTGTTGTAATATTGAGCTTATATTGTTAGTTTGAGTGTTTATACATTCAACATTATACACGAGAGGTAAAAGAAAAGAATCGATTGGATTCGGTGTTATTAGGATCAAGTATCCGGCATTGTTAGAATCGCAATCGATATCTAAGTGAGGTTTATCTAGTACCCATAGAAAGCTAGAGTGGTTGATTCCTTATCCAATAGAAAAGGAAAAACGGTTTTACTCGGACCGATAGAAGACGAGCTTGTAACGGTAATCCCTCGACCGATAGAAGAGAGGCGTAGAGGTTTTGATCTTAAGCCTAAGGAAAAACATACATCGAGAGAGGACGTAGGCTTCGTTAATAGCCAAACCTCTATAAATCCTTGTGTGATTTATTTTCCGCAATTTTATTTACGCTTCCGCATAAAACGGCGCAAATATCCGATTTGGTACCCAACCATTGGTATCGGAGCGGTTCTCCAATACGCGGCTTAACATCCGAGGAGAAGATCCAAAATGGCGTTTCAAATCTATCCAGCCGAAGGCCTTGCTCTCAACCGACCACCATTTTTTGATGGCGCAAACTTCATGACTTGGAAGAAGAAGATGTCAATATTCATTCGAGCTTACGACATCGAACTTTGGAAAGTGATTTGTCTTGGTCCAAAAATCCCAATGAATTCCAACGGTACGCTTAAAAATTTTGAAGAATGTGACGACTCCGATTGGAAAAACGACCATTTCAATTGTAAGGCAACTCAACTTCTTTATTGTGCCTTAAATCCGGAAGAACACAACCGGATATCCTCGTGTGATAGTGCCAAAGAGATTTGGAAAATGCTTGAGGTAACACACGAAGGTACGTCTCAAGTCAAGGAGACGAAGATAAACATGCTCCTTCACGACTATGAATTATTCCAAATGAAGGACGACGAATCCATCTCGATTATGCTCGACCGATTCTCGATCATTACTAATGGATTAGCATGTTTCGGGAAACCACTTTCGAGTAGTGAGAAAGTAAAGAAAATTCTCCGATCACTACCTCGAGAATGGGACGGTACGGTCACGGCAATAATGGAATCCAAAGATTTAAATACTCTCGATTTTAGTGCTCTCGTTGGTTCTCTTATCAACTACGAGATTGTTCTAAAATCTCGGAATGCCAAACCAAAACCGAAGGAGAGGTCGATAGCCTTCAAGGCTAAAATGTCGAAAAAGAAAGAAGAAACCCCGGTGGACGAAAGCGACGAAGAAATGGCATATTATGCCAAAAATATTAATAAGTTCCAACACTTATTAAACCGGAGGAAGAAGGACATTCAAGCGGGCGAACCTAAAAAATTCGACAACACGTGTCGATTATGTGGTAAACCAGGCCACTTTGCTAAGAACTGTCGAGTAAAGCAAAAGGAGGTTCTAATCGCAACATGGAGCGACGAAGATCCCGATGAAGATTTTCTTGAACAAAATAATCTCGCGTTCATGGCCCGGAGTTCATTCGATGATAGCGACGTCGAAAGTCAAGTAAGTAATTCTTACGACGAACTTTTTGAAGCATTCGAGTTATTACATACGGACTATCAAAATGCTTTAAATGAAGTTAAATCTCTCAAGTCTAAATATAAAACTTTGGAAATTGAAAACTCTAAAATACTTGAAAAAGGAAAATTTGTTGAAATCGATCATTCGAAATGCCTTGAAAATGAAAATATTTTGAAAAACGATCTTTTAAAAGTTCAAGATGAACTAAAAACTTTGACAAAGAAATTTTCGTGCGGCAACGATAAATTTGAACAAATGTTATGTGTTCAAAAATATACTCTAAATAAAGAGGGATTAGGATTCAAATCACGTTCGAAAAACGAATCCGTTAATTTCAATATACCCCATTGCGAAAAGTGTTTAAAAATCGGGCATCACATTTCAAATTGCAAAAGTCCAAGACGGACGATAAAAATTAAGAAAATTTGGGTTCCTAAAGGAACAAACGTTTCAAACATCGTCTATGTTTCAAAAGAAAAACCAACTATCGGTTGGATCCCCAAAAATAAATTTTGACAAATGATATTTTACAAAGGGGGAGAAGGAAATAATATTTTCAGGGGGAGTTTATACTCTTATTAATGCATAAATTGGAATCATGCATATTTATATTTCTTTTGGTATCCTTTATATTTTTTTTACTTTTTGATGAAGACAAAAAGGGGGAGAAAGATATGAATTGAGATAAAAAAGGAGAAGGAGATGAATTGAGATAAAAATGAAAAAAATCGCAGAAGTCGAAAAGCAAAGAAAAGCATACAATTAGGGGGAGTTGAAAAATAAAAAACGACGGAGTTGAAAATTAAGGGAGATATTGAAAAGAGAAGAGAATTGGAGAAACTAACGAAACGATCAAAGTCGAAAACTTTGATTCGTAGAAATATACATATATTATTTTTTTACAGATTATCCAATTCATATGTTGTTTTGTAATCATCAAAAAGGGGGAGATTGTTGGAATATTTATTCCACACATTATTTAATTTATGTTTTGATGATTAAAGTTGCTAAACTACAAAACAACATCGAGGCGAAGCAAAACAACGAAGGCATTTAAGACGCAAAAAGTTGCAATCTGGACTGCACTAGCGCACGCTAAGGCATATATGTTAGCGCACGCTAACGAAGAGTAAGCTGCATCCCAGCCAAGTTTCGAAGTAAGCTGCAGTGATGTAAACTGTTGAGATAGCGCACGCTACACATCATTATTAACGCACGCTATCGAGACCTGTTACCGTTGTGAAGGAATTCAAACACAGCAAAACGTATACAATGAAGTCATCATTAGCGCACGCTACACAGTATGATTAGCGCACGCTAAGTTGTTTGAATCTAGTCAATCCGAACGTTGGAAAAGCAAGTCAAAGTCAAAGCATCAAACGGATAGTTTGACAAGGAAAGGCAACGGATATATTACGTTAACGCACGCTACTCAATCATGGTTAACGTACGCTAAGTAAGTGAGATAACGTACGTAAGATAGACGGTATAACGTACGCTAAAGAAGAAACGAAGTTACTGGACTGAAACTGGGCACAGTCTAACGCACGCTACAGGCACGCTAATGAGTTAGCGCATGCTATAATGGAAGAGCTAGCGCACGCTAGCTAGACAATCGCAAAGAACGGCTAGTTTATGAAAAATGCCTATAAATACCATTCCTATGGTATTGTTTGAGTACAACAACTTCAAGCAAACGAGATATACATCTGAGAATCATATACTTACATTGTTGTTGTAATATTGAGCTTATATTGTTAGTTTGAGTGTTTATACATTCAACATTATACACGAGAGGTAAAAGAAAAGAATCGATTGGATTCGGTGTTATTAGGATCAAGTATCCGGCATTGTTAGAATTGCAATCGATATCTAAGTGAGGTTTATCTAGTACCCATAGAAAGATAGAGTGGTTGATTCCTTATCCAATAGAAAAGGAAAAACGGTTTTACTCGGACCGATAGAAGACGAGCTTGTAACGGTAATCCCTCGACCGATAGAAGAGAGGCGTAGAGGTTTTGATCTTAAGCCTAAGGAAAAAGATACATCGAGAGAGGACGTAGGCTTCGTTAATAGCCGAACCTCTATAAATCCTTGTGTGATTTATTTTCCGCAATTTTATTTACGCTTCCGCATAAAACGGCGCAAATATCCGATTTGGTACCCAACAATCCCAGCTTCTACCATTGCTTGAGAATGATGTGATTCAAGATATAAGCGAGGAACATGAACTAGAAACACTCACCGAGATGTCAGAGACAGTCTCAGAGTACTGTAACGGGAAAGAAGCGAAAGGGCTCTAAGTTGAGATCTAATGCTTGGGCATATTATGATGTGGTTGAATGGGAAGAAGGAGATCCACTTGTTAAACATAGGAAAGGAATATGCAAGGTTTTTCGTACCGATATCCAAGCTAGTTCAGGCAGAAATGGCACGAGTGCTTTGATCAAACATACTGCAATTTGCAAGAAGAGACAAGCGGAAAAATCTGGGCAAAAGAAACTGAGCTTTCAACCTGGTGTAGGCGAAGGAAGTGAGACGTTGACCAGTTGGAGGTTTAACCAAAAGGCTAGTAGGTTGGCTTTGTGCGAGATGATAATTCTAGATGAGCTTCCGTTTAGATTTGTGGAAAAGGAGGGGTTCAAGAAGTTTCTTGCTCGTGTTTGTCCAGACTTCATCATTCCAAGCAGGCAAACCATACGAGAAGATTGTGTGAAGGTGTTTCTTGAAAAGTCTATATCTTTGAAGTCGATTTTCAAGATGAAAGGGATGAGTAGGGTGTCGATCACCACTGATTGCTGGACTGCAATTAATAACACAAACTTTATTTGTGTTACTGCGCATTTCATAGGAAAGGATTGGGTCTTGCACAAGAAGATCATAGCTTTCCGCAAGATTGTCAGTCATAAAGGTTTCGACATAGGTGAAGCTGTTGTTCAAGTTCTAAAGGAGTGGGGTCTGGAGAAGATACTTTGTTGTACTGTAGACAATGCGAGTGCCAATGATGATGCAGTTAGATACATTAGTAACTTCCTTGACAGTAGGAAGACTAATCTATTGGGTGGCAAGTATCTTCATCTACGTTGCGTGGCTCACATCGCCAATTTGATAGTGATGGATGGGTTAGAAGAGATAGGTTTGTCAGTCAGACGTGTGAGGGAAGCTTTGAAGTTGGTTAAAGCTTCACCAAAGATGATGGATGATTTCAACAGGGCGGTGAAAGTATTTGTCACCCAAGATTGCGGGAAGTCCTTGTGTTTAGATGTGCCAACTAGGTGGAATTCCACCTATTTGATGCTAGAGGCAGCTGAGCCATTTGAACCGGCATTCCGGTGCTATTCGACTATGCAAAGTGGTCAATTTGTGTCTGACTTGAATAAGATCAAGTACAAGGATCAGCCCCTTGGCCCGCCTTTTGACAATGATTGGATCAATGTGAGCAAGATGGTGGATTATTTGAAGATCTTTTTTGACTTCACCCTTCTCGTCTCCGGTACGGCTTATGTCACTGCACATTTATTTTTTAAAGAAATGTGTGCTATATTTGAGATGATTTCTGATCTCGAGATGAGTGTTGATGAAGAAGTTTCTGCAATGGCGATGAGGATGAAGGACAAGGTTGGAAAATATTGGCTAGAGGAGACGGAGCTAAATCCGAAGATGAACAAACTTCTCTACATGGCTGCAGTGTTGGATCCTCGACAAAAGTTGAAACATGTGGAGATGTGCTTGGATCAAGTGTATGGATCTGTTCGAGGCAGCGAGTTGGTCTCATATGTCAGAGGTTCGATGACTGAGCTATTCAATGAGTATAAGAGTCAGATGACTATAGTTTCCAATATGACAACTACACAACAATCCACCTCGGATACATCTCAATCACAAAGTCAAACCTCGTCTACTGCCACTCAGCGCCAACGCCCAAAATCCGGACGTGCTCAAAGTTCTCTTTCTAAGATCTCAAGAAACAATGTTGCACAAGAACCTGAGGATCTTTCAGAGTTGGCTATCTACTTAGGTGAGAAGCAATATGTGGATGATATTGTCTCGGGTAGTCAAGGAGATGATGGTGACTCAGTTGATTCATTTGATGTTCTTCAATGGTGGATGAAGCACTGTAACACCCCCGAGATATTCAAGGTATATTACAGTGCCGTGGAACCCTACATGGGACCCACCAGGCTAGACACAATTTACCACAGTAAATATACACATTATCCAATTGAACACCAAATCACACGCCCGGTACAACCGGCGGAATAATCCACAATGGCAACATAAATAACTTGACGAATATAAATTTTATTCCGAAGAGAAAAGCCTAAGTACTCGCGAGTACAATCTAGAAGTTTTAAAAGTGGACAAAAACCATATCGAATGGAATAACGGAAATAAAAGGACTCAAACGCATATGTCAACGACCCTGGCCAACATCCTCGTACTGTCCCAGCGCTCGCTCGTCCGGATGATCATAACCTAAAATCCATAAACAAGAATTTCCCCACAACGGGTCCCCAGAGGGGTTAGCAATTACGCTAGTACAAGTAATCAAGGCAAACCAATCGCTTACACATTTCATAGTACATGCACCAATATCATTTCAAAACCAAAAATCGGACATGTCCTTTCCGGAAACAAACAGTCAAATAATCAATTTGCCTAGGACCAGGACGCCACCATGAATCCCACCCGAGGCCTCTAAGGACCCTCCCGAGCTGGCCACTTTATAAAACAAGTCACGCATAGGCATCGCCTAGGACCAGGACGCCACCATGAATCCCACCCGAGGCCTCTAAGGACCCTCCCGAGCTGGCTAGCGAAACAAACTCGTGAATCCAGAGTGAAGTCATAGATTCCCCCGAGGCCCCATCGGACCCTCCCAGGGTGAGTATAGCACACACAATATACATTACCATTTCATGTTAAGCATAAAGGTTTCCAAAAATACTTGCCTTGAATTATTGACGACGTAACGAACGGAAGGAAAAACACCGACGAACGCTAGGAACCAACGGAACCAAACTTAAAGATTCGAAGAATACAATCACAACCAACTCTAGACGAATACAGAAATAGAATACACCCGAAAACCCGCCTACGATTCATGTATATTCGTATAAAAAATAACAACGAGGGCGGACCACAACCAAACCCTCCCGATTTCGCAAAACCGTGAAAATATACCATGAATCCGTAGGAAAACTAATAATATCAACAAGATTAACCATATTCATCATGGATTAACCATCAAAACGGAACGAATCGCATTTAAAATCCCAAAACCCCCAATTTATCCAAAAGTAGGGTTCTAAGAGATTTACCTTGGATTAGGATGAAAGATTCGTGTTGATGTTGATAATATACACCAAGAACTCAAGGAAGTTGATGGTTGAGATGATCGGGGGAAGAAATCGCCAACAAATCGCCCTGAATCGCCTTAGCCACGGAGAGAAGGAAGAAATGAAAATAATACGTTCATCTCGGTCAACTCCCTGGTTTATATAGCCAGGGAGTGTTAGCGCGCGCTAATCCTCAAAGTTAGCGTGCGCTAACGAAACAAACTCGATCCAAAGAGTCGATTACCGTCATAGCGTGCGCTACTCCAAACGTAGCGTGCGCTAATAACCTCTCGGTAGCGCGCGCTATCGACCCATAGCGTGCGCTACCTGGACATCAGCCGAGTCCAGAATCAACTGTCAGAGCACACCTGATCCGGTTAGCGCGCGCTATCGACCAAACGTAGCGTGTGCTAAAGTGTATCGGTAGCGCGCGCTATCGACCAATAGCATGCGCTACCCGGGCATCAGTCAAGTCCAGTGGCAAACTGTCCAGTACTGGACAGTCACACTAGCGCACGCCACCGGGCATCTCAGCGTGCGCTAGACCCCGACATTAGCGTGCGCTAGACTACATAGCATACGCTAATCCGCCAGTCCAGAGGGCTGGAATCAACACTGTCACTCCCAGGGCTGGCTCTCTAGCACGCGCTACGAACCAGTCGTAGCGTGCGCTACTATGGGACCCCTAGCGCGCGCTATGCAGAAAAAATAGCGTGCACTAGGTACGAAACATAAGCGGTTCAAAACACCGGAATATAAACGAAACATCAAACGGAACATCTCCAAAAGTATCATAACATAGAATGGATTCACGGCAACCCCGAAACGGTGGTTCCGCACAATAATAACGAGAATCAGATCAAGAGGTGGCTGAAAAGATACATTAAAAGACACACGAGGGTCACTACGACCGAGAAATACACTGAAAATAAAAATACAAGGGAAGGAAAAATGCGGATATTACATTCAACCCCTCTAAAAATAAGTTTCGTTCCGAAACTTAAGAAACAAACAACTCAGGGTACCTAGCACGCATGCTATCCTCGGTCTCCCAAGTTGACTCCTCAACACCATGTCTCGACCACTGCACTTTGACCAAATGGATGGTCTTATGCCTCAGTCATTTCTCGCGATGCTCCAAAATCTTCAAGGGACGTTCTTCAAAAGTAATATCCTCGGCGACATCAATCTCCCCATAGTCGATGACGTGACTAGGATCCGGGACATATTTCCTCAGCTGGGAAACATGAAAAATGCTATGAGCATGACTCAGGGCCGGGGGTAACGCCAAACGGTATGCCAACCCACCGACTCGCTCGAGAATCTCGAAGGGTCCAATAAATCTCGGACTCAACTTCCCCTTTTCCCGAAACGGAAAACTCCTCTCGTCGGCGACACCTTTAGTAGAACGTGGTCTCCCACCTCGAATTCTAAGGGTCGACGACGGACATCGACATATGACTTCTGTCGACTCTGGGCAGTCAACATCCATTCCCGAATTAATTCTATCTTCCGCCTCGTCTCTAAAACGACATCCGACTCGGTCCCAACCAAATCGGACGTCTCATTCCAACAAATCGGTGATCGACATCGCCGACCATAAAGTGCCTCATACGGTGCCATCCGAATCGTCGCGTGCCAACTATTGTTGTACGTGAATTCGATCAATGGCAAATGCTCCTCCTAGTCACTGCTCCAATCGAGAGCACAAGCGCGCAACATATCCTCGAACGTCTGAATAGTGCATTCCAACTGTCCATCTGACTGGGGATGAAAAGAGGTACTCAAACGCAAATGAGTACCCAACGCCTTATGCACCGCCTGCCAAAAGTGCGATACAAAACGGCCATCACGATCCGAAATAATAGACTTCGGAGTACCGTGAGGTCTCACAATCTGCACGATAAACACACGAGCTAACTTCTCCGGGCCCCAAGTGTCCTTGATACCCAGAAAATGTGCCGACTTGGTCAGACGATCAACAATCACCCATACCATATTCATGCCCGACCTCGATCTGGGCAAACTCGTAACGAAATCCATCGATATATCTTCCCATTTCCATTCCGGAACGGGAAGTGACTGCAATAACCCAACCGGTCGCTGATGCTCGATTTTGACCTGCTGACAAGTCAAACATCTCGCTACAAACTGCTGACCTCTTCCTTCATATCATTCCACCAGAAATTCCTCCTCAGTTCCTTGTACATCTTACTCGAACCAGGATGAACGGAGTAAGGTGTAGCATGGGCTTCACGCAAAATACTCTGTTTCAGCTCTGGGTCATTCGGTACACAAAGCCGATTCTGGAATCTCAAAACACCATCCTCATGAATTACAAACCCAGGAGACTTTCCCTTAAGAACGTTCTCTTGGATTTGAGTAATCATCGGATCCTCTAACTGTTTCAGCTTAATTTCATCGATTAAAGACGACGAAATCTCTAAAGCACAAAGTTGCCCGATAGCTCCAGGCGACAAAACCTCAACATCTAACTCGATCAAAGCCCACCGAAGCTCAGACTGAGACGTAAGGATCTCAAGCGTTCGCAACGCAACCGGTTTCCTACTCAAGGCGTCGGCCACGACGTTCGCCTTGCCCGGATGATAAAGGATTTCGAGGTCATAATCCTTAATCAACTCTAACCACCTCCTCTGCCTCATATTTAACTCCCGCTGAGTAAATATGTATTTCAGACTTTTATGATCGGTAAAAATCTGACATGCAGAGCCGAAAAGATAGTGACGCCATATCTTGAGCGCAAAACCAACTGCCGCTAACTCCAAATCGTGAGTAGGGTAGTTAAGCTCATACGGCCTCAACTGTCTCAACGCATACGCAATGGTCTTGCCGTGCTGCATCAATACGCACCCAAGACCCTGACCCGAAGCATCACTGTAAACAGCAAAACCCTTGTTGCCACACGGCAATGCTAAAACGGGGGCTGAAGTCAAACGCCTCTTCAGCTCCTCAAAACTCAACTGTATCTCGTCATTCCGCATTTAACTTCTGACTGAGCAATCAGGTAAGTGGTCGAG
The DNA here is from genome assembly GCA_033398695.1 of Orobanche coerulescens. NCBI lineage: Eukaryota > Viridiplantae > Streptophyta > Magnoliopsida > Lamiales > Orobanchaceae > Orobanche > Orobanche coerulescens. Next base: position 69,687,958 of record CM065801.1, read on the forward strand.
CTAGTTTTGAGAAACCCTCGACGAACCTACGATAGTAGCCAGCCAAACCCAAGAAACCACGGACCTCCTTCACATTCGTGGGCGGTGCCCAATCCAACACTGCCTCAATCTTCTGCGGATCCACTCGAACTCCCTCGGGCGAAATCACGTGACCCAAAAACATCACTTCCTTCAGCCAGAACTCACATTTCGAGAACTTCGCATAGAGTCGCTCGGTCCTCAAAATGTCTAACACTGTCCGCAAATGAGGGGCATTCTCTTCCCATTCCTCGAATAAATAAGAATATTGTCAATGAAGGCGACGACGCACTTATCTAAATACTCGATAAAGACTTTGTTCATCAACTGCATGAACACCGCCGGCGCATTAGTTAACCCAAAAGGCATAACTACGAACTCATAATGTCCGTATCTCGTCCGAAAAGCTGTTTTCGGCACGTCGGACTCCCTCACCCGGAGCTGATAGTAACCCGATTTCAAATTAATCTTCGAGAATACCGCAGCTCCCTGCAACTGATCGAACAAGTCATCAATACTCGCCAGGGGATACTTGTTCTTGATGGTCACCTTGTTTAGTTCGCGGTAGTCGATACACAAACGCAGTGAACCATTCTTCTTCCGCACAAACAGGACCGGTGCGCCCCAAGGCAAGGCGCTCGGTCGAATATACCCCGACTCAAGAAGCTCACTCAATTGCTTCTTCAACTCTAACATCTCTGAAGGTGCCATGCGATACGGCGCCTTCGAAATCGGAGCCGCGCCCGGCTCTAACTCTATAGCAAACTCAACCTCACGGTCAGGTGGCAATCCCAGTAACGCGTCAGGAAATACATCAGGAAACTCACTAACGACTGGAATCGACGAAAGCTCGACTCCACCATCCTCCGCCTTCAAGGCGTAGCACCAATAACCAGCACACCCTTTTCGCAGGAGTCTCATCGCCTTCAAGGCGTTAATAACAAACTTCTGGTTTCTCTTTCGCCCCGCGAAAGAGTGTTCAGTGCCGTCCTCGGCTAGCATGGTAATGATCCTCGTGCAGTAGTTCATGATTGCACCATGCCGCTCGAGCCAATCATCCCCGAGAATCAAATCCTCACCCTCGATACCCACGACAATAAGATTAGAGAGCCAAGCTCTCTCACAAATAAACACATAACAGTCCCGGACCTCTCGATCACCGACAATTCTATCACCGCTAGGAAGTTTAACGATGAAAAGCTCGCAAGGTGATAAGCAGTCGAGACTCAAACAGCATACACACTCTAGAGAAATGAATGAATGCGTAGCACCCGAATCAAAAAGCACACTGACAGGATGTGAATGGATATGAACGGTACCTGTCGCCACAGTGGCCACTGGATCGTCGGCCCTTCTCATCTCATAGATACGTGGAGGGGAGCAGCCAACACTGGAAGCTCCCCCTCTAGCGGGCTGACCCCGACCTCTCCCTCGACCGGCACCCGGCGGAGGCTGCGAAGCAAAAGAGCCCCGATTCACACTCGGCTCCATAGGTGCTGGAAAAGAAGTCTGAGCACCAAGAAGCCGTCTTGCCCGCTCACAAAAGGAAGCCTTGTGGCCCGACTGACCACATGTATGACAAATCAGAGGCGGACGATGACACTCTCGGTTTCGATGGCCCGGCTCGCCACAGTTAAAGCATTTGGTATCCCGAACGAAGGCACTGGCAGTACCTCGATAGCCCCCAGAGAAACGATCCGAATTACCACCAGGAGTATTGGCAGACTGAGACTTATGCTGACCTCCACCCTTGTGACTCGAAAAATTTTCGGCGGATTTCTGCTTCTTGCTCTCCCGGACCGCCGCACTGGCCGTCACCGACATATCATAGGCAAGAGCTCGACTCTGATAATCCTTCAGGGTAGTGCAGACAAGTCCAGACCTGTAGTCCTGAATCGACAGTTTCATCCGTCTGGAGAAGTGAAAAATTTTGCCGCTCTCCTCGACAACTTGGGTCTTCACATAACCCAATTCCTTGTTAAAATCGGCAATAGCTTGGGATACGGGAATATCCCGAGGTTGAACATCATAGAAGTCATGGACTCGAGCCTGTCTAACTGGCCACGGGCAATATTTAGTTTCCATCAATTCCTGAAATTCGGCCCATGAAGCAACATGATCTTTGGGCCCAACGGCCTCCCACCAATCTGTGGCGTCCCCAGTGAGAAAGTACTGGGCGATAGGAACTTTACGGTCCTCGGGACAGTTGGTGGCAACAAAGACTTTGGATATCTCCTTGATCCACCCTTCCCAGCCAATCGGGTCAGAGGCTCCCATGAACTGAGGAGGATGCATCTTGATAACATCCTGGAGCCAACGGTCAGCTCCGTCCTGAGCAGCATGGGCCGGATTCTGGACCGCCTGGGCAATCGCCGCCATCTGGTTTATCATCTGTTGCATAATAGCCGCAACACCAAGGTCAGCGCCACCTTGAGAAGAAGCATGGATATGCTGGTCACCGGTACTGCCGGCTCCCGAAGAATGCGACGTGGCCGCCCCACCGGCTGCCCCACGTCCTCGGCCGCGTCCACGACCACGACCACGTCCACGACCACGGTTTCCTCCGGCATCCATACTGGTGTTGAGAGATATCAGAAGTATATTGATGATGAGTAAGGGAGGAAAAAGCAACTACGATTAAAGAAGCGGAAATACAATGCAAGGAAACAAAGGACCGAATAAGAAAACTTACGAGCACTGGAAGTACCGAGATGCTGGCAGCGGTGTGACAATATGCAAAACAAAACACAAATAGACCCAAATAACCGACAAGCCTAGGTATCCATAAACCTAGATGCTCTGATACCATTTTCTGTAACACCCCCGAGATATTCAAGGTATATTACAGTGCCGTGGACCCCTACATGGGACCCACCAGGCTAGACACAATTTACCACAGTAAATATACACATTATCCAATTGAACACCAAATCACACGCCCGGTACAACCGGCGGAATAATCCACAATGGCAACATAAATAACTTGACGAATATAAATTTTATTCCGAAGAGAAAAGCCTAAGTACTCGCGAGTACAATCTAGAAGTTTCAAAAGTGGACAACAACCATATCGAATGGAATAACGGAAATAAAAGGACTCAAACGCATATGTCAATGACCCTGGCCAACATCCTCAGATCGTCCCAGGCCGCCGTCCAGGATGATCATAACCTGAAATCCATAAACAAGAATTTCCCCACAACGGGTCCCCAGAGGGGTTAGAAATTACGCTAGTACAAGTAATCAAGGCAAACCAATCGCTTACACATTTCATAGTACATGCACCAATATCATTTCAAAACCAAAAATCGGACATGTCCTTTCCGGAAACAAACAGTCAAATAATCAATTTGCCTAGGACCAGGACGCCACCATGAATCCCACCCGAGGCCTCTAAGGACCCTCCCGAGCTGGCCACTTTATAAAACAAGTCACGCACAGGCATCGCCTAGGACCAGGATGCCACCATGAATCCCACCCGAGGCCTCTAAGGACCCTCCCGAGCTGGCTAGCGAAACAAACTCGTGAATCCAGAGTGAAGTCATAGATTCCCCTGAGGCCCCGTCGGACCCTCCCAGGGTGAGTATAGCACACACAATATACATTACCATTTCATGTTAAGCATAAAGGTTTCCAAAAATACTTGCCTTGAATTATTGACGACGTAACGAACGGAAGCAAAAACACCGACGAACGCTAGGAACCAACGGAACCAAACCTAACGATTCGAAGAATACAATCAAAACCAACTCTAGACGAATACAGAAATGGAATACACCCGAAAACCGCCTACGATTCATGTATATTCGTATAAAAAATAACAACGAGGGCGGACCACAACCAAACCCTCCCGATTTCGCAAAACCGTGAAAATATACCATGAATCCGTAGGAAAACTAATAATATCAACAAGATTAACCATATTCATCATGGATTAACCATCACAATGGAACGAATCAGACGAAAATCCCAAAACCCCCAATTTATCCAAAAGTAGGGTTCTAAGAGATTTACCTTGGATTAGGATGAAAGATTCGTGTTGATGTTGATAATATACACCAAGAACTCAAGGAAGTTGATGGCTGAGATGACCGGGGGAAGAAATCGCCAACAAATCGCCCGGAATCGCCTTAGCCGTAGAGAGAAGGAAGAAACGAAAATAATACGTTCATCTCGGTCAACTCCCTGGTTTATATAGCCAGGGAGTGTTAGCGCGCGCTAATCCTCAAAGTTAGCATGCGCTAACGAAACAAACTCCAGTCCAGTAGTCAGATTTCTGGCCGTTAGCGTGCGCTACTCCAAACGTAGCGTGCGCTAATAACCTCTCGGTAGCGCGTGCTATCGAACCATAGCGTGCGCTACCTGGACATCAGCCGAGTCCTGAAGCAACTGTCAGAGCACGCCTGATCCGGTTAGCGCGCGCTATCGACCAAACGTAGCGTGCGCTAAAGTGTATCGGTAGCGCGCGCTATCGACCAATAGCGTGCGCTACCCGGGCATCAGTCAAGTCCAGTGGCAAACTATCCAGTACTGGACAGTCACACTAGCGCTCGCCACCGGGCATCTCAGCGTGCGCTAGACCCCGACATTAGCATCCGCTAGACTACGTAGCGTACGATAATCCGCCAGTCCAGAGGGCTGGAATCAACACTATCACTCCCAGGGCTGGCTCTCTAGCGTGCGCTACGAAGCAGTCGTAGCGTGCGCTACTATGGGACCCCTAGCGCGCGCTATGCAAAAAAAATAGCGTGCTCTAGGTACGAAACATAAGCGGTTCAAAACACCGGAATATAAACGAAACATCAAACGGAACATCTCCAAAAGCATCATAACATAGAATGGATTCATGGCAACCCCAAAACGGTGGTTCCGCACAATAATAACGAGAATCAGATCAACAGGTGGCTGAAAAGATACACTAAAAGACACACGAGGGTCACTACGATCGAGAAATACACCGAAAATAAAAATACAAGGGAAAGAAAAATGCGGATATTACAAGCACGGTGCGCGCTTTCCTATTCTATCATAAATGGCTAGGGATATATTGGCTTCTCCAATATCAACTGTAGCTTCTGAGTCGGCATTTAGCACAGGGGGGCGGGTTCTTGACCAATTTAGAAGTTCTTTAACTCCGAAGATGGTTGAGGCTTTGATTTGCTCATCAAATTGGTTGAGATCGAGCACTGTTTTCGTTCCGGATGAAGAGGAGGGAGCCAAAAAAGAAGAAGAAAGTGTTTTTGGATTGGGTAAGCAAAAACAAGTGCATTTACATTTAAATTAGTTAATATTTCATTTCAATAAGTTATACATTTTAGTTGGAATTGAAATCAACATTTACATATTTATTTTACAGTTTTGAGTCTTTTGACTTCACTTGGGATGATGAGTGCGCATACTACTACCACCGAGCCATTGACGGGATCTGAGGCTTGATTTTATATTAGTTTTTGATTTGTTATTCCGATGAACTTGTGATGATGGTTGATGGATCATGGATTTGTGGATTTATTTTGATGTTTCATGTCTTAGGATTGATGGTTATTTATTTTGTCTTGTAATGGTCGATCGTGAATGGTGTTGATTGATGATGTTATATTGTTTTGAGTCTTTTGACCTGTGAACAGTGAACCGATGATCGTAAATGTTGGTGATTGATGATGTTATTTTGATGTTTCAATGGTTATGAATTTTTTATGTTTAAAATATTGCTTTAATTTAGTACCTTTTTTTTAACATGAATTGAGCACAGGTTTTTTAGAATAGGTTTATTTATACTTCTCTATATTAGAAGTTCTAATTTAGAACACTTTTTTTTTTAACAATGAATTGAGTAGGTCAGAGAATCAGAGATGGCAGCATTTTTGAATGGGTTTTTAGGACAGGTTTTTAGAACAGGTTTTTTGTGCATTTTTAGGACTGGTTTCTTGTGCATTTTTAGAACAGGTTTTTTGTGCATTTTTAGGACTGCTTTTTTGTTTTGTATTAGAAGTGCATTTTTGTGCATTTTAGGACTGCATTTTTGTGCATTTTTAGGACAGCATCAGCCTTCTTTAGTTCTAATTGTTCTGTTCTGTTCTGTATATCAGAACTGCTTTTTTGTGCATTTAAAAAAATGGTTCTCTAGTGGTTAACCGAACCGAAACTGTTCAAGAACGGTGTGGTTCCGGTTAACTACACTTTAATATTGTGCGGTCTGTGGTTCCTAATTTGGACCATTTATGGTTCCGGTTAACCAAAAAAAATGATGCGGTTAACCGGAACCGAACCACTCGACACCCCTACCCTCCGTCCATGAATTTCCTTTACATTTTCCATTTTGGTCTGTCCACGAATTTCCTTTACATTTCAAATTTGCCAAAAAAGGGAAGTTTTTTTAACACCTTTACCCTTACATTTATATCTTATTTTCAAAATTGCCATTGCTTAACTTAATCTAAACTGAATTAACTCATCATATTAAACCGTTAACACACAATTAGTGGCCTCTAACCATGCCCAATCCAAAATCTGGGCGAATCGCGAAAACCCTAGAACATTCACTCCTCTCCAATCTCTTCTTCACCTAATGGGCAAATCGTTGTCGCCACACTCAAGAATCGTCGAAGATTCAAACTCAGATTCTTCAACCAAAGCATTTGGCTGATTTGATAGAATTCCAGTCGGTGGTTGCAGAAACGCCATTTTTGGATGGGGTCGACGCAGGAGAAGCATTTGACTACGTCGATTCACCAATCGT